>VZTU01029955.1:72801-153646 GCA_013400835.1 Zapornia atra
AGGTACCCGCCTCACAGCGTGTTCGGCGCGCCGGGGCTGGCTTCTGTAGGCGGTACCGGCAGCTGGAGGCTCCTGGGCTTTTGTGTCCCCAGAGGTGTGGAGCGCCCCTCGTCCTGCTGAGTTTCGTCCCTTTGGGGATCGGAAATAACGGTGGATCTTGTGGTAACCTGACAGCAGCTTCGTGTCAGCCGGTAATAGGTGGAGTTGGGAGGCACCGTGCCCTTTTCCCTGACAGGCCTGGGTTCAGGTACGGCTTACTGCCGCTGGAGCGGGTTATCCTACTGCTTGGTTTGGCGTGGATGTGCGGAGTGTGGCTATGGCAGGGCTTGGCTCATCGAAGCAGGTTGTCAGCATGATTTTGGGAAACGGTTATGTATCTCCTTTACATACTGAAAACCAGAAGATGAAACCGGAGATGTTTCTGTTGTTTTGAGCCTGAATGCGTTAAAATTGATCAGGTGGAATGCCTGAATGGTGGTGAGTTCTGGATAGATAAAAGTCTTATTCCTGTTTACAGAAGTTGGTGTTATGTGGTAGGGGAATACAACCAAGTTTTAAAAATAATGCTAATGGCTTAGTGTAACCTTTTTTTAGGTATCTGTACAGAAGCTTGTAACTGAGCATTTCTAATGCTTTTTTGTCTGGGCTCATTTAATTTTCTATAATGAGGAAGGATCCTTTCACATGACCAGTTTCTGAAAAAAAAAAAAAAGACTTGCAACAAAGATCACTCGTGGTATAATTGTCTGTGTGACTTTTCTAATAGTTGTGTAATTGAAGGTGGCTTAGATAAATACTTACTGCTTGACCTAAGCCAGCTTGTGGAAGAGTTCAGTTTATGTTATTGCTGATAACTTCGTTGCTGCCTCTTGAACGGAAAGACTAAAACTGTCTTTCTGGAGCAGTCAGAGAGTAAAATCTGCTTGCCTGTAATCCAGAGTAATTAATTAAGGTCAGGTTGGGAGTGAGGCTAGAATAGTAATTGCTCATAACAGTGCTGCCTTGCCTGAAATGTAAGCAGCATGTAATTAATTCTTACTTCTAATTGGATAAGTTCTCTGAAGCACTTTCTTTTGCTCTTGTTCCTGGATAACCTAGGCAATGATATTGACCTAAATTCTCCCCCTTGATCAGGAAAGGAGGGTGATTTAATTGTAGGGGATGATAAATTCTCTTAACTGCTTGTCTAGAAGCTAGGTATTATCTGTGGCTGTAATTTGTCAGACCTTGACGCTGTTGCTGGAGGAAAGCTGTCCTGCCTCTCATCTCTTCCCTTCTGCTCGTATAGCCCTGTCCTGCGCAGACAGGAGCGTGTGTGCAACTGTGTTGTGAGCTGAGCTACAGAATGTACACGAGGGGGGCAATTAATTCTCGTTCAGCCATACAAGTGGTTGTTGCCACTATTTTAACTGCATTCTTGGTGGTTGCTTAATTAGGTGCGGTGTGTCGTTTGTGGGGGTTTTGAAATGGGAAAAGCTGCATGTTGCATGTGCTTTAGACTTGATGGCACATCTTAGTGAGAAGCCTTGTGAAGTGCTTGGAGTAGTCCATTCAACAGTTGAACAAGTCTACGCCTTTTCTTTTTTGCTTCAATTTATTCCTTCATACCCCTGTTCCTTGCTTGCCTACAGGTTTATTTTGATTTCTTGTGCTCTCTGTAGGAAAAGACTTCCAGGTAAGAAATAGTGACTTGGGACTCCTGGTTTGTTCTTTCTGTCAAAATGCCAGCAGCAAAATGGTCTGTATGTATTTCAGAAAACCTTTTGGAACTGGTGGCTTTTCAGGGGTTTTTGTGGATACAAGGACAAGACTTAAGTGATGATACGCTTGCGGGTGCATAGTGTGTCCATGCCAGCTGGCTGCAGGTGTGTGTGGCAGAAAATAATGCACATTGGGATGTAATTACCATCTGAGAATTACTAGTTTGTTGACATGCCCTTGTGTGGTTTTACTGGGCTTGTTGGCCAGCCTTGTTTCAGTATAGCCCGCTGCAGTCTGCCTTCATTTTTAAGAACTCATTTAAGGTAGGCTTATGAAATTGGTTAAAAAGAGAACTGCTTCTGTCTGTGTCTTCAGCTATATAACCTGTATTAAAAGGAATAGGGAAACATGACTGCCCTGTGTGGGGTGGAGCTGTTTTCAGTATGAAGCTAGCACCAAAGGGCTTTCCTGGTCTTGCTACTGTTCAAATACTAGTTTTGAAACAGACTTCTTTTTCTGCTACTTACATTCAGCACTTTGTTCCCAAGGCAATGGAGAATGTCCTCTTGTTCCGCAGAGTGCCTGAGTCAGGAAGCTATCTTCAGCACCTCTGGTGCTCCAGATGTAGAACTGAGCACCCTTGGCCTGGACCTGTGTGTGAGTGGCACAGAGAGAGTGCCCTTGTTAGGCTTTGAGTTAGGGCTTTTAGTTGTTCATAAAGCTGAAGGCTTAACGGTTTTGTTAGCGTAGCAGAGGTTGCAATTATACCAAATTTTAATTGCTTCTTCGCTTCAGTGCGACTTACCAATGGCTTTTTTGTTGTGTGATCCTCTGTATTTGTATCAGTCCTTTCCCTGGATTGCAGTCCTGTTTTCTCAGTGCTACTGTCATCAGTCTTGCAAAAGATGTGCTGACTTTGGTGTTGATTTTCCTTCTGTCCTTTCATCTCTGAGCTGGTGGGCAAGTCTGTGAGCAGCCTTGAAGTTCACTCTTTCCTTTTCTTCTTGTAATAAAATTGGGGACTTGCATCATTCTTGCAGTGTAGCACATACACAGATGATTTGTCTGTTTAATGCATTACAATGATGAATAAATAATTTTTCATCAGAGCTTATGGCACTGTAACTTGCAAGATTTCCCTCTATTTAACTGTCATGACAATATCTTCATCAACAAATGAGGTAGATTTGGTCCTGCCCAGTCTGGAAGTAATTGAGTAATGAAACTGGGAATGCCACATCTAGGTGTCAGCATACTATGTACCGACTGGTTGGGAACGGTGCCTTGTGGGGTTTTGGTGGCCAGTATTACAGCTGCTATAAGCTATCTGTGGAAAATGTTTCTCAGTATTTTTTTATGCATATTTTTACAGGTAGACTTCTTCTAAGAGTCAGAAGTCCCAAGTCCAGTTACTGCTGCAGGTACCGTTACCAGATTGGTTTTGTGCTTTCCTACTGGCTCCTTCCCTTTTCAGCCATAAGCTTTTCCTCTGATAGCTAAAGTAGCTATCAGAGAGCTTCTTATCACTTGATGCTTGCTGATAAGAAGAATCCTAGGTTCAACAGCATGCTCTAAGCCTACAGTGTGCTGCTGGGACACCACGAGCAGCCTCAAAGCTGGGGGCAGGGCATCTGGTCAAAACTGAGGAATTAATGGGCCAGCTTAGTGACCAACACATAGCCTGTAGTGTTAAATTTCGATCTCAGACATGGACTTCCCTGGAACACTGAGGTATTGCTTTCAGAAGGGATGTAGGTTGGTAACATCTCAGAGGCATTTAATACTTAAATGCTTATACTGACTTCCGAATGTTGCCATTGAGTACAAAATGATATTAGGCTCAGTAATCTAGGTGGTGTAGCCAAACAAACTATATGAAGGGAAATGGAGGCCATGTTCTTGCACTCTGCTCGTTTCTTTAAGATAGATTATTTTAAGAAGAAACCACTTGTTTCTGCAAATGAAGTGTCATGTGTGGTTCCTTTCCTCATCTGTTGTGCAAGGCTGCTCTCCAGCAGCACCAGGATTCTTCAATATGTCCAACCACAGGCTGCTGCAATACCACCCTAACCCAAAGATTTAAGTATAGGAGTTTGAGGAATTCTGTTGGGGTTTTGCCTCTGAGGGACTATAGAAAGGCAATGAGAATCAGTCCCCTTCTTTCCTTTTCCTGATTTCATTTTGATTTGGCCAAGACACTGTGAGCTCTTAGGTACCCATTGGGCAGTACAAAAGCATCTTTTTGAGGACAGTTACACTTGGCGCAGTCAGCATCATGAAGTGATTTTATACAGTAAACAGGAGACTTTGCATTGGGGAGCTCAGTCTGTGGGCTGAACTGGACTTCTTGGAACAATTTGTGTGTCTGTAGTTTGTATCTGCCACTCCCACAGTCCAGTGAAGCCTTGCATATATTGACATAGATTGGGCTTCTGGTTGAAGAAATCATTCTAAAGGAACTCTTCTAATTTATTTTTCCTGTGACCAAGATGCAGATCCCTCTACCACGTGATGAATGGAGTTTGTCCTATGGAAGAGGTCTGTGTTGGTGGGAGAAGACTGTATTTGGTCATCTTGGCTTGTGTTGGTTCTTGTGGTTAGAATGAATTGACGTGGTGAACTCTCATAATTTGGAGGTTGTGTGTCCGTAAAAAACAAAGCAGCTTGCTTGAGCTGTCTGCAGGTCTTTTAGTTGTTAAACATTTGAATTCTTAATTTCCTTGAGAGAATTCTCGCTGATATATTAATTTGCCCCTTAAAATAACCTTCATGCTAAATTTATTCTTAACAAAGATGATATAAAAAATACAGAGATGGTTGGAATCGTAAGTTTTGGGAAGCTTTTTCTATAAAATACGTGTTTCATGTAACTTATGTTCTCCTGATCTGTTAGGCTGCTTTTTCCTGGCAATTGGACTTAGTTCTAAGTGCAAGAAGTGGGTTTTTTTCCTGCCTCTCTGAATAGCTTAAAAAATATTTTAAAATATTCTGAAAGCATCAGTCTTACCATGATGTGTTTTGAAAACCCATTCTTGAAAAGTAAGAGTGTATCTGTAATTTGAGTTTATTGAAGGCTTGTATCTGACTTAGGGTAATGGTTGGATGTTTAAAATACTCTATGGAAAGATGATTTGTTAAAGTTTAACCACTGTGGTATTGCAGCAGAAATCCACTGGTCTGAGTAGGAATTGTATGTTACATCAGAAGTGATGATTTAAGTTGTGCTAATCCCACTCTGCTGTAATTGTTTAGCAAAAGAATTTTGATGTACTTCCAAATCAAGAACGCTCAGGCATTTTGACCCTTTGACTCAGATTTGGTAGTTTGGGTTTTGTTTATGGGCTGTTTTTCATGCTTGGTATTTCAGAATGGAAGCTTTTCCCTTTTTACAGCTGCTGCCCTCAGAGTTAAACACACTTTGGGCAATAGGAGTATGATTGATGCAGTGATACTTGTGGGGGTTTCTCAGTAGTAGCTCTTCAAACTAGGAAGAAAAGAGGGTGTTAGATATGGAGGCAGAAGCATTTTAATGTTTTGGATACATTTGTTTAAAAGTCTGATCTGCTAAAAGTGTGGAGAGCCGTTAAGAATTTCTGCAAGCTGGAATAACAAAGTAGTAAAAAATGCAAAAAAAAAAAAGATTACTTGAGGTAAAGGAGGGCAGGGTCAGCCAACAGTAGGAACTCTTGCTCTCATATTCAGTAATCCACTGGAAGAAATGGTGAACTCATTGTGAGAATCTGTGCTGGATCTTTAGGCTGTTAGTTCACCTGGAATCATACGTTCTCAATGTACTACAAAAAACTGTAGGCTGGAATTTAATTGCAACCAGACCCACAGGGTGGTTTTCTGTGTCAGTGACCTCATCTTTAGATTCAAGGCAATACCTTGAATTTTGAGTTACTTGCATGCACAAGGCTTGGTAGTTACACTGTCCAGTTGCTTAGTTAATGGGATCATTCTGAAATACCTGGCACACCAGTGAAGGAGTAATGACACTGGTAGCTTCTGTTAGGTAAAGGATAAATGAATGATGGAGTTATTTGATGTGGATGTGTAGAGGGAGTGTTCTAAGGATGTCCAAGTTTATAGCTAGTTTGGATGACAGCAGATTGATCCTCTGTATTGAAATATTTTCAGATTAAATTGATGCTCTAGAGATCTTACTCTATGATTGGGATATCGTTGGCTGTAGAGAGAGGGTTTTTTTGTAACTCTATAGTACTTTTAGTCTCAGAATTCACATGACTTATGTTTTTCCTTCTCTATAGCTGTCCAACACTGGAATGCTTGCAGCCATATAAGCAGAGAGTTCCTTCTTGGTGAGTATAAGCACAGATCCTTGGTTTTGTTACAGCCTTTCTTTAAGCTTTTGAAGTTTTCCTTTAAAATTCAGGTTTTTCTTAATTCTTGCAGAGGCTTATGTGCTTCTGAACTAAATTTCTCTACATTTAATCCTTATTTTCTTAAAGACTGAACATTTTCATTTGGAGGACAAAGTCATTAAAGTTGATTTTCAAAAGTTATTTTATTTAGGAAAAACCTGTTTTATTTCATGTGACTTAAGAAAAAGGATTTAGGAAGAGGGTTTGTTCAGTTTTTAAAAGTGTTTGTCTTTTACCTTTAGTGTGTTACAGGAAAAAAGAGGGGAAACCAGAACAGCTAAATGAGGTGTGATCAAACGATTAAAAAGACTTATTTTCAGTAATGATTATTTCTTTAATTGCACTTGGTAATTCAAATAGGTTTTATTTTAGAAAAGTATTCTTTTCTGTTTTGTTGACTTGCCCATGTTCATAGTTTCTGCTTCCATGTTGGTCTGTCCCAGTTTCACCACCAGTTTGAATTGACAGCACGTGTAGATGGGATACTGTTGAGAGGATGAAAGTGACATTCTTGATGCCCTGTCATCTTAGGGAGAGTGTGAGGATCTTGGTCTGGGGAGGGCAGCTTGTGTTTCTTGATGCTTTTTCTCTTTTGTCACGGTGTACTTTGAGTTAAGTCGTGGCTCTGCCTGGAAAGGAGAGCATATGTACATTTGTACTGGCGTCAGGATCATAGAAGTCGACTAACAAAATAGAGGAAAAATAAGAGTCTGACATAAAATACCAAATCTTGTGTTTTGAGGCACTGTTTCAGTGTTAAGGGATTAGCTGAATGGTGTTCTTGTTATGGAAATTTGCAGTGTGAGTTCAAGATGCAGTTTCAGAGTTGTGTTGCTCAAGGAACTTGCCTGTGTAGCTGTCGATTGAATCTGGGAAACGTAAAGCAAGAAGTGAGTGCTGGTTAAGATCTAGTTGAGGATCCTGTGTGTTACAAATAAGAACTGCATGTAGTCCAATGTCTTGTTTTCAGACAAGTGCCTTTTGGACAGAAAAAGGGAGGTGATGCAGTATTCCTTGGAATTCTTTGTCAGTGCCTAATGGTCTTCATGTCCAGTTCAAATCTTTCCTGTTGCATTAAAACTTGACTGAAGATCTGCGGCATTGTGTTTTGAAATACCAGTGCTAAGGACGTCTTCTGTAGTTTGTGGTCTTATCCTAAAACTGACTCCTCTTGCTATGAGATGGTATGCATAAACAAAACATGAGCCACGAGCATAGGGAACTTTAGATGAATAGCTGGGTTAATACTTCTGGGTTACCATGTGTGGGGTTTTATGTCTGTTGGGATCTGTAGGGTGAAGTAGTGAGCTGTACTTCAGGCTACTAACGCTGCTATAGGCAGATTTTTATTTTTTTTTTTGCCTGAAGGCAGTAAAAGTCCACTGTAATCAACTTCGCAAGTCAGTGCCAAAACAACTTTTAAAAGTGGTGTTTAAATGTGAGACTTGTACTTAATCTTCATAAGATGCCATTAGGCTTGTATAACATAAACGGTGTCTGTAAATGCTGTTTTGCAGTCTGACATGGCCGTTGCCTTTTCTCATCTGCAGGTGTGTGGTTTCAGCACAGCATGGCTGTGGTCATCCACTTGCAAGGTCTTCTGATTGTGGTGGGGACCATGGACTTCTCTGGATTGACCATTCCCGATGGGGGCGTGCATATTGTAGGGGGTGAACTGGGTGAGGCTTTCATTGTTTTACTGCTGCTGAAGCTGTGAGGCTTGGTGTCATGTATGCAGGTGTGATGAGTAAAGTGTCAAAACTACTGCAGAGCAACAAAAACCTGTGCAGTGTGTGACTGGACTTAGTCTGTGAGCTTCAGAGTGGACATGTGGATGTGCTGGCAGTTGTGGAACACTGTCTAGTGCTGTAGTGAATGGCAGAGTCAGCCTAGGCTTTGTGGAATCACCTGTAAACCTGTTTTGGCATAGAAACTGCTTATGCTGCTATACATGAAGGAAGCAAAGCAAGCTTGTGTTTTGTTGCGTGTACAGGAACCATTTTTTGGGGTTGTTAGTGCCCCAGTTCAGTTAGCCTGTGCTGCAGCCTCAGCAAACATGGGCCCATCTCATGCTAGTTGTTTTTACTACCTGTTTTTGCCAGTGCTTTTTATTAACCCAGTACCTGTCCTGCTGAATCCAGTGACATAGAATGCCTCATGGGAATTGGACAGCAAGCCTGCCATCCAGAATAAAACTTAAAACTACTTTGCCCTGGGAACTTACATTTATGCAAACTTTAGTGTTTACCAGGCTCCTTAATAAGCTGGTCAACTATGTTTTTTTCATGGAGTTCTCTTTTCGCTCTTGCACTCTGATGCAGGGGTAGAGAAATCCCTGGGTGTGGTATAGATCCACTAAAGAATGAAGGAGATAAGAAGTTGAATTGTGGGGGGAATTGTCTGTCTTCTGAACTTATGAAGTCCTGAATAGAGACAGTACTAAGTCTGAAAGTGAGATTGATTTAAAGGCAAGGGGTTTTGGTGTGATAGTAGGTAGGAAATCGCTTAGTGATACTTAGCAGTGATTTGGGAAACAGTGTTTACAAAGGTAGGTAAACTGCAATTTTGCAGTTTCCAGACTGAAACCAATAGAGGCTGTTGGTAGTGAAAGTTTGCCATAGCTGCTTGGATTTATCTGTATGATAATAAGGAAGATTTCTATGGTTTCCAGAGAAACCTACTTCTGTTGGAACTTAGTGAGGTGCTAGGTTTGAAACTCAGCACTGACAGAGCTTAAAACGGAAGAGAAATACAACAGTTACGGGCGCAGTGTCAGCAGAGCAGAAGTCTTGTTTTAGATGACAAACATCATCATGCCTGAAGGGATCAATATTAGTCTAAGCGTATTCTCTGCACTGCCCTAATATAAATGTGCCTTCCTGATTGTAAACATCTGTATAGTCCTTAAAAGCTAAAGTACCTCCTGGTGACTTTTATAGAGAAGAGACTCTCCCTTTTAAACAACAGAAATGTGTGCTTTCAGTGATGCAGACTTAGAGATACTTTCTGAATCCCAGGGTATATGTCCCTGAAACAGGCCTAATCCTTGTTGGGAAGTAAGAAGTTCTGGAGAAAAGACATTAAGCTTTGGGGTGGTCTTAGTGACTACCCCTCAACTTGATCATGGTCTTGAGCACTTGAGAAAAATGGATCCATAGAGTTACCAAATAGAAAACCCTGCTCGTGTTTTAGTTTAGTTGCCAAGTTGGTTCAATGCATTTTCTGCTGAAGAAAACTTTAGAAGAGACCTTCTGGTGTAGTGTTCTTTCTTCCAGGTTGTAACTATGTGTGTGATTAGTCTGGGATTGTTTGTTAATGGTCTGTTGATACAGTTCAAGGTTTTTAAGTGTGCTTGCAGGAGAGGACAGAGACTGAAACAAACTCTGGAAGCAGAGGCAAGCCCCTGTGTTCAGTGCTTGCTTACAGGGAAATAAAGATCTCCATGTGGTCACAGTCATGCTGGTGAAACATGGGTGGACTCCAGTGTTGCCTCTTGGCTTGTGAAGAGCTATGTGAAGGCTCCCAGTAAGCGTGAGACCATTTCAGTCTTCAAGGTTCTGTGTTTCAGGTTAAAATTATTGAGATCCTGTATTGAGTAGTTTATCTTGTGTAATGTTCTACCAAATACGTATCTGTGTGAGGAAGCTGTCTTGAAATTAGCTGCCAATAAAAAAGAGTACAGGCCAAGTCCTTGAGTACAGGGACTGCCAGCTCAAGTGGAATATGGTTGTGGGATGTGAGAGAACCCAAAGCAGCCCAAGTTCCCTAACTTGGGAGGGGAGAGGAAGGATGGCTTTGGGGGAAGGGGCAATGATACAAGATTTTTGCTTATAGAGTTTCTTCTTAAGTTTGCGATCAGCTGGCTTGTAACAAGGTTGGCCAGGTTAGCAAGGTGTGGTACATGTGTTCTTACAAATGCTAATGTTGAGCTGACTCAGATATAAAATGGAGAGAGTTCAGACTTCTCACAGGATCTGCAGCCTCTTTAAATATGGTTAAATGGCTTCTGCTGTTTGGTTTTTTCCAGATTTTTCTTTCGTTGTGATACTTGCAGTTTTTAAAATATTTGCTGAGACTGTAGTAAGGCCTTCCTCACCAAAATTGATGTTTATTTATAAAACCCCTGTTGTATGAGAGCCTGTTGGTTGAAGTCAGGAGATGTTTATGTTCCTCTTCCAGCCTGGTGTAGGTGAGCTGAAATAACTCCTGCTCTTCAGGATTGCATCTGTTACCGAAGGGGACCACTCCAGAGAGCTGATGTACTTCAGTCATGTACTGCCAGCACGTTTAGGAGTATTTAGTCTTTTTGTTTCCCCACTTAGTGAAAAGGAAAAATAAGCCCACAAAAGTAATCTTGTAGTGGGTAATTCTTTCTATAAACCTTAAGAAAAATGTGTCTGCTCCATATCTGGAGGCATGAAATTCTGTTTGCTAGTGGAAGAAAGTAGTAGTCTAATCATGTAAATCTGCAGAGAAAATAGTGGATGTTTGAGGTGTGGGTGGCTAAACTGTTAAAAATTGTAGCTTTGCACTTGCTGCTTGGATTTCCAGATGATACTTATTTTTAACTCTTACTGTTTTTTCATCAGAAGCTAAAACCCCAACCACCCTAACTTTCCCTTAATTTTCTTCTCCATCTCCTTTGTAACTTTCAGTTGGGAAAACTGGTAGGTAAATACCCCTATCTCCAACCTCTAGCCATATTAGAAGACAGTCCTGGACTGATTTCAATCCTTGCTGGGCAAATTCAGTTTATCAGATACTTTGGAAAAGTAACTTCCACTGAGAAACCAAAACAAAAAATATTTTAGCCAGTGTATGAATCACTCTTGTGATTTGAGCTTATGGACAGTAGCAATTTTTTTCCTCTAGTGTTGCTTTAACAATAGGGAAGGGAAGTCTAGAAGCAATGACAGCAGATCATCTTGATGATTGTGATGACAGGATTCAGTGTCTATGGGTAAAAATCAGAGGAGCGTGGAATAAGGCAGATACTGTGGTAGGAGTTGCTACAGGCAAGCCAGCCAGGAGGAAGAGGCTGATGAGTCATTTTACAAACAGCTGAGAGCCTCGTGATTGCTAGCCCTTGTCCTTGTGGGATACTTCAACTTACTGGATGTCTGCTGGAAGTATAATACGGCAGAGAGGGAGCAGTCTAGGAGGTTCCTGGGGTGTGTGGAAGACAACTTCCTGACCCAGCTGGTGAGTGAGCTGACTAGGGAAGGCACCCTGCTAAACCTGTTGTTTGTGAACAGAAAAGGCCTTACAGGAGGTGTGACCATTGGAGGACACCTGGGGCATAGTCACCATGAGAAGACTGAATTCTCAGTTCTGGAAGTGAGGAGGGGGTCAGCAGAACAGCCACCTTGGACTTCTGTAGGGCAGGCTTTGGACTGTTCAGAAGGCTGGTTGATGAAGTTCAATGGGAGGCAGCCCAGGAGGGCTCCACAATTTTCAAGAACAAAATCCTGATGGCACAAGAACAGGCTGTCCCTGTGTGCCAGAAGAGGAGCTGGTAAGGGAGAAAACCAGTTTGGCTGAGCGGGTCAGAAAGAAGAGGAAAGTCTGTGAGCTTTGGAAGAAGGGGCAGGTGTCTCAGGACAACTACAGAGATGAAGTGAGATCATGTAGAGAGAAAATCAGAAGGGCTAAAGCCCAACTAGAAATCAGATTGGCCAATTCTGTGAAAGATAATAAAAAAATATCTCTTAGAGATACAGCAACACTAAAAGGGGGGCCAAGGACAATCTCCAGCCCTTATTGGAAGCAGGGGGAGCATTAGTGACAAAGGATGAGGGCATGGCTGAGGTGCTCAACTCCTTTACCTCAATAAGGTGGGATGTTCCCTGGATACTCAGACTCATGAGCTGGCTGACAGGGAGGGAGAGCAGAACAAAGGTCCCATGAAGCAGGAGGAAATGGTTAGAGACCTGCTTGGCCAATTAGAACTTCACAAGTGAATGGGGCCAGATCCACCCAAGGGTACTGAGGGAGCTGGTGATGTGCTTGCCAAACCCCTTTCCATGATCTCCCAGCAAGCCTGGCAGACTGGGGAGGTTCCACTGACTGGAGGCTGGCAGATGTTACACCCACAGACAAGAAGGGTCAGAAGGAGGATCTGGGGAACTACAGGCCTGTCAGTCTGACCTCAGTCCTGGGGAAGATCATGGAGAGGGTCATCTTGGGAGCTGTCATGCAGCACATGTGTGATGGCCATGGGATCAGGCCCAGTCAACATGGGTTTACAGAAGGCAGGTCCTGGCAAACTAACCTGACTAACTTCTGTTGCCCATGCACATCTCCTTTTTCTTGTAGTTTAAGACTGGGAGGTTTTTTTAATTCAACTTGCATCGATTTTACCCATTTTTAATTGAATCTTCAAGATAAAGCTGTACTGTATGGAGGACAGTATTGGATAAAGCTTGTATTTTTTTGATCTTGTGAGCTTGAAGACTACAGGAATTGATTATAGTTTGTATCTTATAATTTTGGTAAATGATAAAAATTTGGAAGATACAGCTTCTGATTAGGCTTTCCACTAAATGTGCCTCGAGAGAACTTGGCAAGATTTCTTAACCCTTAATATTAATCTGTTGGGAACATGTCTTAACCAGAAAATAAAAACAATCTTCATCAAAGTGGTGAAGTGGGAGGAAAACAGTGCAAATACAAAGGTAGTACAGACAGTCATTCTAACATCTTGGAGCTCTATTGCAATTGTAGCAATGAGGTGTCAGTGGTCTTGAATGTTTCACTAACGCAGCTGTTGAAAGATTGTTATTGTGTGTGTTGCTCACCCACTTCCTGTTTATTGGAGTCCTTGTTTTCATCAAAACTGGGAGGGGGGAGAAAATTCATGAAACTTCTACATCAGTCTGAAATAAACATTGGGTTGAAGAGTTCTTAATTGCCCTGGAACTTGGACCTATGGGCAGAGGTTCAGCCTCAATCTTTCATGGTCCAGTAGCTACTATTTTGACTACTTTTTTAAATGATTCATCACACAGTCACTTGGGAACCCTTGTTTAAGAGATAATTGCCCTCATTACTTTCTGCAAACCAAAAATATGGAGGTTTCTTAACGTGTAGCTTTTGGGGATTATGGTACAAAAGCTTATTTTGTGTATGTCTTGATTAGTGATTGATATTTAATTGCATTTTTCAGGGGAATAAAATCAGCAGTGTTGATATTACAAAATGACAAAACATCCTCCGAATAGAAGAGGGATCAACTTTGAGGTGGGAGCCCAGTTGGAAGCCCGTGACAGATTAAAAAACTGGTATTTTTTTAAAACCATTCATATTATATTAAGTCTAAGTTTTTAATATCTTAATTTTTGTATTGGTGCAATATTTAGAGTCCTGGTGATTGGTTTGTAGTAAAGCGTCTTGGTTTTGGCTGAGAGTTAATTTTCTGTTGAGCTTAGTGCTGTGTTTTGGCTTTAGTAACAGAATAATGCTGATAATATGCTGATGTCTTCAGTTGTTGCTGGGTAGTTGCAGTGTCTATACTAAGTCAAGGACTTCAGCTTCCCACACCCTGCCAGGTGCACAAGAAGCTGGGAGAGCACAGCCAGCTCAGCTGACCCAGGCTGGCCCAAGGGATATTCCATACCATATAGTGTCATGCTCCATATGGAACTGGAAGTGAGCTGGGAGGTGGAATCACTACTCAGAAACAGAATGTGCTGTGGGTTGTATTTTTTCTGCATGCAATGAGGAATTGCATTTGTGCATTACCTGTGTTATTGTTACTACTACTATTATTACTGCCTTTGTTCTCCTATTAAACAGTTTTTCTGTCAACCCACGGGATTCCCATTGACCCAGTTCTCCCCATCCCCTTTGGGGGGGCGGGTGTGGGTGAGCGAGCATCTGTGTGCTGTTCAGTTGCTTGCTAGGGTTAAACCATGACAAAGAAGTTAAGTTTATATTGGAGGGATTGAAATGGATGATAGATGCTGGTATGTTATGCTGGCCCTTAAGGCATTTTGTGGTGCTGTCTGGGAAATAGGACTAGAGGGACTTCAGACTCTGGTTCTCTTGAATTCAGCTTTTAATTCCATGTTATACACGGCAAGCAGATGTCTTGGAGGGAGAAATCCTTTGAAGTACAGAATACCCAAGGTAGTTCCTCACTGCTTCCTTTACATTGCTGTTGTGAATTCATGGGCTTTGAAGTCTGCTTGAAATTGTTACAGCCTGTACGACACTCGTTGAAGGGTGGTCAGCCTTGGAATTCAAGAACTGTGTGGGGAAATACACTCCACACTAAGGAGTCTGCTCTGGGCTTCTCTTGCAGGCTTTGGTTGTGAGGAAGAATGCTTTTCTTGACTAACCACTGCAGTCGGAAAGGGCCTTTGAGCCTTCTAACTGTTCATTTTAGGAAGTCATGAAACATTTGAGCTAATGCTCAGTCACTGTGGCATACAGTGAAAACTGCTGGAGTCAGAGTTCTTATATGCAGGACTTAATTTGGCTCCTAAAGATATCTTCAATCTTCATTCTCCTGAAATCAAATACAGTTGACTTTCATTTAAGAGTCTGTATGGCTTTGATGTGATTGTGCTTTAGGCTGTGGAGCTTGTCAGCAGGTTAAGTGTGCAGAAGCCAGTGTTGAAAACCATCTGGACATCCCAGAAGGATGGGGGACTTGTTCCAAAATGTCTTGCTTGCATGTGGAATGTTTCTCTACTTTCCAGGTAGAAGCAGATTGGAATAGTGAAAACTAATAAACTTAGTTCTTCATGGAAAGAACATGAAATATAAACATGAAATCGTACTTGCATATTCCTTTCTTCCCTGTGTAACTGAGCTATGTAGGTAGGGCTTTGATCTGAATCTCTATGCATCTCTTGTACTCTTCAGCTTTGTTTATACAGAAAATGCTTACAAAAATGAGATCTCTTGTCCTGTCTTTAATGTAGACTTATTAAAGATGTGGTTTGGTATTGATCATGTTTGAGTGGGGCTAATAGCTCCTGGCCATGACTATTCTGACGTGTTTGGGAACAATATCTCAAAGTATGGATGTACACAGCCCTTACATGGGAAACTGGGGGTGGGAATTCAGCAGCTACTACACTTTCCACATACCAGTTGACTTGCATTTGGGTTTGGATATGGTGCATGTTCAAAACCAAGCCATGTTGGCTTTGTGTGTTTGTGGTTTGTTTGGGTCTTTTTAAATGCTTGATCTTAAATGACTTGTCTTGTGCACAGTAGTTTGCAATTCCTTGATTTCACAACTTGGTTATTAACTCTCCAGTTCTGAAAGTTTTCTTGTGCTAGCTAAGCTTTTGAAACCTGGGTCAGAAAGGCCATGTTTCCTTGACTGGTGGTGCATTTTGTTTTCAGGTTTTGTAACCCAAGGCTTGTAAAAGCTGGGGTGACATACAGATAGACCACTTTTTCCCCCGCTGCTTCCAGGTGCTGCTGTCTGAACAGGACAGCTCTCTGGTGTGGTTAGGGTGCACTCCTTTTATGTGGATGCAAAACTTTGTGTTTGCTGATACTTGCTTTTCCCAGTGCTAGACCTTCAGAGGTCCAGGCTCTTGTGTGTACTTTTGTTGCTCTGTTGGCATTTAGATGTAGGCGGTAGGCCAAACGTGCCAGTCAATTCGTGGGCTGGTCTTGCTGCTCAGATGGTGGCCATGTTTTGGAAAGTATCAGAGCTCCATTTACCTGTCTCTCATGCAGTGGCTTGTGCCCTGAAATGCTCATTCAGGACTTCCAGCATGCTTGAATGTGACACCAACTCTCTTGAAAAAGGGGGGGAAAAATTGTATGCCAGCATAGTAGTTGGTGTGGAGTCTGCTCCTTGCCGAAGTGTGAAGTGATTTTTGCATCTTGAGAGCTTTTATCAAGTGGTGCTTTGTACCTGGCATCATAATATTAGCATTGAATTTCAATTCCTGGTGCAGGTGTCTGTCACCTCCTAGACTCCACCTACAGGGAGTGAGGAGAGTACTGTGGTTCTTGGCTTAGTTTTTAGGGCTTGCTTGATGCAGCAAAGCTGTCAACAAAAGTCTTGTGGTGGAGCACTGAAGGGGGAGAGCTCTGGCCATCAGGCAGTGCCTCCCAGCATGCTGAAAAGTCTGAAACATGGTGCAGGAGTTCAGAGCAATGAGGAGTGGGGCTGTTCCAGTAGTGCAGTCCTAAGTGGAGAGCTGGAGAGGGCAGCTGTACTGATGTACATGTGCATGCTGTCCCAGCTGAATTAAGTTCTTTAGACATTCTATGTTGGATCATTTCACCTCCTCACTGCTGGCAGCTGCAGAGATCCTCTGTCATGGAAAGAGGACAACTGCACAGGGTGCCTGCAGTAGCCAAATGATGTTACCTTATTGCAGTGATGCCTCTTTGAGTTCTTCTGCCTGTCAGGTAAAATGGAGATGAAGAGACTTTTGATTCTGGTGGAGAGTCTTCAATCTTGAAAGCAAGATGATGCTTGTTAGAGTGCCGTGTTCCCTTGTTAAGGTATAGATTGTCAGTCCTGTGGGTTTAATGGCTGATGCTGTCAGGACTTTGTCTCAGTAGTGAAAAGATGAAACCACAGAGCTGTTGGCCTTCACCATACAGGTTCTCCTAGATGCTTCCTATCAGCATGGTTTTGACTGCAGTAAGCTTGTCCCTTTCTAGCCCCAAGAGAGGGGCTTTGCAGCCATTGCCCTTTGGTGTATAGGAAAGGAGAAGGGATATAGGCTAGTCTGGGACTGAGAGATTGGCCCTGCAGTCAGCACTCTTAATTCTGATTTTCCAAGTAATTGCCTCTTCCCAGAAGAGGATAATTTTTATACTTGTGTCTACAAGAACTCACTTTCATATTGTTTGCTGTGCTCTGACAGCAGTAGCCTGAAGTTACCAGTCATTGCTAACCCCTTTCTATTCAGAGTTACATCCTTTGAGCTTTTGATTGTTGCTTGGGCTCTTGCCAAAACTGATTCCAGCAGTTCGAACATTCTGGAGGTTTCCCCTTACTGTTGAGCCAGTTCACAAGGCCTTGAAAGCTTCAGGCTCATAATTTCTTTTGAACTGAGCTGGAAAGCTGCTTGTTTTGGCCTCTCAGTATATTGCAAGAAGTTTTGTCTGATTTCAGCCTGTTCACAGTGTGTGGGATTCATAATCAAATCATCAGTTGCGGTTTTCTTGCCCGGGATCAGTTAGCTGTCGTGGAGTCAGCTGAATGCTAATTCTGTGGTTTGGGGGAGCTGTATGGATCGTCCCTAGACACATGGCCATTGAACTTTTTTTTTAAGACCACAGACAGGCTTCAGCTATTGGTCTTTCCCTTGGTGTATGCACTCATAGTATGTTTTCTTGAAAAACAAGTCTGTATTTCTTCTCAATTACCCTTTGGCCCATTCACAGGCTTTTTGGTGTATGGATGTGCCTTATTGCTCCTCTTTTGTATAGATCTGTGGAGACCTGCGCCTCCTGATGTGGCCTGCTGGCTCAGGGCTTAGAAGGCTGGGGGACAGGTGTTGGGGAATGAAGCTTGTGGTGTCAGTGCGTGGTTCTCAGATTTGCTGAGAACACATGAACCTTTCTTCTTTGTTTCAAAGTTGCCAGGGCTGTGTCTTGCATCTGAAAGGAACGTGATACTGCAGAGATGGGGCTGTCAGAATTTGTCTCATACAGCTTCCAGTCAAGAGTGCTGAAGATGTATTTTCAAGATGTAAAGAAAATGTTTGTTCAGAATCTGCAGCATTTTATCCAGGAGCTGGCAGAGAGCTCCAGTTCACCCACACTGGCTCAATCAGGCTGAAATTTGGGCTCATTTTCCGGTATGGTTTTGTAGGACCTCTCTCCCAACAAGGGGATGGGATAGGTGCAGGTGATACAGGGGCACGGTTCTGAGATGATGGTTTGTCTGGTGGAGAAGGCTCTTCTGTTTACTGGGTATGAAGCAAGGAATGTCATGGAGTTAGTTGACTCTTGTCACTTTGGCTTGTGACGAAAGTTAGTGAATTGTGTTTACCAGAGGTATGAGTCTGCATGGACTGGGCTGTTTGCTTAATGCTGAGTCAGTGTGCTGCTGTTCATCAGCTTCCCTTTTGATCTTTGAGAAAGACAAGCCCCAGGGCCACTGCACTGCTGATGGCAAAAGCATCCTTCTGAGCAGTCTCTTGTTGAGAGGCCCTGGGAATTCCTGCCACTGATTTTGTGTGCTTTGCAGGGAACTGGCCACTGCTTTTTGTCATTTACCTGTACTTAGAGATGGGCAGTTGCAGAGATATCTGAGAAGAAAGTATGTTTAATGTTTATGTTGTTCTTTGTGGAAAGACTGTGATTGTTCCCCCTTGTGACCATGAGCAGGGCAATGCTTGGGGTTACCTAAACATGAAATATGGTGACTGCCAGCCAGACGAAGTAAGTCAGTTTCTGGGAAGCTGATAACCAGTTAGAGATGTACATGCTGTAAGTATTTCCCATTTATCTTGTGTTCTGACAATGTATTGGGATGGGCTGATTGCATAGCTGGAGGCATGTGGCATCGGGTGATGGGCAGGGCTGAGGCTGTGGCTGCAGTGTGTTTGTAGCTCTTCTTGAACAAGTCATGACTGGATATGTCTCAGATCTGCTGAAGCATTTCAGCTGTGTGTAGCTTTTCTTTTCATATGTATAAGATTGTAACATGGTACTCTTGCATTTAACTCTTAATCCTGACAAGTCTAGGTTTTATTTTAGCATCAGGCTTGATCCTTTTTGGGGTGCTATTTCTTTCTACCCCTTGTATCTGTTAAAGTGTGATTCTTCAGGTGGTGAATACTTGTGGATTTGTTTGTGGTTTTTCCTTTGTTCAAGAATTCAGTGTTGCCTTTTTTCCACAAATAACTGAAAATGCTGACAAGTGGAGGTTATCTCCTGGCACTGATTGCTGAGGGGAAAACATCAATACTTGGGATGTTGTCTTGGGATAGTGAAATCTGCTGTGATTCTGAAATATGTTCTGAAGTTACAAATTACCAATGCAATTAAAGAAATGCGTAGTCTAGGTATGTTTCATCAAACAACTTTTCTCTGACTCCTGTACTTTTAATATGCTGTACTTTGAAGAAGAATTTAACTTTGAGAGTGTAAAACTTGGATTAGGTTTAGTGTGCCTGCTAGACTTTTGCTATTAATGCTGGGAACATGATCCATGGTGCCTGTTGATGGGTGTCACAGAGGAGCGTCTTGACCTCCAGATATTACTCTTGATAAGAGGGAGCTGAAGCTATCAGTTTTTGTGTACATGTGAAATTTCTAGGTGTAAGGAAGGTTTTCCTGACTTCTTGATGTTACAGCTAATTTTTTTTTCCCCAGCCTGGACTAAGAACTCAGTAGTTGTCTCCTCTTTGCAGCCAATGTTTGCTGTTGCTGTTCAGTTTTGGGATTCGTCCAGTCCTGAACTCTTAGTTTTTTGGTAGCATCTTTATTTGATGTATCACTTGCATAAGCAATCATATAAAGATTATAGAACCTAAAGATTGTTAGGTATAGTTACTTGGCTCCCCATCACACCTGATCAAGTAGGTCTTCAGGTATCTTTTGATCATGCAGAAGGCCCCATTTGTGCAATGTTTTGTATTGTAGTTAAGTGTCTGAGACTGCTTGCTTTGTTCTTAAAATATTTTAATCTACCTTTTGACTAGGTATCCAGCTCACATTGAAGAAATTGATTACGAAGAAGGAAAAGTACTTATCCATTTCAAACGCTGGAACCATAGATATGATGAATGGTTTTGTTGGGACAGTCCTTACTTGCGTCCCTTAGAGAAAATACAGTTAAGGAAAGGAGGATTACATGAGGAAGAAGGTTGTGCAGTAAGTAGAAAATCGAGGGCATTTGAGTACATAATGTGCAGTTGTGTGAATTATGACCACTAAGATGCTTTACCTTTGCTGTGTTGCCTACTGTATTTAGTTTTCCAATATTTAAAATCATAAAACTTACCATTGTGATGCTTTAATGAAGTCGTGTGTTTCAGTAAATCTTAGAGGAGAACACTTCTGTCTTGTAGGGATTTCACATCAATGACCAGGTACTGGCATGCTGGTCTGACTGTCGCTTCTATCCAGCCAAAGTTACTTCCGTTAACAAAGATGGTAAGAGGTCACTTTGGGGTTTGTTGTGCTTGTCAGTAATGCATTTCTGATCATATTCTCACTTTTTTACTTAGCTGGACAGATAGTACAGCAAACAGAAGCCAGCTGTGAAGAAGGTAGCTTTCAGTTATATGTTTTAGTCTGTCATCAGCTTTTTTGACTTAACCTCTTAGCCTTTTCATTAACTTTCTGCTGGTGTATCCAGTCAAGAATTAAGTATATATTTGAGAAGTTGTTTGTAACTGTAGTAAAACTAGTGTCAGAGCTGCAAAACCCCTTACAAATGGGGGAGGGCACTGCCATGCTTCTCCATTTTGAGCATCGCTAAGTCACCGTGAAGCACTTGTTCTTGTGCTGTGCTTTCTGTAGATTGACTATATGTTGTAAAGACCAAAGAGAAAAAAGTATTTGCAGTTACCTAGTGGAGTATCCAATAGTGTCAATGGAGTATCCATGGAAAATATTTTTGGGGTTTTATGAAGTCAACAGGTAGCAGCTCTGACCTTAGACATGCACTTTTATGCTTACTGTAATTATTTTTGGTTACTTCACTGTTTCTCCTTTACATGGCTTGTGATAAGACCTCTGCTGCTGAAGATTTTAACAGACAAGGCAGCTTTTATCTAGACCTGAATATGCACCTAGAGTATTGGTGCTGTTAGCAGATGTTCTGTTAAATAACTTTTGATCTTTAAATTTTTATGCTTGTTTTTGCTTTAGGTACGTACACCGTGAAATTTTACGATGGTGTAGTTCAGACTGTCAAAAACATTCATGTCAAAGCTTTTTCCAGAGATCAGGTAGGTATTGTTTGTGCTGTCAGTATTCTAGAAATAGCAGTTTAAGTGGCTAGATTTTGATAAATTATAAAATAGGAAATGCATTAAATTTCTCTGTTGCTAACATACAGTACATCTGAAACAAAGTCTGTTAAAATGAAAAGGTGATGCAGATCGTCCATTTTCATATGAATGCTTGAACTAAAGGAGTCATAAGCATATAAATGATTTCTAAAAATCAGTGGAAGATTCAGGATGTACATACTAAAGCCTAGTGGTAGGTGATTGAAACACTGGTTGCTTCACCTGTTTAAGATAAGTTTATATACATGCATCTTAAAAATGGATGGGAACTGTGGAGCAGACAAACTATTCTTTTGCAGAGTAGCTACTTGATTGTCTTGAGACTTAAGGAAGCTGTGTAGTAATCTTTTTACCTCCCAATTTTGAGAAAATAAGCCTTTCTACTAAACCACACTCTGCTTCTATAGGTTGGCTATCCTGCCCGCCCTTCACCTGCTCAGTGCTGTGGGGCTAGCCTTCAGAGTTGGGATAAGCTGGACTATTTCAGTTGGACAGGACCAACAGTGATCATCTGGTCTAACTGACTGACTGGTTCAGGGCTGACCAAATTACAGCTTGTTAAGGGCATTGTCCAAATGTCTCAAACCCTGACAGGCTTGGGGCATTGACTACCTCTCCAGGAAGCCTGTCCCAGCGTTTGAACACCGTCTTGGTTACGAAATGCTAACTCACGTCTAGTCTGAACCTTCCTTGGTGCAGCCCTGAGACATTCCCTTGTAGGAATAGTAGTGAGCCATTCTTCCTGCTCAGGGTGAGAAGGAAGAGGTGCTGCTTCATACTTCAGTTTTCACATGCAGGCACTTTGTAGAAAAGGCTGACAAGTTCTAGACCTGTGTAACTTGGTTAAAATGTCTTAAGTACCTGCTTCAGAATAATTTTCATTACAGAAATGGTTTGTAGAGACAAGGGTGTTGTGTGGGACAGCTGTCAAATGCTTTGCATAAGTCCAGGTAGATGTCTGTCACTCTTTCCTTACCCAGCAGTGTAGTAACCCCATTGTAGAATGCCACCAAATTTGTTAGGCTTAATTTGCCCTTACTGAAGTCATCCTTGCTGTCACCAGTCGCTTCCTTTTCCAATCCTAACACAGGTCTTAAATACCAATTCCAATAATGAAGGTTAATGGGTACAGTTTAAATCCATCACTGTTGTGAAGAGGCACACCGTTTCTTGGAGGTCTGGGTTTTGCATCTGCCAGGCTGGGAGGGAAGACTTGGATTTGCCACAAATCGCTCTTAATTGTGCCTGGTTGAGGCTTGACTAATACAAGGGAACTACCTGAAGAATCCTCATTGCTCATTCCTCTGCCTTAAATACATGAAGCTGAACAATCTTAAAAAATATTCTGCATAAAAGCAAAATATGTCTGTCCCTCCCTCAGGGAGTTTCATGTTTCTGCATAGCTTTGGGAAGGTTTTGAAAGGAGTTTTGGTTTCCCTCTCTATTTCAGCACTGGCAAGGAAGATTTCTCTTAACCCAGGAGATAAGTTACATTGGAACATTTTGTTCTGTCCTTTAGCATAAAAGCATAAAGGGAGAATTTTCTAGTGAGGCATGTTCACTCAGAAGTAAAGTTTAAAAAAATACTTGAGCCACTGTAGAGCTCAGGATTTGGTTGTGAATGTTAGTTAAGGTGTTGGTCTGGACACAACACTGAAGTAGCTCTCTACGGAGGGACAGAGCTTAACATGCTGTATTGGACAGTGGTGGTAAAATGCTTGGGACTTGCATAGTGTGAATGTACTGACACAAGGGCACAGCTTCTTAAAGAGTTCAGTGACATCAAAACGTGCTGTATTGTTGTTTCTTGAAAATAAGTCAATTAATTGATGGTTCCTGTGTTCTCCAGTGCCACATACTTGATTCAAATCAGATGGGTCTGTAAGCAGTGCAGCTGAGGAAGCCTCATGTCTGAGGGCTGCTTGAGTTTTTGACTACTGTTTGAGTTTCCACTGAAGCATCTCCTGTCACTGTAGCGATTAAGGAACTTACAGAAGATTAATTTTTTTTTTTAAAATGTCTTGTAGAAGTGGTGCTCAGACACCTGGGGAGGTAGAAGAGTTCCTTCCCCTTAGCCTAGCTGTTCTCATCAAGTATATGGTAATTTGATCTGACTTTTTTAAAGTTTGGGGTTTTTAAAATCTCTTGTGAGCCAAGTACAGTTGAAATAATATCATAGAGGATTGGAGGAGATGGCACATTCACTGTTTGATTGCATCAAAATTATTTCTAGGACTGAAAATGCCAATCTTAAAAGGTATTAGTTCACAGAAGCCATGTACAGGTAGGAAGATTGGGATGGGAGGAGGCAAGATGTCTGCTGTAAGGAGCTAGTGAGGCTTAAGTGCGTTCTCAGAATTTTATGTCACTCAAATCGGTGTTCAGCTTTCTTTCCCCAAAGAGGTATTGAGGTATTTTGCCCCTCTCATCCTCTGACCCTTGTTCAGAGTTCAAGCTGCTTGGACCTTTCAGAACTATGGCCAGAAAGGAGTATGGTTGGTCTTTAATGCTTAACGTTACTGGACTACAGGGAAAGGGAATTAGTTCAACTGAAGGTGGTGTTGACATGTGGCCTGATATAAATTATTAATCCAGGTGCACAGTCAGGTATCTGTTCATCAGAGCAGAGAAGTTCTGGGACACCTTGTAGCAGGATCATTAGAAGGGAAAAACACCCCCAAATCTGCATCTCCCCAGGTGATGTGAACAGACACCTCATCATGAAATGGAATGGACATTGAGTGGCAGTGGCCTGTTGGCACAGGGGTGTTCGTCTTGGTTTGGTGTTACTGGAGAAGAGCTATGGGGAAATGAGATCACAGTTGAGTTGATATATAAAAAACAACTGTGATCAGTTGTTTTTTATATATATTTATATATATAAAGCCCTATCACTGTATTGATAAACATTCTTTGGAGCCACTCTGACAGCAGAGGTAAGGACAGGAGTCAGCCTGTCGGTACTTCAGCGCTGCTGCTTCCAACTGATTTAAAACAAAAAACCCAAAAAAAGCCCACAAGACTTTGCTGCCGGATTGCTGGGCTGGTGTTTAATACTGCTACTCTGTCAGGGTTGGAAGGAGACCTATTGTGAGTGGCAACAGTTTGCACTGGCTTCTCCAGCTGAGCTTGAGAAGTCGCTTGCTGGCCAGAGACTAAGAAGGGTTTTCGTGTCCTCCTTTGGTGAACATGAATTACAGAAAGACAAAGTTAAGAGTTTTGGTTTTGAATCTAAATGTGTAAATTTTAACATCATTTGGTTTCTGATGAAGTTGGTGACTGCAGTTGCTTTACGTGATGCAACACGTTTCAGTAACAGTGATAATTCCGAGCTAAATACCAGTCTGTACAGAGTGAGATGCTTCTGTGGAAGAACCAGGTTTTGTATCTAAGTGATCTGTGTGCCCTTTACTGTGCTCCTGACTCCCACTCTTCCTCCATGTCCCAGGAAGGCTTGAAGTAGTGCTGCATCAGGTAGCATGGACCTAGCCTGCCCGTGAGAATGAAGAAACAAATGAGTTGTGAAGAGTAAACCTGTTGCACTGTCCTGTTGGAGGCAGTATGGGTCCTTGAACAGTTCAAGTGCCTCTGAGTTTTAATTTGTGGGTGGCAGTAGAGTATATGCTTAATCCTTTGAAAGTTGGACAAGATGCAAGTCTCCCGAGCGCTGTCAGATTGCAGTATGCTAATTTTCATATGTCAATCTGTTTATTCTAGAATATTGTGGGTAATGCTAAGCCTAAGGAAAGAGGTAATGAAATTCCGTCATCTCCTGAAAAGCGAGAGAAGTTTAAAGAACAGAGGAAAGCAACAGGTAATGCAAAGAAAGACAAGGATGAAAAGACATTAAAGACTGAGAAAAGAGTTAAGCAGCCTGATAAAGAAGGAAAATTGATAGTCATCTCAGAAAAAGGCAAGGTCTCAGAGAAGAATATATCTAAGAATGGAAAAGAAGATAAAGAAAATATATCAGAGAATGATATGGAATATTCAGTAGATAAACAAATTGAGAAGAAGCCTGAGAATGACAGTGTAAAGAGTCCACAGGAAAATGCAAAAGAAACTAAACGAAAACGTGGAAGACCACCAATAACACCTCCAACAGGTATGTAGCTAGGCTTAAATGTTTTGGCCATATATCAGAACCCTTACAAACTTACCTAAAGGAATGAAAAGTACCTTTCTCTTTTCCAACCTAAGTCTCCAGAGAAGTCTGAAATGAGTTTAAACCCATCTCTATTTAGGCTTCTTTGGGATAGCTGAGTGCCTACTTTTTAGGTTTGGAACTTTAGTGGTTGGGTTAGAGATTAGATTTAGACAAGTAATCTTCATATGTTATGAAACGGGCCTGGAGTAGGGTTTAATGCCAATATGCAAGGACAGATGAATCTGTATTTATGCAAGTCCAGTATTTTAAATTGTGAACCTTGGGAATTTGTTGTAAAGAGTTTCAAAGCTTCATAGCCAGTCAATTTTTGTTCTCTGTCTCAACATGTAGAGCCAAGTTCTCAGACACTGCAGCCCATAACCTTGGAATTAAGACGTCGGAAGATACCTAAAGGAGGTGACATTCCAGCCAAGCGTCCCAGGATTGATAAAAACTTGAGTGAGTATTTTTTTAAAATTCAGCTCCTGCTGTACATGTACGTAGTTCCTGAGGCTCAAGTGACTTTGGAATTCTGTAGTATTAACCTTGAACTGTGATGCGTTAAATGTGGAGCACCTGTTTTTCTTAAATTGGCTGGTCATATGTAGCATCACTGTGCTGAGATTTCCTCCTAAATCTTGGAAACTGAATTTGGATAAAGGAGCCACAAGCTGTGAGTCCTGAGAAGAAGTTATAGATATGGGAAGGCAGTTGTCATACTACCTCCAATACATAGAAGGGTATAAAAGCTGCCTTCTAGATATAGAAACTCACTTAGAATCAGAGAATTGCAGGATGGTTTGGGCTAGAAGGGACCTTAAAGATCATCAAATTCCAACCCCCCTGCCATGGGCAGGGACACCTCTCACCAGCCCAGGCTGCTCAAGGCCACATCCAATGCGACCTTGAACACTTGCAGGGATGGGACATCTACTGCCTCCCTGGGCAGCCTGTACCAGTGTCTCACCACCCCCGTAGTGGATTAATACCCAATCTAAATCTACACCCTTCCCATTTACAACCATTCCCCCTCATCCTATCACTACATGCCCTTCTAAAAAGTTCCTTCCCAGTTTTCATGTGGGCCCTCTTCAAGTACTAGAAGGCTGCTATAAGGTCTCCCCATCAGACACTCCTCTTTTCCATGTTGAACAAATTCAACGCTCAGCCTGTCTTCAAAGGAGAGATGCTCCAGCCCTCATCTTCATGGCCCTCCTCTGCACTCATTCCAACAGTTCCATGTCCTTATGTTGGGGACTCCAGAACTGGACACAGTACTCAAGGTGGGGTCTCATGAGAGCAGAATAGAGGGGCAGAATCGCCTCCCTTAACCTGCTGGCCACCCTCCTTTTGGATACAGCTGGCCCTCTGGGCTGCAAGTGCACATTGTCAGCACATGTTGAGCTGCTTATCCACCAGCACCCCCAAGTCCTTCTCTGTGGGGGTGAAGTTCTTGACCTCAGTCAAGCTCAGTGCTGTGACCCCTTCCCTGGGGAGCCTGTGCCAGTGCCTGACCCCCCTCAGTACAGAACCTCTTCCTCACATCCAACCTGAACCTCCAACCTAAACCTCCCCATGCACAGCTTCACACCATTCCCTCAGGATCTGTCCCTGGTCCCTAAAGAGAGGAGATCGGCGCTGCCCCTTTGCTCCCCTGGGCTGGCAGCCACAGACCCCGTGAGGTCTCCCCTCAGCCTCCTCTTCTCCAGGCTGAACAACCCCAGGGACTTCAGCCTCTCCTCAGGAGCCTTCCCCTCCAGACCCTTCCCCACCCTCGTTGCCTCCTCTGGACGCTCTCCAGTAATTTTGTGTCCCTGTTGTCCTGTGGAGCCCAAACCTGCCCCAGGACTGGAGGTGAGGCCGCCCCAGCGCAGCGCGGGACAATCCACTCCCTGGCCCGGCTGGCTGTGCCGTGCTTGATGCCCCCCAGGATGCTGTTGGGCCTCCTGGCTGCCTGGGCACGCTGCTGGCTCGTGGGTAACTCGCTGTCCACAGGGACCCCCGAATCCCTCTCCCAGGGCTGGCCTCCAGCGCCTGATCCCCCAGGCTGGGGCTGTGAGACGGCGTCAGAATCCTTCCTGGGACCCACAGAGAGAACGTCAGCTGGTTTCCTTTGGTCAGCCAGCTGGGTGCCCTTGTCAGAGGAGATCAGCTGGGATAGACAGGACCTTCCTCTCCTGAACCCGTGCTGGCTGTGACCAGTGGCTGTGTTGTGCTTTAGGTGTTTTTCAGTAACTCTCAGTATGGTTTTCTCTGTAATTTTGCCAGGCCCTGAGGTGACACTGACAGGCCTGTAGTTACCAGGGTCTTTTTTACCCTTCTTGGAAGGGTATGGCACAGCTTCTGTTCTAACTTGGTGTACTGTATGGTGGTGTTGAAGAGCTCGAGTGTGTGATGAGGAAAGAAAATTACATTCTTTATAGCAGTAACATTAACAGGGACACGAAGGTGTGAAGGCGGCTGTCTTTCCTTTCCTTAGGACCAAAGTCTCAGGACTTGAGCGTACTGACATTGTCCAGCTTAGGGTCAGAGTTGTGTGTCTGAATTCTAACTTAGATAGTATATAGTGTATATATACAGTATTGCTGTGGGGTGGCTGCTGTTTAAAGCAATGTTTTACCAGTAAGATACTGATCTGTAATCTTCAAACTTGTTACCAAAAGAAAAACTTGACACACCTGTGGGCTTTTGCTCTATTTGTTTGCTGATTTATAACTTAGCATTCTGTAAAAGCTCCAGTCATACTCTGATCGCTGGGACAGTGATCAGACACACTTTTGAACAGTCACTGGGAGGAGAAGTCTTTAAGGTTTGCTTGTGAGCTATTTAGCTAACTGTGTGGTACCATTAAACTTGTCTATTCCAGCTCAGGAAAAATTGAAGAATTCTTTAGATAACCCCGAAAGAGACCAGACCAGGAGACGATCTTCAAGACTCTCATCTAGTATTAGCCAGGAGATTTTAAATACAGATCATGTAACAACTTCAACGGAAAGTCAGCCTTTGAAAGATGCAGTATCTAACCAAAAGGAGTCTGAGAAGGGTAAGCAGCTTCCTGGCATACTCTGGGTTTGTAGTGGCAGTCATCTTGTTGTTGCAAGCACTACATTTTCACTTGTGTAGCCTGCAGTCTCTCTTGTCTCCAATTAAAACATGATTTCATCAGCAATGCAGAGAAAACTCAAGGAAAGTTTGTATCTTTCTGTCCCCAGTGCCTTTTGCTTTGGAGCCTGTCCCCTGCCAGTACCCGCAGCATTCCCAGGCTGTGCTGGGATTTTCCACTGGGGCAGTAACAGGCTGTGCAAAAGGAAAGTTCTGTAGGGTGTACAATTATAAAAAAAGACATCTATATTTTGTTTAAGTTCAGGGATGGAGGTGATGCTTGTGAAAGTGGTGTAATTCCAGTTTTTACCACTTCTAGATTGAAGTAATCCGAATGCTAAGGATGTAGTTTAATCCTCATCTTAAACTCTTAAGAACACCAAACGATGCTTTTATTCTGCAGCTGGGTGGAGTTGCTACAAGTAGTTGTATTGCAAAAACTTACTTTAGTGTTAATACAACAGAAAGCAGTCTGAGCATGGGTGGGTATTTGTCTCCTCCAGTATGTTGTCCGCACACGCCAGTGCTCTGGAATAGGCTTTTGTGTGCATTTTACTCAATCAGACCTGTTCCTCTGTTCTAGTCCAGTTAGATGTTCCTGTTCAATCTGAGCAATGCTTCAGTGAAGAAGGATCTCCAGGAAACACATCGCACAGCACAGCATTGGGCACCGATGCCAGCTTACAGGAAGAGAAAGTTGAAGACACTGAGTCTTCTGTTACTGTCAGGTCTCAAGAACCTGCTGCTGCTACAGGTTCATATTTTGATTTCATACTTAATATTGATGTGCTTCACAAGGCAGCTCGTGCCAGGTGTTACATGCTTGCACAAGTGTCACTAACAAAAATAGTGTGTTCTTGCAGTGTAACTGGAGGAAAAAATGTGTATTTTTATTCCATATGCATATTTTTATTCCATATTCCATTCAACTTGGTTTTGATCTTGTGCTTTGGAGACTGACAGTAATCTTTAAAAAAAAAATCATAATTTTAAAATAACTGAACAGCAGGTGCTATTTTTAGCATGTGAACTGTGAAATTAGGACATTTTTCAGGTTAAGATTTGGTATTTGTAATTCTGGATTAAGTTGGACTAACATCTTGAAAGATTATGTTCTTTTGTGATTTCTGTGCTGCAGGTATGTGGTAGCTTTGAGGTTTGGGAATCCTGACTGTACGTTGGTGTATTTTGGCTTCTGTTATACTTAAGCCCTAGACTATTTAGAGGTCTTAGTGTAAATTTTTGATACAGTTCAAACATTCCAGTGTCTATCTTGAGGTGTATATTTTATTTTTGTCTTAGCTGGGGAATGTACTCACCCTGCTTTTCCAAATTAAAATTTCTTGAAGCCTACTATAGATAGTAGTGGATAGACAAGCCTACTATAGATAGTAGGCTACACCAAAATACAGTGCTGTCCTGTGAGTCTTTGTTGTAATTTTAATACTCAGATCTGCAGCTAACTAAGGAAACTTGGACTCCAAATTCCCTAGTTTATATTCTAGGAGAAAAAACCCCACAACTTAAAATTAAGTGGAACAAAGCATTTAGTGGGGATTTGGCTCTCCTTCTGAACTGGCCTGATAGACCCACCTGTATCCTACACACAGCAGCTTTGAGCTGGTGTGTGTTGGGCAGTGCTTTTCCTTCCCTGTGTTCTGGTAGCGTGTTCAGAACAAAGCCTGGCTGCTGGTGGTTCTTCACTGCTCTGACCACCATGTCTCTCAGTCTGTAGTGTACTTTGTGGTTGAATTTTTTTAGTGATAGGCTGGAGCTTGTTTTGGCAAAGCCCCTCTCTGGTTTTCTGACTGAACAGAAGGTTAATCTCTCATAGGAAATGCCATTCCTGCCTGTTAGCCTTGAGTACACGAGCTGTTGACAGCCTGCCTGCAGCTCTCTGCACCAGAGGTGGGCTGTCAAAGGTGCCGCTCCATCCAGTGGCTCTAAGCATTATCCACCTTCATGGGATCCCTGGAAGATGTCCCTGGTGTTCTTAGCAGAGGGACTGCAGGCACTTGTGCCACTGGGAGAACAAGGAAATGGCAAAAAGCAGCAATACTGCTTGATCTTGTTGGAATCTGGTGCTCTAGGCAAGCAGAAGGGCTGGTGGCTGTTGTGTCTCCAGCGATAGGTGCTCGAGAAGTGTGCCAGGTACCAGCATGGCTCCCAGCAGGTACACTGACCTAACTTGCTTTGAGGTGAAGTGTGCAGGACTTGCACCTGAGAGGCACCTCTTCTAGGAGATGTAGCAAGTCACAGCTGTTTTGAAAATGGGGAGAATCTTTAGTATGTTGGACAAATACTCACTTTTCAGCCTTTAACAAATTAAGGAGAAGGTGTGGCAAAGCTTTCCACTACAGTGGATACAGTCGCCTTTTGGACATGTTTATGTAGGAAAACAGTAAAATAAAATGCCTAACTCAGGCAATCTTGCATGATAAACTTACTGTGTTTCCTAACGTGTGAGGTTTTTTAGCTGGCAACCATTTAGCTTTTAATTGGTAAATAGACTCCAAACTGAAAATTTGCACTAATCACTTGTAAGATGGTGCTTACTTTTGTGTACCCTTTTGGGGGCACTCACTGCACTGCATGTGGACAAACCACAGCATGGGTTGATAAGATCTGAGAAATTAGAGAATGGGAAGTCTCAGCTTTTTGAAAATGCAGTGCATTACCAGTATGGAAAAACTGTGTTAATGGTTACAGATGCTCTTCTAGTTAATGCAGTATTAAGAAGACTCTGTAAAACAATCCAGAAGTAGACATGGAATATTATAAAAAATAAAGATGATTTTACTTGGTACTGTAATGGGTAATCACGAAGTTATGGGATTAGTGGTGAACTACTAAAAAACACAAACCTGCCTGCTGTGGCATATTCTTTTCTAACTTGGATACTCATTTAGCATGAGAACTTTTCATGGAGTTTCACAGTGTCTTAGTTGCAAGTAACTGAGATCAAAGGTGTGTTAAAAACTTTTACTGGTGTACATGAACATGGGGTGGTGCTGTATGGTCATCTTCAGAGAAGGCTTCTTTCTTGGAAAGAAAATGAAGTTCAAGGTTATACTGTAGTTGGAGCTAGTATGTACTCAGCGGTATGTGCTGGGGGTTACAGCAAACACATTGCTTCCAATGACTCTGGAAGAACAAATAGACAAAACAAGCATGTGTATAAATTGTTATTTCTCTGTGTATTTGTTGGTCGCAGGGAAATCTCCTCCCATGATAAATCTTGAGGGAAATGATTGATGGATTTAGGATAAAATACCAGCAGATTTTTCCCTCTGCTTGCATACTTACATTCTGATTGAGATTACAGATGTGGTTTACAGCTGCCTTGAACTTGTATAATATGTGTTGGGGTGAGATGCTGTGGTTCATAAAGGAGGAAGTAGGGAAAGGGACTAACTTGTCTGTCTGAAATTCATATGGTGGTAGTTCTCGTTTCAGCTTTCTCAGCAGCTGGGGAGTGTAACGTTGGCAGCAGGTAAATGGGGCAGGATGCTGACGCAGGTGTGCAGTGAACCTTCAGCAGTTCAAAAACCTCATCTCTTGAGTTATCTCTTGCTGTTACTGCTGCTTTCCTCTGACCTCCTAATGTAAGTGTTGCTGAGCATTTGTAGTTCTGGGCTGAACAGGGAGAATTCCAGCTGAGCGTGTGATACCTGTGTGTGGTGCTGGTCACAGCGCCGTGATGCGTGGGACAGGTCCTTCCTGAGCTTGCTTCATAGGATCCAGGCAGTGATGCTGGGACGTGGTTCACCCACCTGCTTGCAGCCTCTGGTACGCCTTGTGGATGCCAATTACCTCTGTTGGTACTTAAGTGAGCTGGATTTTGGTGAAGTCAGGGTGCCCAGTTTGTGAATTCTGACCTGAACTTGAGCACTGTGGTGCTGCCTGAAAATCCATGCTTCTGGACATGAATTTTGTTTCACTTAAAGCCATCTCATTAATGCTAAAAAGGCCAGACAGGCACCTGGGTGGATATCCAGATGTAGCATGCAGGTATATGTTACTGGAGAAACCTCTGAAAGATGGGAATAAGAACTGGAGAGTCGTCTTGAGTAAATACTGTCACCTGAAATCCAAGGACAAAAGTCTACGTATCCAAAGTTAATCAACTTTACAAATGTTATTAGGGAGTGGTTTTTTGATACAAGAGTTTTTTAAAATCCAGAGTTCCTATCAGGGACTGGAGCCAGTGTAGGTCCTTCCATCTTGCCTGTGGGGTGGTTGGTGTCTGCACGCTCCAGAGCAGATGGACTGCTGGGGGTGGGGGCTTAACAGCAAGGCTGGGCTTTCCTCGAGGCACTGTGTGTGTGACAGCATGCCCGGGCCTTGGTCTGGGCTCTGAGAAGTCTCAGAATTGCCAGTGGCTTCCTGCTCTTGGGAGGGGGTGTTAGAGAGTCTGAGCGAGTCACTTGTGGGCAGTGACCCAGGGAACAGATAGCCATCTCTCCAAATATCAGTGGCTCTATGGCCTGTGGTTACAGTCTCACGCTGCTGTATGTACTAGAGATTTGGGGCTTGGGAAGGGGAGAGGTTTTTGTCAGAACAGGTGGTGCAGGTGGAATAAAAGGGTATTTCTTCCTCCAAGTTTCTGACAAAATAGAGCATGGAAGATAAGATCAAAGGTGACTTCTTAAAGTGCCATGTTAACCCAGTAACTTGTATTTGGCTGTAGGCTAGGAAAATACTACAAAGCAACAAAATTAATAACTGTGTGGTGTGAGGGTTGTTTTGGTACAGGGGAGTGATGCAGCCTGGTAGGACTAGTTCTAACTGGCATGATGGATAGGAAGAACATGACATTAGAGTATCAGGAATTTTTAAGGACAAATGCACTGTTCTTAAAGGGTGATTTCCAGTCACTGTTTGGTGGATGGTTCCAGATTTATAGTAATTGTAAATGTTTGTAACAGCAGATACAATTTGGAGTGTTTATGTGCTTGTTCTGTTTGTCAGTGTGTCTGTCTGTGGTGTTACTGGAAGGGCACTTCAGGGCTTGGCAAAACTCAGGGAAGTTAAGGAATTATTTCAGCAAAATTATGAACAACTACATGTGCTGGAGGATAAAAATCCCATTCTGCTGTGGCTTGCCTCCACATGTACTTAAGGACCAGAACTGGTCATTAGCTTGTAGGTAAATGAAGTTTTTCAGAAAGCAGCAAGTTAAAGCTCTGTTTTGTGTATGTGAAAGTGGCTTAGAAGCACTCTGCAGCTGTTTGTGTGCCTTTACTCTTGCCAACTGATTTGACTTGAAAGGTGAGCTGCCTCTGCTTTGTGCAGATCTGCTGTTGTGTTGGTAGTTGTATTTCCCAGCACTCTTTAGATTACTTCTTTATTTCTATAGACATGCGTCAGGGATTTCATTTGCCTTGGACTCACCACATGTATTTTTTCCTTACTTTGTCACTTGTAGCTTTGGGTTGCAGTTAAGGAGAACAGTAATAACCTTTGCACCCAGTTTGAGAGAGCAGCTGTGTATCCTGTGGCTTACCTAGGTGGGCTTTGAGTCCTTCAGGGCAGTGTAAAAGCTGTCACTTGAAAGCTAACAGCACACTACATAAAGCTGATGCTGCCTGACTCAGCTGTTTGCAGCTAGACACCAGGATCTGGACATGGTGTCTCACCATTGGAAGGACAAGTAAAGCCTTTATGTCCCTCCAACTGCTGGTCCCTCAGAAGGCATGTGGAGGTTTGCACAGCAGCACACTGCATGCTTACAAGCTCTTTGTGTGTTACAGGCTTCCTTGTTCTTTCTCCCTGTGCTGGCGCTGCCTTTGTACCAGTAACGGTGAGGGACAGGTCAGATGAGATGCTGTCTTGAGCAGGGCAAGTAATGTTTCAGGCTCAAAACCCACAGCTTTGTGTAATGATCTCTGATTATTGATGCAGTACATGTTTATTATAGCAACTGGATCATGGGTGTACTGGAAATGTTTGCATGCTGCCCTGACCTAAAGTGGTTTGAGAAGAGCAATCAGGCAAGATATGCTTTGTATCACAACTGAGTTCTTGAAAGACAGAGGTTTTTGAAAAGAAAATTTGAAGAAATCCAGTTTGGGTTCTAGAATGATGAACAGGAACACTTTTTGGTGAGCCCAAAATAAAGCATTGTAAGATTTCAGAAGAAATAGTATCAAAGAAATAGATGATTAATGAGGATGTCAGCTCAACAGTGTGAAACGATCCAAAGCACTGTATAAAAAGTGTCAGCTGGGCTAAGTAAAAGGCTGTAATTAAAAGGTGTACTCTTATGAGACTATCTTCCCAAGTAGGCACCAGCTCTAAAATGCTTCTTAGAGTTTTGAGATTGTCTGTGCTGAACTGGTAGCATTAGACCCCACGGATCAACTTCACGTTGGTGTGAACAGATGGAAATGTGTGATGGTGGTTTGTGGTCACTATCCAGAGTCACCTGTGCAGTTACCCCTGGGATATAGAACACTTATATCTGCAAAGCTAATGGCAGCACCCATCTTGAAAAATACTACAGGTGGAAGCAGCAGAGCATGTACACTCTGGAGAGACTCTGTAGGTTTAGTTTAAGAGCAGGTGAACGATTTGATCTTTGGTTAGTATTTTTGTGGAGACCAGGAAAGGGAGACTGCAGGTCTCACCCGTTGAACAGGCAGCTGTGCGTGAAGATCTGATGGCTGGAACCTGCCAGCTTTAACTGGGGAAAACGCTGTGTGTGACATGCACTGCTGGCTTCCTGAGGTGTCTTGCAGAAGATGCCTCGGGATGCCAGATTTTGAGTCAAGATGCTGTGCTGCTGCCAAAAATTCCTGTCTCAGCAGGAGCCAAAGCAAGCAAAGAATTGGGGAAGGGGAGGGGCGATATGATAAATTTCATGCATATTCAGAAGCTTCACATGGTGACATGTTACTGTAAGCTTCCTGCTGAACTTGGTTGTAGCTTGAGCCTTGGATAATAGAGCACAGTAAGAAGTGGGGGGGACTTGAATGCTGAAGGGATGGTGTTTTTTCTGTAGGGAAAGTTAAAGGAGCCACTGTTGTCTCACCTTGAGTCTGTACTTAAATTATTAATGGCTGACAGAATGCCATGTGAGGGAGGAGGCTTAATTTTGAGTATAAGCATGGCAGTAGCAGCAGGTCTATCATGAGCTGTCCTCTGTATTCAGCAAACACCCACCAAGCTCCTCTGAAAAGGCAAGGGCCTGAAAATGCAAAGCTAATACAGGCAGACTTTCTCTGGGTAGAAACCAGTTGTAGTGCTGTATGTTGTAAGCAAAGCTTGTACGTGTGAGAGGGGTGGGAGTTCTTCCCTTCAGGTGTTGGTACTATGAGTTGGCTTCGGAGCGTTTGGGGCTCTCCTGGTGCTGGAGTCTGGAGTCCCCTTCCAGCTGTGCCCTGGCAGCAGGGACTTCTGTTGTGTTACTTGTGAAGAAAATGCCCCCAAGCATGGTGGCCATGGTCACAATTTAAGCATTGTTCTAAACTGGGATTCTTTTGTTCTGTTACTCTGAATAGAAGGCTTTTGTATGCTGCAGTAAGTTTTTTGTTGTCTTCCCCTCATCTCATGTTTTTGTTACCTGTTTCTAAACTTTGGATACACGTTAGGAGAGAAGCACAGGATCATGTATCTGATGGGTGAGTTAGAAGCCATTCCCTGTGTCTTACAAAGATTTTGTCCATCTTAATGGAGGGGAAGTGCTCTGACCTTGGATACAGGGCCTCATCATGACAGCTGTGCCATGGTATAATAGTTTCCCTTGTCATCTTTGTAATACCTTTTTGCCTAAATCTTTGGACCCCATTACTCCCTTCTGCTACAGTTGTTTTCCCATCTTCATGTCGATTATTAAATAGAAACAAATTCTCTTTCATTGTCCCGAATGCTGGGTTTTAACTTCATTGTCAAGAGAATCTTTCTGCACTTCCACTTAACCAACTGACTGTTCCTGAAATACTTTCACTGTTTGAGTGCAGCTTCTGGTGGTGTACTGCATATTTGATTCTGGTGCTGGCAAACTCTGGCATTCTGCAGGAGTGATCCAGTTGTCTGGTCACAACCTTATTGCCAGCAGCTGCTGGGTGCAGCATCCCTGCCAGCATGTTGGCAGTATGTCCAGAACACTGCTGTGTCAAAATGTCCTTCTCCTTGTCATTATCCTTGTCAAGCACCCAAAAGCAGTGTCTTTATTTTTACTGGTTTGTTTGCAAAGTTAACTGAATGTTCTTTCTTCTAACAAGCCTGCTGTGTGTGTGATTTCTTAGTCCTTCTCTGCACTGTGACCTGTCTTTCTCTGCGTGAATGACTTCCAAGTGTGGCATCTTCGTCCTAACACACTGATTAAACACTGAGTATGGTTCAGATACAGCTATCTAGGCTGGTTTTCCTCCCTGTGCCATAATCTTTGAGTGTGCAGCTCAGTAACACTTCTGCAGCTTTTGTTGCTGCATGCTAAACACTTCTGAACAACCCATCCTGTGCTCTTACCAGGGGACTGTGCTGATGCTGCCTGTAAAGCTCCCATTCACTCTGCCCCTGCATACCTGCATTTGTGGAACAGCTTAACTCTTCTTGCACTTGTTTGTAGGGTTCCTTGTTTTCAGCTACTCCTAATGGTTTAATTTTTGTTACTGTACTTCATACCTTCAGTTTTGCATTAGTGTAGGTAGGTCTGGGGCTTAACCTTTAAAAGCTACTTGTTAATCCTTTAAGTTTGAAAATGCTTGTAAATGTGGAAATAATAGTACTAGCAAAACAAATGGGAAAACTATATATAGAATATGTTTTGTGAAAGTGACCCATCCTTTCCTTTTTCCTCTGGTTTGTGAGGGATTTTTTTGATGCTGTGTGCTTATAAATGATGGATAATGGCCTGGATCTCTTTGTGTGTTTCCAAATTTCAACCTCTCTTCTGTTGTGTTTGGTAATCTGATTTACTCCTAGTTCAAAGTGGGTCTTTTGTGTATTTCTTAGGAAAAACATGAATTAAAAGAAATGCTGGAAGAAGAAACAGGGATTTACCAGGTTAAGTTGAAGTATAGCCCTGGTTAGCACAGCAGTGCTCTGTAAAGCTTAAAATTCTTCATTTGAGACTGAAGACTTGCCTTGTTTTTTTGGGGAATCCAATTAACTCATAGGGGACGCTTTGTACAGATACAAGCAATTTTTCTTTTGCTTAGTTTCATTCTTTCAATGCTGCTCAAATTGAAATACATTTCCATTTGACCTTGAAAAACCTGGTTCTGACATACCACCTTGTTCTTGGAAGGGGTCAGACTGGTGGTCAGACGAGGCATCAGAAAGCAGGTAGTGAAGGTAGTTATACTCAAAGAAGCAGAACTGTTCTTTGGAAGGTGCTTTCCCAAAGATGTGAACAGTTATAAACAAATAAATTCTTGATAGAATGTAATCGTCAGTGGTCCGACTAAAAGCGCTCTGTAAGGCTTGTACCCACAGCAGCACTGTGTGCACAGGTGCTAGCTGTTGGGCAAGGGACTCATGGAACAACAATGCTGTTTTCTGACAGGAATGCATTCCTAAAAATTCTGGCATCATGACAACCAACTTTTAAGAGTACAGTTAGGGCATTTTTCCCTTAAAAGCTGTTGATAGTAAAGGCAGATAGAGGAATTAAATGTCTCTTTAGCATATCACAGCTAACAAGTTTGAATGCATGCCCGTTTCTTAACTTTTTTTATTGATTTAAGTTTAGGAAACCATTTGATAAATGTAGCAAATGCATGGGGAATTATTCTGTTTTGTTCTTACAGTAACAAAACCTTGTAGGAGAGCAAATTTTCTTGCATCAAAAAAAGCTGCAACTGGTGATCAAGATCCCAAGTTTAGATGCAAGTTTTTGGACTGTTCAAAATCCTTCCGCAAAGCCAAGTTATTGCATTATCACATGAAATACTTTCATGGAGTGGAGAAGGCCACAGAATCACAGCGGAACCCTGTAAAAAGAAATATTCAAACCAGAGCTGCTTTGGCTTCTCAAAAAGCTAATCAAGAAAGGTCAAAAAGAGGACGGACCACAGCTGGTTCTTTGTGTAAGTATGTTGCTGATCTCTTCCTTTTTTTTTAAACAGCAGCAGGCAGGACAAGCAGGAAAGAGCAGAAATCAAGTTTCTTTTGGGCTGGAGGAGTCTCTCTAGGGCTCCATCTTAGCATATTTCTTTGTGGTGAAGAAGCATTATATAGGAAATGTTACATTTAGAGAAGATTATACTGAAGAAATTCCCTCATCTAAAAACAGAGATCATGTTCTGTCCTGAACCAACTGTGCAGCATCTTATTCCTCTGTAACAACTCACTTGAATATTCAACCTCTGTTCTTTTTTTGAAACAACAGTTCCTCAAGTTTCTGACTCTTTTTTTTTTTTTCTTTTTTTCTTTTTTCCCCTGGCTTGGCAGTTAAAAAGCTTTGTTCAAAGACTTCTGTCCTTTTCTGTGTTCAGGAAGCAGTCTGGGTAATTCCAGTTCTCTCCTGTTGGTTACTTGGCCTTTGCCTTCGTGACTGGATTTCAAAGAGAATGCTTAGCTAGAAATCTGTATCAGTTTCTGCACTATTTACAGTTCTTATTGCTGGATGTGTGGGGAAAAAAAGCCCTAGTATTTACCAAATGCAGTTGTTACAGCTGTATGTGAAGACAGCTCTCACACAGCCGATGGGTAGTGGAAAGGGGTAAAACAGGTAATGGTTAGGGAAAAAATCAGTTCTTAATTATAACTGTTTTGCAGTCTTCAGCATCGCATTAACTTCTGCCTCACTGTCTCATTCCCTGAAGCACTTCCTTCTTAGGATCCCAAATACCATCAGTGTGGCAGTTCAGTCTAGATGTGAACTGCGGTGTTGATAACGTATTTGCACTTTGTTCTTGTGGACTGACTGTGCTTTGTACTGTAGGGCCATACAAAACTGTCATCTCTTGTCTTCTGATTGAGCCTGTTCTATAAAATCCAGCTTTCTCTTTGCTGAATCCCCTGGTGGGTTTTGTCTTTGCATTAGATCTTTCATTCTGTTTTAATTAAGAATTTCAAAGTCTTGCAAGATGTTCCACTGAGATACAGCTCAGTACAGCAGCATAGATCTAGCCTTACTTTGCTTCCTGTCTGCTTTTCCTAATGTGTCCAGCAAACACTTTTTACATTTGAGATGATACAGCTGCTTCTAACAATAACTTAATATACTGCTACTCCATGCAAACTTCTGCACCCCAGATGCTTCTGTAATGTTAATGCAGAGGCATAAGACTGGGTTAAGTGGAGGAAGATTTTTTTTCTTTGACTGCATTGGGATGTGCCAACTTGTGTGTGTTATACTTTACATACAGCTTAAATGAACCCAAAGTCTGCCTAGACAGACAGCTGACATGAGTGCTTTATGAAGAATGAATGCCAACAACCCCACGGTGATCTTTTAAAATAGGTTCTTGCATGTCATGTTCTTCTCCATAAAGAGATCACAGAATGTTTGGGGTTGGAAGGGACCTCTAAAGATCATCTAGTCCAACCCCCTGCCAGAGCAGGTCACACAGGAACGTGTCCAGGTGGGTTTTGAATGGAGCTGGCTGTGCTGCATTTGTAACTACACTGTTGCTTTGGTTTGAGTTGTTCTCTTGTGATTGTCTTGAATGAACTGACTGGTGGCTCAAGATCCTGACCCTGTCATTTATCCTGTCCCTCACGTGCACTCGAGTTTGATGTCATCATCTTGGCCACACTGACAGGTAATTTTCTGTGGAGTTGAGTTGTAGCTGTATTTGCTTATTTTAAGCTCTGGGTCTTTCTGTTCCCCATTTATGAATGAAGATGTTTGATCTGGACCATTTTGATGATGTAACATATCCTGCTTCATAACGTATCCTTGCCAGTAGCCCCTGGGTTGTGCTGGCAGCATTAACTGTGCCTCAAGGTCGAAGGCAGACTGTAGGGTTTGAAACTCAGAAACCCTCCTGTCAAAGCCTGCTGATGTGGCTCCACAGTAATGTTTTTCTTGATGAGAAGCAATGTCATTATATATCAGTTACATGTCTGATTAAGTGCCATTTATTTTTTAACTCGTGTTCTTCATTCCATTTTTTGTTGTGGGAATAGCACACTTTCTAAAGCTGAGTGAATGGGGTTTATGAGCTCATACTACTGCGTTTTCTGGTTTGTTCTCCTGTCTTTTTGCAAGTATCTCATCTATTACTGGTGTGTATAGGAAGACAGCCTGCTAAGCAAGACTTTCTCCGTGGCCACTGAACACTTCGTCACCTTTTAAAAAGGTTTTTCAGGATGTGCTGAGTGTAGTGAAAGTGAAGACTTTTAAATACATGTATGGTACATGGTGGGTTTACTTTCCATCTCTACTATCCTTTTTTAATCAAAAATACTCCTGTTCAATACTTAAAAATATTCACTTTGCCTTCTGGTAGAAACATCCTTTTATACTTGACTATACTAGATAGATACCATCACCTTTTCTTGAGCAGTTAAATCTAACAGATCAGACTTCAGAAATCATGAGTTGTGCAAAGGCCCTAAGGAACACTTGATGCAGGGCCAGCACTGACCTCTCACCTAAGGAGATATCACAGCACTACCCTTTTCCTCCATGTGCCTTCTCACTAAGTAGTCTTGCTCACAAGTTCTACTGTGATGTTCTGGGCCTCCTTACTGCTGAGGTGATCCTTCCCCTCTACTCTGCCCTGGTCAGGCCCCACCTGGAGTATTGTCTCCAGTTCTGGGCTCCCTGGGATAAAAAAGACAGGGATCTCCTGGTCCAAAGGAGGCTACAGAGATGATTAAGGGCCTGGAGCATCTCCCCTGTGAGGAAAGGCTGGGTGAGCTGGGGCTGTTCAGCCTGCAGAAAAGAAGACTCAGGGGGGACCTAATTAGTGTTTATAAATATCTTCAGTATGGGATGCAGGGGGAAATGACCAGCCCCTTTTCAGTGTCTGTGGGGACAGGACAAGGGGCAATGGCTGCAAGTTGGAGCACAGGAAGTTCCGCACCAACATGGGGAAGAACTTTTCCCCAGTGAGGGTGAGGGAGCCCTGGGACAGGCTGCCCAGGGGGTGTGGAGTCTCCATCTCTGAAGAGATTCCAGCCCTGTCTGGATGCCGACCTGTGCAATATGAGCTGGGGAGCTGCTTTGGCAGGGGGTTGGACCTGATGATCTCTCGAGGTCCCTTCCAACCCCTGTGATTCTGTGATTCTGCTACACTTTAAAGTTTAAGTGGTGTGGTGGACTGTTAGCTGGATTTTAAGTTAAAATTCTTATAGTTCCTAAAGTTCTAGGAAACTTTGCAGTATTCAGACTGGTAGCAAAATCTCCTTAGTGGTTAAAATTAGAGTTTTGACACATACAAGGTGAATGCAAGTACTCTTCAGTGATCATGTTGTGAGGTGCAGGAAGGAGCAATTTAAGTGTCTTTGCTTTCCACTGGAGGCTCTGAAATTTCAACAGCTGACGTGGTAACTTGGCACAAACTGCATCAGGTTGGAAGGGATCTTTTAAAAGCATCTAGTCGACACACACGCACCCCTGCAGTAACCAGAGACACCTTTACCTAGACCAGGTTGTTTTGAAGCATTGGCTTCAAAACTTGAGTGAGCTGGAGAGGTTACTATGTGGAACTGTCACTTTGTTTTCCCCAAGAGGGATCTCGCCCTTTGCAGTGGCAAATTTGACAGATACCTGAGTACTGTAGTGGCTCTTCATTGAATGGGAGGGAAAAGAACTACTCTTGCCTAGCTTGTGTTTGAAGTGTGCCTTACTGCTCTGCACAGAATGACACAGACTTAAATGGCTACTGGATGCATTCACACAAGGCCTCTTCTTTCTTAGGAAATATTACAAGATAAATTATGATGCAACAGCTCTTTCCACAGGCCCAGTATTTACCTTGGTGAGTATTGGTGCTGTTGGGTCTGAAGGAATTGTCCTTACAGAGGATAAGGTAGTGGATTTTGTGTTCTCTGTACTCCAGGAGACATGAGCATTTCTGCCCTTGGCTCGTGGGGACCATTGCATCTTTGTGGGTGGTTCCTGGAGACACCTGCAGCCCTTTGCAAAGGAGAGCCAAGACCTGCACAAATGTGTGCAGATGCCCAAGCTTAAAACAAGCTTTTTGAGCAGAGGCTGCAAGTGACTTCTCAAAGTCTGCGTTGCAGGAAAGTTCTTGACAGTTCAAATTGAGCTGGTAGATCACATTTCTCCCTTGGGAATGGAATGCAGTGTAGTGTCTGTGAAAACTTTTGGCAGTTTAATACAGCAACCAGCAAGTTACTAAAAGTAGAACCACATTCTGTGGTCTTTATTTCTTTGTGATCCCCTCTCTCTCCATGGTCCCTTTATTTGCTGTTGAAATATGTGATCCCATTCTGTGACTGGTGCCCTACAAACACGGACTGTAAACAGCTTCCCCTTAAGGTGCCAGTTTTCTCCTCCAGGTATGTCCGTCTGTCCATGTTGTTTTCTGTGAAGTGCCTGCAAAAGGCACTTCTTAATAAAGCAAGGGCACAAGGCCTGGAGTAGTACATTTCATTCTCTGTGTATGTAGTTCATAGTTTGAACATCTTAAACATGTCTGTCTTGAGTTGGAGTCTTTCCAAGTTGGTGGCTTTCACTTACTTTGTAAAATCTCTTCCTTTGGAGATGCAATAAAACACAGTTTGCACCCTTGTGTTTAACAAAGTGAGTTTGTGCCACACTGCAGGGCTCGCCCAGCTGCTGCACCTCACCTTAGAGCCTCTCCATGGCCTGTGCTTGCTTGATCACAGAATCACAGAATTGTAGGGGTTGGAAGGGACGTAGAGAGATCATTGGCTCCAGCCCCCCCCCCCGATGGATACTGAAGGTTTGCCAGGAAATTCTGACCTCATTAGTTGTGAACAAGTAGGGAGTTGATAAATGTGTGCAAGGAGATGCCATCAAATCTTCACTAAGGTGGCTGGTGTACTGTGAATAACCACTGAGTAGTGCTGGAGGACTTGATACTGCCCTCAGCACAGCTCTTGCTCAGGCAGAGCCTTCATCCTTTGCTGCCCTTTACATCCCGTTCAGACCTGTGCTCAGCACCCCTGAGGAGTTTTGCTTCAGTGCAAGCTAAACCTGGTTGTGAGATGTTAAAAAGGCCGTGAAGTGTTAGTCTACAGGTTGGTATGTGGGTATGGAGTTGTTGCCAGTCTTGGCTCTGGTGGAAGAAAATCAGACAAACCAAGAGACCTGTGTTTTGTAGCTAGAGACTACAGAGGAGTCTGTGAGAGCTACGAAAAGAACACTGCACGGTTTGTCAGCAGGCTTGAGTTTTTGTACATGAGTTCATTGTCAGAAAATTCTGCCTGCTCAGTTCCAGCACGTCATGTTAATGTATCAGTGTCTCTGTGCCTGGCACACGGATCAAGACAAGAGGGCTGGTCTCTACTTGTGTCTCTGGTGAGATCCTGACGTGCCTGTGTGGGGAAGCAGGTTGGCAAACTGGCTTTGGCAGCTTAAGTGGCTGCAGCATGCAGTTGTCAGCCAGCAGCTGTTAACAGGGCATGCGGCTCAGCGGGTTTCAGGGTGATCCTTTGGGGGGGGGTGGTGGTGTTCCTTTTTCCTCTGAATGTTGGCTGATCAGTGCCTCTGCTAGACAGTGGAATGTGCCCGGGGACCTACAGACACAGGACTTCTCGATGAAGTAAGAGAAGATCTGCATTAACACCCTCTGCTCTGTAGAACTGCCCATCAACTCTGTGTCTTGAGATTCTGCATTTGGTTTGTGAAAGGCAGCTGTGTGAAGTGTATCAGCTGTAAGTCAAGGTGATACGTGGTCTTTTGGTTCTTGAAATTATCATTGGATATTCTAATTCATAACACTTGGAAATTGAGATACATCCTGTGAAGGGTGAATTATCTTATCTGGGGTCTGACCTCTTCTGCATTGTACCTAACAGAAAGCTATTGCCTTGTCTGCCACTGAGCCTTGACATTCTTGGGTATAAGTTCTCCTAAGTCCTTGTGGTTTCTACATGATTGAGGTGGTTTCATAGGTCTGTGTGCCTCACTGTATATCCTTCGCTGCTTCTGGATCAGCTCTTCATATGGAAAAGGATGCTTCTCCCAGGCTTAGAGAGGCCTGAAAGAACTCTGTGGAAGAAGGCTGAGGGCAGTTAAGTTGCAAGCCTTTTCATCTCCATTCTTTAAATGAACATACCTTCTGTTCCTGCCAGTGGTAGCTGGTGTCATCTGAGCTAGAAATTAATCTGTTGATGTTCAATTACAACATCAGTGTTCAAGAGCGGTGAAAGTGTTAACTGTCCTAGATGTCTGGAGGGCTGTGGTGTCTATTTGTAGAGAATCATATAGTTCTAATGATGATTAATGATACTCTGCACCATACAGGTAATATCTGTTGTGTCTTGTGCTTGAGTTGGTACTCAGCTCTGAGGCTACACCTTGAATGATGTGTTCAGGTTTGGGCCTCTCATTACAAAAAAGACATCAAGGTCCTGGAGTGTGTCCGGAGAAGGGTGGCAACGCTGATGCAGGGTCTGGAGCACAAGTCTTAGAGGAGCAGCTGAGGCAACTGTGACTTTAACCTGGAGAGGAGGAGGCTCGGGGGACACCTTGCTGCTCTCTACAGCTACCTGAAATGAGGTTGTGGTGAGCTGGGGTCAGCCTCTTCTCAGAGATAAATAGCAATAGGACAAGAGGGAATAGCTGCAAGTTGTTCCAGGGAGGTTCAGGATAGAAATTAGGAGAAATTTCTTCTCAGGAAGAGTGGTTGGACATTGGAAAAGGTTGCCTGGGGAGGTGGTAGAGTTGCCATCCCTTGGGGTGTTCAAGGAAAGGTTGGATGAGGATGAGGTACTTAACAACATGGGTTAGTGAGTGATAGAGGTGGCGGGGGGATGGTTGGACTAGATGATCTTGGAGGTCTATTCCAACCTTAATGATTCTGTGATCATCAGGAATGCATGGAAGCTGTAGCTTAGATGCCACTTGTGTCCCACCTCAGGATACTTCTAAGATGAGTGCAGGTGTCTTTGTGGGACCTGCATAGGCAGCTGGGGGCAGTGCATCGGAGGCTCCTGCACACTCCCTAGTGGGAGTCTCTGAACGTCGTCCTTCTGTTCACTACAGCCCCACAGTATGGTCATCTAGTTGCCTGCAGTAGAGTGCTTACATGGTTTAAGAGAAGTTAGTTCCAGCACTAACAGAAGCTGCGAGTGTCGTCCATCTAAGTACAGTGCATTGTGTGCTCTTCATTGGCCTTTCCTGCAACTGCTGAGCAGGAGTTCCTCTTCCTGGGAGGAGGCAGAGGAGCAGGAGGCTGTCTGGAGGGTGACGGGCTTGGGGTGGGGAAGATGAAAGCACATGGTGCTTTGGGCTAGGGCTGAGGCAGAAAAGCTGAGCTTGGGGAGCGTGCACATTAGAGGCATGTGTCTAAATAAAAGTTCTTGGCTGTGGTTTGTGACTCTTTGCTCTTTTGGGGGCAATTTTATAAATGGCCTGTCTAAATTACACTCAAAACATGTGCTGAGAGGAAACAGGAGACTGCATGTAAAATGCTTACAAGTTTGGGTCTTTATGATACAAGTTTTAATGTGTACTTTCCCTCAACTCCTAAAATACATTTGAGAATGCGCAGAGACCGTCTATAAACTTTTCTATCAATGGAGCAGAGGTGTTTCAAAACTTAACTTGTCAATTATTGAAGAAAACATACGCTGCATGCAGCATGTAACAGAGTACCCTTGAACCTCCCCAGGACAGTACCACTGGTGGCTGAAACATTTTAGAGTGTACTAACCTTTATGTTATAAAAGATAAGACATAGTCTTGGCAAAAATATCCTTAAATTTCAGTCTGGCAAAGCTAAAAAACTAATAGATGTGAAATACGATTATCTCCCACCAAGAGTCAGCCCACAGGACGCCCTTGTGCTCCTTGAAATTCTGGTGGGATCAAGGTGGCAATGGGGTTCTTCAAATGTTAGTTTCATGCAACCAAGTTGAGTTGTTGGGAGAGAGGAAAGTTAGGAGGCCTAAATGAAGATTGTCTGGTTTGTATAGATTTTTCTCTTGTAATTTTGGGGTGCCTCGAAAAGATGGCCCATGAATATATTTGGAACTTGATGCAAAGTGGCAGGCAATCAGGAAAGCTCAACAAAGGCTTCTTTACTTGATGACTTACCCACTCCTGCTACCAACAGTTGGCATTTCAGAAAGGTTGTTCAAACATTGCTGTTCCCAAACAGGCTATGAAGTACCTTTACCTTAATGTTGCTTTTCAGCTACCTTGTACCATGAGAAACATTTTTGTCTGTCTGAACTAAGGATGTGATGGCTTCTGAATCCCACTAATCATGGAAGTCTTCAGATGAGAAAATTCTGTTATCAAGAAGTCCTACAAAAACAGACCTATAGTAAAAAAACCCAACAAACCAGCACCCACAAACAAAAAACCCCAACCCACAACCCCACACTTGATACTTACTCCTGCGAGAGGAGAAGTTAGTCCTGTTGAAAATGGAAGGCTGTACGGATACTGCAGTATCTTATCAAAGAGTATCTTCTGCTCCTAATAATTCTTTGTACACAATAATAACTTCCACAGTCTTGCAGCTCTTGAGATAAAAAGGTACCCAGTGAAAGGCAACAGAAGGCTGCCCCACTGGACAGAAGGTGCCTTTATGGACAGTCCTGTGTGGAAATTTGCGGTTCAGTCTAATATCTGTCTTTCCCTGTGGCTGCTGTAGAGCACTACAGCACTACACCTGCCGTAGAGCACTACGGCAGGTGACTAGAAGGTAACCATTTGGTTACAAAAATAGTTGTGAATGGCTCCTTTTCTTCCCCTCCCAGTTCTAATGCAGCTTCAGTGAGTATGCTCTCTTGGACTCTTCCTTCTGTTTTCAGTCACTTTCAGGTACTGTTCAGAATTACTTAGAGGTGTCCAAGTGAAAATCCAGGTGGCATGTAAGGTTTGAGATGAGAAGGACAGCTGCCTTTCATATCCACTGAAGTTATAAGCTAGTTATGATGATAGAATCGGACGTTCTTGTCACCTTGGCAGCTCGCTGGCTGAGATACTTGATGTCTTACTCCAAATGGCAATGTCCTTGTCTCCTTCAGCCTGGCTGTCCCATGTGCCTTAGGTTTTATCAGCTTCGGGCCTCTTTCTCCATGCCCAGGAGCTTTCAGTAGGAGTTGCTAGCTGTGGTTAGGAAGGTGAGAACTGTTTGTCTGAAGTAGTAGATTGAATCTCAGATGAAGCCATGTCCATATGCCATGAGTTTTATGGATTTTAGGTAGGGTTCCTGAGTTCTTGGATCTCGCTTTCAGCTGAAATGCTATTTAAATACTGCCTGCCCATAGGTATGTAGAGCTTCTCTGTGCTGTTTCTTTATGCCTTGTTAGAAAGCACACGTTTGAGAACAGGCTGTGGTTCCTCTGATTAAATAAACAGGGCGGCTTCTTTCCTATTAAACAATAAGTAAAATCTACCTGACCCATGTCTCTGTTCCTCTGAACTATTGCTCTTTCCATCTTTCTTCAAAGTTGCAGTATTTCTGGAAAAACAGGGCTTTGGGGAATGCATTTGCATCCTCTGTGTCTTTGTGGGGGGAAAACCCCAAACCCAACAAAAGCATTGCAGGTTTTAGCCTTTGAGTCAGCTTCTGTTAAACACCTCTTCCATGGGCAAGCTGCTAGGATTGTGAGTTGAGCAGTGAGTCTGACCAGAGACGTTCCACGTGGACTGCCAGAACAGCTGCTGGTGAAGTAGACATACTTTTTGAAAACACTTAAAGCTTGGACTTCATCTTTATTCTCTTTATAGATGGTCCTCTACACATAGCCCTAAGGAGTACCTCATATAGAGATGAAAAAATAGAAAAGAGAACTTCAACTCCTGTAAGTGCATTAAATAGTCATCGACATTCTGTTAGAGAACCACCCAAGAACCACATAGCAAGATTGCTGCAGAAGCCACAAGAAAAAGTTGAAAATGGTATGCCTTTTTGGTTTAACATGAAAAATGAAACTTGGAAAGGTCTTGGAAACATTGAAAGTCATGTAAGGAACTGATAATCTTGATAGAAAGTATTTTGTATACCTTCTTTGAGAGCATTTTAAAATTATTTTTATGGTATAGTGGTTTTTCACTATTTCTTTGCAGTAGCTTCAAATGAAGAGTCAATGCAGGGAATTCTTGTAAGCTTTCTTGCTGTATATGTATTGGGGTTTATTCTTGCCAGTCAATGTGACTACTTCTTAAATCTTAAAAATAGAAAAGCATCTAAGGGTATGAGAAGCTTTTTGCATTTTTGGTAGTTTCTCTTCATTCTGTTAAACTCTTGGTTGTCCAAAGCATTAAATGTTTTAAGTAATCCTGAACTTAAGATAGCTAAACTTAATATAAGAAAAAAGGGGATGGGGACAGGATGGCATAACTTTTTTGGTAGGGTTTTTTTTAATAGCACTTGATCATGCTATTACTATACTGCTGAAAACATAAACTGTGTTTATACCCCACAGAGAGGGTGTCTCTGTGTGTACACACAGACATAAAAATACTACGTATTTAAATAAACATTTTAAAACCCAGAAATAATTTCCAGCATACTTGTGGATTTACTGCATCGCCACTTTCCTTCAGTATATGGTGATAATTTAAGTCATAACGATGAGGAAGACACACAAAACAGTCTGTGCTTGGACTATGGTATCTGTACTAGACGATCTTTGTTCTAGAAGTGGTCTTGAAAAGCTTCCCTGACTTGTCAGTCACAGCAGTCACTCAGTACTTGCCACCTCTGTCCACGGGCATCCTTCGCTGCTTTCCCTTCTGGAAGGGTTGCATGAGTCCATCAGTACCTCGGGCTGACGCAGTGGGACCTTCCTCAGCTGGTGTATAGCCATTAGCTTCAACTTTCATAGTGGTGCTGGAGGATGTGACTGAGGACTCATCCTGGTCCTCATTAATGGCTGCTATTCAAGGAGATTGAAAGGGCTTAGGTCTCTTTATGGCTTTGCCAGAAAATAATTTTAAAACATGAATCTTGGAGCTATATAAGGCAGTCTACCTTCCTTTTTGTTCACAAGTCTGCAATGATACTCCTAACCTAGTAGCCTCTTTATCTGGTATTTTTTCAGTGAGAATTCATTAGACTACAAAGTGCTAACAAGCAACAGCTTGTGACGAATAGATGATTCACTGTGGGGCTTTTGGAAGGTCCCTTTTGAAATACTCAAAATCCTCCGTTAACCATGGTGTTACCTGAGAAGATACCTGCAGAGATAAATTGGCAAATACCTGGGCCTGCAGATTTTCAAGAGACATACAATTTCAAGGTGGAAAAGCGTGGAACAAAGTGATGTTTTTGACACATCACAGCTGTGTTGATAGTGACTGAAGTAGCATGGCCTGCGCACTCCTGATAGCTTAAATCAGATGGCCTGACCATGCAAGTATCAATTCCCAAATGAAAACATTCTTTACCTATGCTGACCTTGGTTCTTCTCTCTGCCTTTCTGGAAGAAAAATAAAGTGGCAGAACTTCCTTGCATCACTGAGTGTGAGCAGGGAGAAGGTAATGGTACCCAGAGGATCCTGACTGCTGGAGGACTAGAAGGTGGGGACAAAGGAAAGTAAGAAGGAAGTTGATGCTCAGTGCTGAGACTTAAACATGAACCTCTTTGTCCCTTTTTTTCTTTACCCCCCTCACCAAATGGTAACAGAGGGGGCATGAAGCTTTTGTGCTGTCAGTCCTATTGCCTTTGAATGATGTGTACTTGGTTTGTCAGGCTGCCCCAGTGCCAGCAGGTGGTGTGGCCTCTGGCAGCACAGGGTGCTAGCCACCATGGCTGATGATGTGCCAAAAGAGGAGCAGAAGTGGCAGAGTAGCAGGAGGTGTTCAGGGGCTAAGAGGATGGGGAGATAGAGCTGAAGATTCGGAGAGGAGGAGTTAATGAGCATGTCTCCTGCATACTGATCCCAGTTGGTAAAACATGATGAAGACTTCCAGTTCCTCAGTGAGCTGTTCATTGGGTGAATCTGTAGCCTAAGCTTGTGAATTCGGGAGGTTGCTCTTTGCATGTACAAAAGAGGTCAGTGTAGCACCCTGGCATTGCTGGTTTGCTCCATGAGTGGTTACAGACCAGTTAACAGTTCTGAAATATCTTGTGTAGGAGATGATTTCGAAACAGGTTTCTAAATGGGATGGATAGGCTTGCTCAGCTAAGCCTTCTTGAGAGCAGAGCCATTCTGAGATACAAGGCATCCTCCTGGAATTGTTTTTTATAACCACACCTCTAGTCTCAGCTGAGCCAAGGGAGCTTGCTTAAGGAACAACATAGGTATCAAGAAATACTGCTGCAGAGACCTGAAGCTGCAAGGCAGAAAATGTGAACAGCTGCTGGGGTATGGAAAGCAACACCTGGCGCACACTGCCTTGCAGTGGGTTTATGCTCAGTGCGAGGGCTCTGGAGGCACACTTTGAGCAGGGTATCACCCAATCATTCAGAAATTGTGCTGGGTTTTTTATTCTCATAAAAATAGGTTAGAGAACAAATGCTGAGAAAATAGCAGCTAAAGCCAACAGAACCAGTTATCACTCCATTTTCAGTGAAAATAACAAAAGTGAGTAAGGACCTGTACTGGAGTTGGGGAGGGTTGCAGTTTTATTCTCCTCAGGCTTCTGTCACAATGCTACTGAAATGTTTGGGCTTGTTCAGCCTGGAGAAGAGAAGGCTGTGGGGGGACCTCATTGCAGCCTGCCAGTCCCTGAAGGGAGCTGATATGCAGGAGGGGATTCAACTTTTTAAAAGGGCAGATAATGGCAGGACAAGGGGGAATGGATTAAAACTAAAGGAAAGAAGGTTTAGATTGGATATTAGGGGGAAGTTCTTTCCAGAGAGTGGTGAGGGGCTGGAACAGGCTGCCCAGAGAGGGGGTGGATGCCTCGTCCCTGGAAGTGTTCAAGGCCAGGTTGGATGGGGCCCTGGGCAACCTTGTGTAGCTCCAGGCCTGGAGGTTGGTGGCCCTGCCTGTGGCAGGGGGGTTGGAGCTCTATGATCCTTAGGGTCCCTTCCAACCCATGCCATTCTATGATTCTATGATAATCATTTAGAAAATGGGTGTAGTAAATGCCCCAGTATTTCCTTCTTAGTACAGTGAAGCCTGTAATTAGTAAATGGTCATTGGTGTAGAACTGATTTCTCCACGTGCTATTGTAATTTTTTTTGAGAGATGGTCACATCAGGACTGTGAGGGCTGGGGATTCTTACAAATAAGTTGGGACTGCTTTTTTTTTTCCCTTGCAGTGAACTGGCCCTGCTTATCCAAAGAAACCATGGAAGACTAAGAAAATTAGTAAGTAGCATGGGTGGATGTATGTATCTTAAATTGAATTGGAATGTTGTCTAATTTCAGCTGTTAAAGAACATGAGAAGAACAAAGAAAGAAAATCCAAAGACTATGGAAGGTCCAAGTCAAAGAAAAAGAAAAAAAAGAAAAAGAGAACTAAGCCTGGTAAAGCCTATTTTCCTCTTCTGTAGAAGAAAGCAGCTTCACTTTGTTTTGCCTGTTGCTCAGTTCCATGCTGTTAAGAGTGGGATTACAAATGAGACTGGTTCCTTCACTGTTCTGTTAGCTCTGATTTTATTAGGTGGTTAAATTATATTGCCCATTGCAGTTTAATATTATTTCCTGGCTGAAGTGTATCATTAATGCTGGATGACTGCTAATAGTAGTGCTTATAGTGGCACAGAATAAATCTAACTCCAGAACAGATAGGTCAGTCTTTAAGCCTGGCTTTCCGTTAGCACGGGTACTCTTTACACAAGCTTCACCCCGTTAGCGAGGCTGCGCATCCCCCGGGTTATTTTGTTTTCCTGAAGGATAAATCTCTCTCCTCCTGGAGACATGAAATAAAATCCTGAATTAAAGCCTGTACTCACACTTCATCCTTCTGTTGTGTCTCTGAATGTGCTGTTCCATCTACCTTGATGGGATTTAGTAGGATAATGTCTTCTCTGCTGATTTAATCTCCAGAGGTTGGGAATTCTTTCCTCTGGCCACCTGACACTTAGAGCTTCCTGTAGAAGCCTAGGTGCTATTAGTGGTTGGACTCGTCCCTTCTGAAAATGCAGTTGACTCTGAAAGATTTCTAACATGAAATATTCCCAGAGCAAGTGTGGCAGCACTGTCTGACATAGATGGGTGTCTGGATCATTAACGCAGCCCGTTGCAGTCTGGCATGTGTCATTTGTTAAACTGGAGCTCCTTATGGAGAGCTGAGATGGGAAAGAAAATACCTTCTCTTGGGTGTTTCTTTATTTTTCTTTCTTTTTTCTTGCATGCTGTCCCGCTCCCTCCCTCTCCTGTCCCCCATGCCTCCCCTTCCCCCCTGCTATGAAGAAATAGGTCAAGCTGTCACAAGAGAGTAGAGGGGAAAAAGAACCACAAACAGCCTGATGCAGAATTGTACTGAAACACATCATTTTAGGGAGTTTCTGAAGTGCCCTCAGACATGATAATGTGCAAAGTGCTGTTTGTAAAGTAGACAAGAATTTTAGAAGTGGTACCCACAAACTGCTTGCCTGCCTACCCTTGGGTTTTAAGATGTTGCATGCCTTTTTGTGACGTTGCCCTTGTGGCTCTTCATTCCTGGAGCTTTGAAGCTTGGAGGGTACAGTTTATAGCTCCAGGCAGCCTCTGTGTATGTGTATACAGTCCAGGGTGTGATGAACAGGGACTTCACAGAGGAGCTGTGATAGGTGTCATCTTCTGCCTGTTCCTAATTGGGGCTATTTTCCACCTGTGCACCCTGTTCCATAGTTACACTAGGAAAGTAGTAACTTGAGTAGGAAAGAAACTTTGTGACCTGTGAGATTCAGGAAGGTGTGCAGCCCTTGGTGGGATGTGAGGGAGAGGTCTCCAGCTACCAGGGCTTGTGTAGAAGTGCTGGTAACAAAGTTAGATCCACCCCCCCGAAGGATATTTGGGTTTAGCCAGCCTTCTCAGCCTTCCTGATTCATCTCAGCATCTTGCCTCTAGAAAGCTTGCAGACTTCTCAGCATGGTGCAGCCCCTAGCACATCCAATTGGAAAACGTCTCTGTGGATGCACGTGCTGTGGCTGTGACTGGGGGTGTGTTTTTTCTTCTGTCAATGTTTGACCACAGATATCTAATAACACTTCTTAACAATTTTACAGAATACTCTGGCAGTGAAGAAAACACAGATATTTCACCAGAACTTTCTCCTGAAAAATTGGTCGTCACAAAATGTGTTTCTTCCAGTAAAGGCTCTGCCCACCCCAGCACACTGCCACACTGCCCCGACACCGGGCAGCACAGGGGGAAATCAAAAGCCAACGGTAAGGTGATTCTGCTCTGTGCTTTATTGGGTCTGTCTTTCATTACCAGTAAATGAGCAAGCTGCACTAATACACCCAAAAGCTGATACTCATGATGCAAATTTGGCTGCTGTCATGCAGCAGGGTGTGTTTCTTCTGCCTGAAGAAGTTGAAGCCGGTTCACTTGCCAGAGCTTGATGTTGCTGCTTTGCTTTGATTTTACCTTACAAAAGCTCTAATGCTTGTTTCAGAACTCAAGCTCATTCACACACCTTCTACAGAACCTTATTAACTCTCAAAACTTCAGTAATTAAATTTTCATATTTCCTAAGGTTTCTTCAAAGTAATAACTTCAAGTTAAAAATAGATGCATCATGTGCTGTGTTTGAGGCCACTGGATGTAGTTACATGTAGCTGTATAGATACAGTATGATACATGGTTGTAATGACTCTGAGCTTTATAATGAGGAGAAGCTCTTAAGGAGCTGTTTGTTAGTGCCTTCATGGTACTTCACGTACAGAGTTTGTAAAACTGGCTGCTGTGTTCCAGCTTTCATATTTTTTCATGTCTTGGCCCAGGATGCTGCATCTTGTCACAAGCCAGTACAGTGAAAAAGGAGAACAATGTTTTGTTCTTTCTGTTACTCGTAAAGCTCACAAATGTGAGGGAAATGGGAATTGTGTGGCAGCTTGATTCTGTACTGGAATCTTGTATTCCTCCTTGTACAGATACGCTGTTGGTGACCATTTGGTTTATTTTTTTTTACACAAGTGTTGCATTGCTTGGTATGAGGCCACATGTAAAACATGTTAGTTGGGGAAGCGTAAAACTCCTGAAGTACAGTTGGTGACAATGTCTTAAAATGTTCTGTGAGTCTGATGGGTTGTGGGGTTGGAGTGTATAGACCTGCAGTTTAGTGACTTGGCATCAGTTGCTCAGCTTTATTTTGATCATTTGAGAGACATTGAAAGACGTGAGAAGTATTGGAAATGGGTCACTTCATCCTTTTCCCATTGCTTTTGTGCTTTTGCGCTTTTGCATCTGCAGAATTTGTACTAACAATAAAAGCAGTGCCTAGAAAAAGATCTGGTGTGTGTGCTTATCTTGTTGCTTCCATAGCACTTCAGGAAAGAGTGCTGATCATCAGAGGTAGAACAAAACTGTGAAACTTAACTCACGTCTTGGGCTCTCGGCCCCTTACATATGAGAGCAGGTGTTTCTCCAAAAGATCTAGTTTATACCACAGCCTGGTGGTTCTTCCTGCAGTCTTGTTTTAGGGGCCAAGTGATCAAAATAGCTCTAACCCATGTAGAGAGACCACAATCTATTTAAGAGTGACTAGAATTTTTACCTTCCGCTCTCTTCCACCTCACTCACCTCGGTGAGTGTTACCGAGACATTTAAAATCCTTATCCTTGTTCTCTGGCCCTCCCATTCTATCTCCCAGAGGGTGTAGACGTATTAACAATGCTGAGATAAATATCTCCATTTAGGATACTGTTCAAGAAAGGTTTTTCTTGGCAGTTTTGCTCAGGCTGCAGAGGCACACTAATGCTTTAAGCTAGCGAGGGAGTGTTCTGAAAGAATACCTTGGGCATTGCGCTGCCTCTGAATTGATGAATGTGTCCTCAGCAACAGGCTAAATGAAAATAATCATTGGTGAAGCAGGTTTAAATTCTGTGCTGGACTCTGAACCTTTCTATACTGGAGACATGACTGTGAGATCGAAAAGGTTCCTAAGACAGAATCCTCTTCTCTAAGCCCCAGTGCTATACAAATTACAGAAATTAGTATTAATTGAGTTTTCATTACACTTGTCTAAAGAGACTTTGTGCCTTTGGGTTGAGGCACTGTACAGTGTGAGTAAAATTTTAATGACAGAAGCTGGTAAATTGGAATATTTGAAGGAACTATTAATGAGAATATAAAACTTCATATAAACTTACTGTTTATTGGAGATTCCTGTGTGATCTTCCTTAAATTACTCAGTAAACTAGTGCTTTTACAACCATAGGTCTGCATACTCAGGACAAGTCTTGACCTTTTTGTAGTTACTTGGGATTTTACCTACTTTTTGTACAGAAGATGACACCCTGAGTGAGTCGTCTATGGACAGCTTGCTTTGGAGTGATGATGACTGCAGTCAGGATGTTGATGTAACCATGAACCCTGACGAAGAAGTTGAAGAAAGTGATTTTGAGATTGTTCGGTGTGTTTGTGAAGTGAAAGAAGAAAATGACTTCATGATCCAGGTATGAAGTGGAGGGTGAATGCACGGTGCAGTGGATGCAGTGGAAGGGGTCAGTGAAAAGGCTGGTGTAGAAATACACACAGCCATGTTCTGTACGTGAATAAACTCTTGTCCTCTGAAAATTAAAATTTCTTAAGCAACCTGTCAGGGTGAGCAGCTGCTATGATACATAGAAAACTTTCTTCACAAACTATCAAAAAGCAATCTTGGTTGTTTTTTTAATCAAAGGGAAGTGGGGAACAGGGGGCAATTCTATACAAGCCATTAACGAGCCTGTCACTTGTGGGTTTGCATTTTTCTAAAAATTCAAATGCTTGAGGTTTAGAATATGTATATTTAAAATCAGCAGCTCTCCATCTGGCTTTTTTGCTTCCCTCTATTTCTGAGCATGTTCAGGACATTGCCATGAGATAGATGGTGATACCAGTCTGCTGCTCTGCCTTGGCAAGAAGCTTGCCTTAAACACAAAATCCTCTAGATCAGATGAACAAAAGAATCCTTGCTTGTGTCTTTAGCTTTGAAGCAGAGCTGCATCCATCCATTTGTCAGCTTCTTCAGTCATCCGTAAATTCATAGCTCCTAATCTGTGGAAGGCCATCTGTCTGTTCTCCATGTACGTGTTCTTTTTAAACCAGCTTTACAGGAAACTGTTTCCAGCCACAGCAGTGCTTATTACCTCTCCTGCTTAAAACTGTTGATAAAAGCTTCTGTGGACCTGCCCTGGCTGTTTACTTTTATGTGGAGAGGTGTTTGTAAACTCTCAGTAAACCATTCCCTAGGTAGCCCTGTGCTGTTCCCCCCAGTTCCTATCCATTTCAAAGAGTGAAGTCACATGCATGAAATAAACTTCTTCAGCATGGTTTTTCCCTCTGGTTCATTTTGCCACTGCTGCTTGTGTGAGCTGTGTGGTGCCCTTCGGTCATTCCTTTTAACTCGCAGAGGAGGTGTATGCAGAGGCTTAATTGTGTGATACTCTGAACTGAGAGCATGAGCTTTTCAGAAAAATTGAGGGTTTGTTGGGTTTTTGTGCTTTTTCCCCCTCTCTAGGAGCTCCCTCCCTTCCTATCTAGATGACATTTTGTTGTGGTGCCTCAGTTCAAAGTGACAGTAGTCTGGCTTGGCAGCCCTGCTCGTTGCAAATTCTAAAGTCATTATTGCATTCTTTTGAGGAGGTTTTATTTGTGAAAGGATATGGCATGACACTGACTTCATAAGTACTTTCCTGGCTCTCAAAGCTCACCCCCATCTTCAGCTTTTGAATTCACTTTTCCAGGTATTCCATTGCTAATTTTTGGGAGGTTTGAATCCCATTTTGAGGGAGCCTTACAGTCACTGGCATGTTACTTTGAGCTGTGTTTCTTTTTTTTTGCTGTTTGAAATGTGGAGGACAGACAGAAGCTGATCTGCATATACCTACCTCACAGCCACAGCTGATTTCTTGATGGACTTCATTGCCTGGATGGGGCAGGAGGAGTGGGGGTGTGCTGGTCTAACTGTAGTGTGAAGAATTCTTGGGTTCTGCACCTTTTTTTGCTTTGGACATCAGCAGCCAAATTTTAAAAACTTTTAATAGGGTGAGCTAGCACAGCTAAGTCTTATTTTTCTCCTCAAGTGTCAAGTTTAACAGCTAACTTCCCAGGGCAGTTTCCTTTGGCTCTCCCTGCTATTTCCTGGAGATTGGCTCTGTAAGGCATGGCACTCCTCTTGGTGTGAGGTCATTTTCCTGCACACCCCTACCCTGGTGTTGGGTCCTGACAAGGTTGAACACAAGGCACCTTCTCTACTAGCAGGAAGGGGTGCAGTGATGGTCAGAATTAGCTAAGGAGGAAAAGGAGTCTGGCAGCTGGGAATAAAGGGGGCCGAAGAGATGATTTCTGGCAAAAGCTGGCTCTGCACTAGTGTGCAGAATGCAGAGAGCTGTCAGCTAGCTCAGGACACAGCCTGTGGATAGCTTTTATGTCAGGTTTCGTGGGCTGCTTCTGCAATTGCTTTTGTAGGTTGCACTAGTTTGGGATTTCAAGTACTTTGCAAAGTTTTAAACACTTTAGAGATGTTATAAAAATGTTGTCCAGGAGTGTCTGTGTTCCTCTCTGGAAAGTGATGCAGATGGACAGTGTGGTGATTACCTGCAGTCAGGAACTGGGGAGCAGGGAGCCTGTAACGAGACTTTGGGGGTAGGCTAAGCAGATGGATTTCTTAACATACCAAATGCTGTGCTTCCCATGCTGCTGTGTCAGCCTGTAGTTTTGGGGGAAATGTGTTTGAACAGTCTGGTCTTGTGTTGCTGACGATGCAGAAAAGCCCAGGTCAGCTCTGGAAGCGCAGAGCGGTAGTACGTAGCAAAGATGCATGGCTGTACAGCTGGGGAATGAGAGGGGAACCTGTTTCAGCTTTTCAGAGGCATGGTGCTGAGACTGACACTTCCCCTTGACTGTATAGAATGAGAATCCTATGTAGCTGTTGGAATTCTATAAGAAGAAAAGACTTCTTCCCTATTTCCTACACAGACTTCAATTTGACACTTGGAAACTCGAGTTAAGAAGTGTCTGTCATAAAGAACTTGCATTTAGACCTGTCCTCTCTTCCTGAAGATAAGTGAATTTTGCTCAGTGTATGGGTCTCTAGAAGAATATTGTCCTTCTTTGCACTGTACTTGCTTGGGCATGTGCCTGTCTGCCAGTCTGCCTCAACTGGGTGTCAGAGTGAGGAGCTGGGGCAGCTTCTCCATGCATGTGACTGGAGGTTCGGGTTTTTATACCTGACGTTGGTGAATGTGTATGACGTAGGGAACCCTGGGGCTGGATTTGATGGCCTTCAAGGTGATGGATGTAAACCACTATTTTTGTTCTGGTACATGAAAAGCTGCTTTAAATACAGGTCCATTGGGTTCAGTTACTTCTTTCACACTTGAACTTCCAGATCAATACTGGACAGCTTCAGTGAACACTAATACCACACTGCATGTTTTTCCTCTTCAAAATCCCTTCCTTGGCTTGCCTTGAATCTCCTGGCCACTGCCTGGGCAGGGGGTAGCTCTGTGCAGCTTGTGTCCAGGACAGGGACCTCTATCCTGGCTGAGCTGTGAAGGAGAACGTGCAGGTACAAGAAGGACCTGTGTCTCAGCATATTAAAGTCCAGTCAGTAATTTTTTTTAAAAATTGGATACTTCATTAGAGTTTTAGGCAGATTTGCCTGGAAAATCGCTGAGGGGTGTATCAGTGCCATATGGCATGATCTATAGGATACAAGTGAACTAGGTCCAGGAGCTCCCTTCTTATTTTTAGCACACAGTCTGTTTTCTAGATCTGTTTCTTTGTTTTTAGGACACCTTTTTCTGGCTCGTGCGAATCATCTCTGTGAAAGTAGGATGGTCTCTTGGCCTTTTTGTAAATGTCTTCCTTATTGCTTTAGGAATGTTTACCCATTTTGTAAGGCAGAACATTGTCGCTTCCATCTTTCAGAAGCCTGTTTCTCTCTGGCCTCTTATATTATCTATTCTCCGTGCTTCTATTTCCTCCACACCTAGACCACTCATTTAATACAGCACTGTATCCAAAAGCTGGTGGCCCCTTTGTCCCTTTTAGTTTGAGGAAAGGCAGAGAACAGAGCAGCATTAATAAAAGTGGTGCAGATGTGGTCAGCAGAGCTGAGATGTTTATCAGGTTGGCAGCTTTGCAGGTTGCTGAAGAGTAGCAGTTGCTGTTTGTTTGGTTTATCTCAATTTGAAAAGCTTTGCCAATACTGACAGTAAACTCCTGGGTCCTGCCCCATGGAATAAAGGTGCTGATTTCTTGTCTCACTGTTTATGGAAACAGCACTGCTGAGCTGACAGCACAGGTTAAATCAAAATGGGGTTAATATTCTGTAGTGGGGTTTGTCCCCTGTCTCAGCAGTCTTCAGCCCCCAGTTGAAGTTTTGTCTGTTAAACTGGGAGGGGGTGCACAACCCACACAGTACATGTGGGTGTAGTTTTTCCTGCTGTAAAACTATATGGCTTCAAGTACAGGGGTTGCATTTTTCATTGCCTACCTGCACTACAACAGCAGAGCCAAATTCTCTCCCATCTCTGCCAGTGTGGTTGCTCACGCTTGGAAGGGTGTCAGAAGTTCTGAAGCTGGTACAGCAATATTGGCACTTCAGTTCTGTGTTAGCAGAACTGGAGAGAAATGCCAGCAAAATATTGGCTAGTCCTTTGTGACATCAGTAACTCTTAATGTGACGTACTGTTTGAGGGGGGAACCTTTTAATTAGGAAAACTTGATGTATCTTGCTTAAAAAGGCTGGGGGTTCATACTGCTCTCTGTCCTGGTTGTGCATGCATGTATCTTGGGAAGGACTGTCATCGCTAAGGGAACATTTTTGCACCTTTCAGGATCTCTGCTTCTGCTTTGTAATAGTTGTCATTCTTCAGAAATGAGTGAAAATATGTGGGAAGGTTTCAAATGTTATTGTAGTCTGATTCTTTAATGTATTTACTTGTAGCTGGAGAAAGGGGCTGGGTATTAATTCACATTTTTGTCTTAAAATATATAGATGATTGTGTCTCTTAATTTAGGTAATCTTACTAAGCTTCTGTAGGCTTCATTTCTGTTGATGTGCACTTCTTGACTTCAAACAGTGTGAAGAGTGTCTGTGCTGGCAGCATGGAGTCTGTATGGGTTTACTGGAAGATAATGTACCTGAGAAATATACCTGCTATATTTGCCAAGATCCTCCAGGTACAGAAATTTAAGGTTACAGAGCCTTCTTATGTATGTAGTAACTTTATTAGTTCTTTTATATATCTATATCTCAAAGATTAAACTACTGTTGTTTTAATTTCCTAGCTGTGTGTGTCATTATGGGTAACTGAGTTCAGTTCTAGAAAGTTCAATTCCTGTGAATGTTCGTGCATCGATACTGTGGTGTTACAGCTGGGCAGAAATGAAGGTTTGAACTGTGGTCTCCATCTGTCCCATGTTTGCCAGTAATAAGGACTGTACAGGCTGGCTGTGGAAAAAGGAACTGAGGCACTCAGGGAAGCTGAGCAGAGACTTCCAATGAGCACATCTTACAGGAGGGCATGGCAGCTTTCCTCCAGCAAGGCCAGGCTTGCACCTTCCTCAAAATACATCAGCAAAAGAGGCTCCCTGGTTCTTGAGAGCTGTGATGTGCTCATGCTTGTTGTGGGAAGGCACTTGCAATCTCTGTATATAAATATAAATTATCCTGGGTAATGCAACCAAAGCTGATGATGCAATGCATTCTCTGCTCCTAACTGTATTTTAAAATGCCTCAGTCTGTCTTACTCAGCAGGTAAAATTCTGCAGCAGTGGATTTTTTTCTGATTTCATATACTGGACTTCCTAAAACCTTGCTGGATGTGGAAATGGATGAGGTTCAGGCTTGAACCCATGTTTTCAAATTCTGAGAAAACGGGATCTCCATGTGCCTAATCATAAGACCTTTTGGGTTTATATACCTGTCTGGATTGTAATCTCTGCTTTCTTGGGTTTTTGGAACTGCCAACTCTTCCACAGCTTAACTCGCTGATTTGTATAGCTCATAGACAAATGTTGTTTGTAGTCACAGCAAGACCTGCTGTGCTTACATTTAGTTACCCAAGCAGTGAAACAGGTTAACATTTATTTAACTTTTTTTTTCCTTCAGTGTTTTGCATCCAGGATTTTAACCCTTTATATTCAAGATATTTTGCATTGATTTCTGTCAATTAGAGTTAATTTTGAACTTCAGTGCAGATGTAAACCGACATTGTGCCGTTGTACTTGAAATTATTATATTTAGTAAGAGCCTTCATCAGAATGCTTTTTGGTAAAAACTGGTTACAACTAACAATGTGCCTAATATGCTTAATTAATTTTATTAACTATTGCCTGTTGGCTTCCAGGGAGCTGAGGAGTCTTTATGGCTCAGCAGAGAATTTTGCTTTTAGAACTGGGCATAGCCATTTAGGAAAATCTTATTTAGATGTTTTATCCAGTTTAGTGCTTAGTAACAGCACCATTCATATTACTGGAAATAAAAGCAAGTTTAGTGTAGTTATACCTAAAAACTACTGGCTGTCAATTTAGACAGTCTTTTTTGAGTCAAATGGGATTATTTTAAGACATTTGTTAACATTTTCCCTTAAACATTAGCAAGACACTTATGTTACAACGGGCTCCCTCAAGCAATAGAAGCATACATTGTTGGATGTCATCCTGTGTCCTTTCTTATGCTCATACACCTCAAAAGAGAGCACTTCTCGCCTCCTAGTACACCCCTGAGAAAAGAATGTCATGGGTGGACTTCAGTTGGGGGATCTCAGTGTGGTTCAGATGACCGTGGAGCCCTAAATTTCCTTGGTTTTTTTTCTTGTGGGCTGAACTTAACTTTCTGTCACAGATAGCAACACAAAAATAAAAGTGTGGGGGTAATCCAGGTGTGTCTGGAACATCTCCAGAGTGGCTCTGGCCATACCTAGAGGATCTCTTCCTCGATACCCTGTATCTGCCTGAAAAGTCGAGCTGCTGTAGCCTTGAAAATCTGTTCTTGCCTGCATGGTTTTTGAGTGTTTTTAGAGGTCTTGCCTCAGAACATTGAGTGTTGTCCTGTACAGCCTCGTGGCTGACCATGCTTATGGGCACACTCGTTTGGGTGCACTCCGTTACTGCAGCAGTGTTAGTAAAGGGTGCTGAGCTGTGTTCTGAGAACATGTGTTGTAACCACATTTTTACAGCACAGGTGGACTTTTATTGGGGTTTTGGCTTGGATTTTTTGGTCTGTTTTTGCAATTTAGCAAGCATCTCAAGTTCCACTCTTTCCTGTTAATACCCATTTGCTTGGCTGCTTAAGTCACTTTTATTCTTGCACTTATCACATATAACATATTTCAATTTCAGCTGGTTTGATATTCCAACCTCTTAAGGAAGAATTAGCATTAATAGCTGGACTTAGGAGAGCTCTCTACCATAACCTCATCACTGATTCCTTTAAAATTTACTTTTGAATGGTTGTACTGATGCATGTATGATGCATAAAACCCAGGACACTGGTGGAGGGAAGTTCACTGCCCTTTGATGCATTTTTGTGTCTGCAGAGAGCTGTGTTCATACCATAACTTCGTTATAACCATGGTTGCTCTACTAAAGTGCCCTTTTCTCTGTCCAGTTACCTATTGTGCCTGTCCTTTGGGGTTTGGGGTCTGAATGCTGCGGTTGGGCAGAGATTTTTGACTGAGGTTATCATCTCGCTTCCCACTTTACAAGTTCTTCATGTCTCCAGGGTTTTGTCTGCTATTATAAGATCATTATCAGTACTGTTGATAAGAACAAATCAGCTGTTGCAAGACTTTGAGATAATCAGAATTGCTACCAGTAATGTTAATGTACCATAGTTAATGCTTCATTTTAACACACTCATTACTGTTGCTTTAGGTCAGAGATCCAGCTTAAAGTACTGGTATGAGAAGGAGTGGTTAAGTAATGGTCACATGCCTGGCTTACCGTTTTTGGAAGAAAATTACTCCCACCAGAATGCCAAGAAGATAGTAGCCACTCACCAGCTTCTTGGCGATGTGCAGAGAGTGATAGAAGTACTGCACGGACTGCAGCTGAAGATGAGCATATTACAGTAAGCAGCATTTCACTGTCAGTCGGGAGTTCTCAGTGTGAATGAGACTTCAAATAGAAGCATAACTGGAAATTCAGACTTGGTTTCGTGCCTCTTTGTGGATATATAACATCATTTGAATGGCTGATGTGATCTTGGGAAAAGACTTGTCTGCTTAAAACTATTGAAGCGTATTGAGGAGTATGACTTGACTGTGTGTGCACGGGGGGTGGAGGGGGAACTGAAGGAAAGGGGGAGAAAACAACAGCTTCTCCTGATCTAACAGATCTAAGTAGCAAGAAGAGACTAGTTGAGCAACCTGTGGCAGCATTCTCAAAACACTGGCCTTCTCTGTTCCAGTGATCATAGCTTTTCCAGCAGAAAAAGTCTTTTTGGTCAGTGTAATGTATTGCTGTCTTGTAGTGGAACAAGCAAACAATTGCTTCAGCAACCTGTAGCAATTAATTTCTATGCAAAGATTATGATCGATCTATATGAGAAAGAAAACACATTCTGTAATCACTGTACAAGTCAAGTTTTCTGCATCTTTTCCTGTTTAAAGTTGGCCTTGGGTTCTGGTGACTGAAAAAAATCTTATTCTCACTGAAATACAGTGGTTTTAAACTGATCATGTTCCAGTTCCATACTTACAATTTATTAGTTGATAAATTGCAGCTGTTTGGAGGGCAAAGCTCTTGGTGTTTCCAGCATCTTTTAGAACACTTTCCCGTAAATGTAATCTGTGGTGAGGCAGCAGGGCCAGGGGCATTATTTGAAGTATGTAAGCAGTGGAGTAATGCTTAAAATAAGAGTAGCAGTTTTAAGGCAAGCTTGCCTTTCCATTATGGGATCCATTAGTCAGATCTGTGAGTAAGCTCTTTCATTTTTGAGGAGGTGGAACATGAATATTGCAAGACAGCTCCTTAGGCCTTTTCTTAACTAGCCAGTCCTGGCTCTGGCCAGGCCAGAGTCAGCCTCCCCAGGCAGCCAGCCCAGGGGAGCTGAGTCACCCGGGGCTGTTTCCCACCCCACCTGACATCACTCCCCTGGGATGGGGCTCTCTGGGTGCCTCAGGGGCAGTCCCAGTGGGGCTGGGGGGGTTGGTCCCTGCATTGTGTAGCACTCTGTAATGGTTGGGTGGGTAAGGTACTCTGTGTTATCACTGGGTGTGAGTGTAATTGGCTGTTATTGTTCTGCTTTCACGGTGGTTTTGGCAGCAAACTGTCCTTACCCCAACCCAGGAGTCTCTGTCTTTCTCCTCTGGGAGTGAGCAAGCGGTGCGTGGTGCTCAGCCACCGCAGCAAGTGAGGCTTTAGGCTGTGACTGTGCAGTTGTAGAGCAAATAGAGATCTTTAGAGAGCACTGGGTGAGTATGTGATGCTCGCTACAGACTTTGCTCCTTGTCTCTCCCACCCTGGAGTTGGAGTGCTGACCTGGTTTAAAGGTGAGGTGTGGTCCCATTAGGCCCATCTGGTTAAGAGCTGCAGCCCCTGTGTCCTTCATTGTTCTGTAAATCAGGATTTTCAAACTGGCTGAATTGGAAGAATGATCAGATCTACCATCTGGGGAGAGGAGATGATTTCACAGCTGCCTGGAGTTACTAGGGGAGTGTTGCTTGGTATTCTAGGAGGTGGCAAAGGGTCAGAGGTGATGTGGATAGCTTTGGGGCAAGAGGAAGGAGAGCAATAGGTGAAAGGTTGCTTCAGGAGCAGCAGTTAAAAGGCTGCTCAAGTATTAAGCATTCAGATTTTCATCCCTGTGTCCTGAAGCACCATCTTTCAATTTCCTGTCTTCTGTAAAGTTAACCTGGCTCTTTGACCAAAATAGTGCCTTTAGTGAAGCTGGGGTAGAAAGCTTTGGTAAGGGGAGGCTTGGCTGTCACATTTCTAGGTGTACTTCAGCATTGCTCACCCAGGGTCTGGTAGCTGGGCAGTCCTGCAGGTAGAGGCACCCCAGCAAGTCCTGGGTAGTTGTACTCATTTCCTCTCAGAGGCTCTGAAGGAACGTTCGCTACGGTAGGACAGAGTAGACACTTTGGGTGTAAAGTGGACTTGTTTTGGTGAGTGGTTTGGCCAACAGCTGAAAAAGCTGGACCAGCTTAATAGAGTTGTTCCACCTGCCCTTGTTTGTAGGGAAGCAGGGAGTGGGCTTTTGGGGCACACACACATCCCCCCCTGCCCTCCCCACCCCCTTTCTGTGCACCCAAATGCAGGTGTGTCAGGGTCGGGATTGGTCTTTGCTGTGCTCTCACAGGCTGTAGCAGATAAGCTGCCCATGCTTTGAAGATAAGCAGATTGATCTGCTTTGCCCTCCTTTTTCCTGCTGCTTTAATGCCCAACGTGGAGGAACAGCACCAGTCACAACACTCACTCAAAATTTGTTGCTTATTTGGTTTATCAGAGTAAGAATCTGGAGCTTGCATATACTGCTGGGATAAATAACTTATTATTCCATTTGAAAACAATTAAAATGGGAACTTTTCCAAAAAGCAGGTGGGAGGACAAGTGTGTTGCTGTACCAGACAGTGGAGTTTGTTCAGCATCTTGGGATTTAAAGGGAAGTTAAAGTTTTAAAGGAAGTAATAAAGAAGTTCTCACCATCATCACCCCAGATCCCCAGTTGTTGGGAGTAGAGGGTAATAAAAGATCACTGGGTTGGATTTGAAAGTTTATTGTGGGGAAGTTTTGGCTGAAGTTTGATGCTGGGTGCTTTGAAGGGGGTCTTTGTTTTACTGGTGTTCAAAATTGTCATTTAGCTTCAGTGCACTTGACTTGCCTGTTACTGCTAAAATACCCTTGTGAAAATGAATTTACGCTGATGATAAATTGCAAGTATTGAAGCACAGTGCTCCTTCAAGAGTAACATTGGTGAAAAGTTCAGTGTATCTATTTCAGATTTTTCAGGGTTTCTTCTTAATGCCAAGACTTGGCTTATATGCCTAGTTATAGAAATGACCGTAGTGACTGTAGCAGAAAATTGTGTTCTCAGACACAACTGAGGTCAGAGAAATTAGATTTTTTTCCAGAGTATTTGAGTAGTTTTTACTGGTTATGATTGCTAAAGCATGTAGTAATTCAAATGTACTTCCTTGATTTCATAATGTTTGCTCAGTCAAGTCACTTTAAACTTCAAAGTTGGTGGGTGTGTTACTTTTCTTATGTCTGAACAGAAATAAAGAACATCCTGACTTAAAACTTTGGTGCCACCCATGGAAACACATCAAAGTGGATGAAAAGATCCATACCAAGCACATCATTCACATCGAGGAAAACTGTTGCAAAGAGGAGACAGCAAGTTATAGAACTTGGAATGGGACAGTTGAGAAACCCTCAACCATTCCTTCTGTGGAGGAATCTTACATTACAAGTGAACACTGTTACCAGAAGCCTCGGGCGTACTACCCTGCCATAGAGCAGAGGCTGGTTGTGGAGACCAGGGGCTCAGCCATGGATGACGGAGTGAATAGGATAAGGGAGAACGGGGATGATGCCCTCTCAGAGAGGTTTGGCTGGAATCTGGACAGAGAAATATGCAAGATGGAAAATGAATCCAAACACAATTACTCCAAGGTATTTGTATTAAAATAACCCTTTCTGCACAGAGAATGTTTGCCTGGCAAAGTGCAGCTCAACCTTTTTGTAGTTTGTTTGTGTTCGGTTCTTTACCAATACTGTTGAATTCAAGTTGTCAGTGTGAATTAAAGTGATTGACATGATCAGCTCCTCCATTTGAAACATAACTTTAACTAAATAAATAATCTAGGTTGAAGAGGACTTAAAACAGCTGCACAGTCTGTGGAACATGCATTATGGTCCACTGGCAGTTCATTGCTTCTTTAAGTGTTAGATGTAAAAATAAACGCTAACACTAACATAACACTAACAATAGGATAGAGAGAACAGGGCAAGCATGTGTGATACTACTAAATATACTGGTGTTCCAGCTGGTAATTATTTCCATCTCCTTACCGTGTTTCTTTTAATAATTACTTTAAATTGATTTCAGGTTCTTCAGGCAGCATTTAATGGTGGGGAAAAACATAAAGGAGTCTGAAGGGATTATTTTAAGGGTGAACACCCTTGAATAGTCCTGTATCTTCACTATGGGAGCACCCAAGTTTGATCTTTTCAACTTCAGATTCTTGTTTTCAGCTCTGTCAGGTCTATCAGAGGCATTTCTTTCTACACTCCAATGCAGAAGTTTTGCTTTGATTAGTTAGTGCCAGGTCATACAGAATATGGTCTGACAAATGTTAGAAAGCCTCTGGAAAATACTGGCCACCCTTTTTTAGGATAACAGCTTCTTTAGCTTTTATTGTGTGGCTATGTACACTTTAATTTATGTTCTATTTAACGTCTCTATCAAATAAATCATAATTTCTTTATGTTTCCCTGGCTTCAGTTCTTTAAACTTTAGGAGCCTTTTCCTAAACCCAGTTGTATTACAGTGTGATGAAAGAAGTAGGGGCAGTTAGAAAACACGATTACATGTTCATTCAAGTGCTGGATTATGGAGAGGTTCATCTTGAGTCCCATCTTTGAGAGACATACAGGAAAAGCAGGTGATCAGGCCCAGCCAGCATAGGTTTGTGAAAGTCTGGACCTGATTGACAAAACTGATCTTCTATTACAAGGCTACCTGGTTAGTGGATGAGGGAAAGGCTGTAGATCTTGTCTACCTGGACTTCAGTAAAAGACTTTGACACTATTTCCCACAGCATTCTCCTAGAGAAACTTGCTGCTCATGGCTTGGATGGGCATATGCTTTGCTGAGTAAAAAACTGGCTGGTTGGCTGGGCCCACAGTGTTGTGGAAAATGGAGTTAAATCCAGTTGGCCCATCACAAGCCGTGTTCCCAACAAGGTGGCTGGAAAGCTGCCAAGCAGAAAAGGATCTGGGAGTGCTTGCTGACAGCTGAACATGAGCCAGCAGTGTGCTGGGGTGCCAAGAGGGCCAACAGTACCCTGGCTGGTGTCAGCAATGGTGTGAGCAGCAGGACCAGGGCAGTGACCATCCCCTGTCCTGGGCACTGGTGAGGCTGCAGCTCAAGTGCTGGGTTCAGGTTTGGGCCCCTCACTACCAGAAGGACAGTGAAGTGCTGGAGGTGTCCAGAGAAGGGCAACAGAGTGGGGAAGGGTCTGGAGCTCAGGTCTGATGGGGAGAGGCTGAGGGAACTGGGGGGTTTAGTCTGGAGAAGAGGAGGCTGAGGAGAGTCCTGATCGCTCTCTGTAACTCCCTGGAAGGAGGGAGTAGTGAGGTGGGGGTTGGTCTCCTCTCCCAAGTAACTTGCACTAGGACAAGAGGAAACAGCCTCAAGTTGTCCGAGGAGAGGTTTAAACTGGAAATTACAAACAGTTTCTCCCCCAAAAGGCTTGTCAAGCACTGGGCCAGGCTGCTCAGGGGTGGTGGAGGCACCATTCCTGGAGGGATTTAGAAGACACATAGATGTGGTGCTCAGGGACAGGGTTTAGTGGTGGCCTTCACAAATCTGGGTTAAGGGTTGGACTTGATGGCCTTAAAGGGCTTTTTGAGCGTCAGTGTTACTGTGATTCAGTGTTTACAGTGGCCTTAGTGCAAGGTGCTGGCTGTGTGCACGTGTTCTCTTCTGAACACTCGTGGGGCACAAAGAACAGGTCTGAACCATGTACTTAGAAAAGCCTATTTGTGTGTGGACACTCTTGCTGAGCTGCCTTGCCGCCTGTGCACGGTCTGTGCCTGTCTCTTCCCTGGCCCAGAGGGGTTGAGCCATGAGCTGAGCTGCCTGTATGGACCCACCGGGTCTGCCCCCCGCTCGCTTCCCCCAGTAACCCTTAACGTGTGCGTTTCTGCCAGGTGAGAGAATCCGTGGTGAAGAAGGTCTCTGCAGAGGAAGCTATTGAAATGAAACTGCTGGAGAAAGACAAAGAAGGAGCTGTGAACTCGCAGCTGCAGTGGCAGCTTAATCTTTTAGCTCACGTGGAATCTCTGCAGGATGAAGTCATCCACAGGATGGATTTCATTGAGAAGGAGCTGGACGGTAGGTAACGCTTTCCTGTTCTAAAGTGTGACTGGATTGAACTGAACTACCTGATCAGAGCATGGGAACTTGAATTTACTGCTGCAGGCCCACAGAGGGATGAGCCGTGCTGTGTCAGTTCCACTGCACTTGCTCACAGACACACTGATGGTGAGCACGCAGGTTTTAACAAAGATAAAATTAAAACTCAGCAGAACTTTATAGAGAAAGTCCTAGTTAGAGCACCTCTAGATGCTGCCATCACAGGATGCAGTGGGATATCTTCTGTGGCTTTTTGCTTTCAGGTTTTTGTCATTTTCCATAGTGCTTCTGTGTATCTGCACTTCCTGCTCAGGGACTCACTGCTTGGTTTAGCCTGTTCCAGCTGGCCTCTTTGGTGCACCAGGTGCTCTTGTTTCCTGCCTCTTCCAAATTATTTATTTAAATGTCTTCTGAAATTTGTTTTCCTAATAGTGTAACACAGAAAGGGTTTAGAAACTTGCCATTACATGATCCAGAACCCCTCTTGTTCCTGACATCTTTAAGGCTGACCACTGGCTGTGTAGTGGCTACAACAGCAGCTTTTCTTGCAAGGAAGAGATGTTGAGGAGCCTAACTTTTGCCACGGTTACAGTCCTTTGTAGTGCAGGAAGGTGCTGAGCATTTGAACAACTGCAGGAATAAGGTAATGAAGATCCATCAGGCCTGTAATCATAATGCCTGTTTCACCAATAGTGAAGCCCTTGTTGGCAATGGTCAGGCTTTTGGTGTCTGTGGCCAAGTTGGGGGGTTGCTCGGCACGTTGCTTCCCTGGCCAGGGGATTTCTTGTTTCCTGGCTGGCTGTGTCAGCACTGGGGAATGTTGAACCAGCCAGGACGCTGGGTAGTGGCAGCAGCCGCTGCTGCTGTTCTTGGCACACTATTCTGTACTGAAGGTTTCAGGCTCCTTTCACAATGCATCCCATGCCCTGAACTCAGCATAGTCCATCTGCCTGCCTTGCTTGTGGTGGGAGTACATCGGCACTCGAGTTGGCTTTGGATTAGTGGGTGTTGTTTGGTTCTTGTTTCCTGCTAGGAATCTTTACAGTGGGAATTCATTCTCTTCATGCAGCAGTCTGTTGCTTGTGCATCTGGATTTCATCCCTGTTTTCTGTTACCCAGCTATTTCTGTCTCAGCCAGTTGGATTCTGTATAGATGACAAACTTCTTTCATTAGCATAGCCCTATCCTTCTAGGATCTTGATGAAATTACTGTGTAGTTGCATTTACTGCTGACCTTTAAGGTATTCTTGATGGTATAAACTTCCTGCACCACAGTGTCCTTGCTCTGGAGTTGGTACAGATCAGAAGTGCAGCACGAGATTTCACAGAACCAGAGTGCTTTGAATTCTGCAGAATCTAGTTCTGAGTTTTCCTTCCTGCTTTCTCCTAGGAACATCTGTGTGTTTGGGGGTTTGTTCTGCAAAGACTGGTATGAGGAGCCTGGCTCTCTGGTTTCCTGTATACCCGTTAAATATATTGCCCGCCGTGCTCTCAAGACACAAGATTTCAAGAATTCCTGTTTTGTGACTGAAGGCTTAAGGTGGTCTGTTTGCTGAGAAGTGCAATAGTAACAGCTTTGGTTTTCTTTACAGTTTTGGAGAGCTGGCTGGATTATACCGGAGAGCTGGAACCACCAGAACCACTAGCTCGACTCCCCCAACTCAAACATTGTATAAAACAGCTTATAACGGACCTTGGCAAAGTGCAACAGATTGCACTGTGCTGCTCAACGTGAGACTAGAGGATGTTGGAGACTGTTACCAAGCACGAAGGTGGAGCATCTGCTGTGAACAGCTCTGTATATTTAAATGAAATTAGCATGCTGGTTGCATGTGATGCAGATTGACTTCAGGGATTTGTGAAGAAGTGCTGTTCAAAGAACAGCAGAAAGGTTATTTTATCTCCTCATTATTTTGGGTTTATTAGGCAATTATAATGCTACAGAAAGGTTGTGCTGTTGTCTTCAGAGGCTGGGTGTTGGTTGTTCAGTTATACTTAAATTCTCCCTCCGTACAAGTTGCTGATGGAAACAGTAGGCTTTTTCATAACTTGGTTGACTCAAAGTTGTGCCACTGAAGAACAGAGTTCTAAGAGCCAAAAATGTTTAGTAGACAGAGGTTGTAAATAACTTTGCATAGTTTAAGTGACTTGTGTCATGTTCTATTCCTTCTATTTTATGCATACTAGCACACAGTATTTAATCATTAGGAAACGTTTATAACACTTTTCAGACTTAGTAAGTATGAATGTCCAGCTCTTAACTAGAAACTGTTAGGTGGAGGTTTGCAAGGAACAGTGGCCTACACCCCACTTCCATTGTGTTAAATAATGTAGCAGGAGGTCACAGGTGGATTGCACTTATTTTCGGGATAAATGATTGTTTTCCATATTTATCCTGTCACTGTCACCTGGCTTGGTACGGGGAGGCCTGTTAATGTGTGTTCTGGGTGTTCCTGAGCTCTTAAAGGGGGCCCTGCTGTGCCCCTAGAAGCAGCACTCACCGGACCCCTTGTTTTGGCAGTGTGCAGTGCTGCCTGGAGACAGACACACCGGGAGGCAGGTCTGCAGGCAGTCATGCCTGGAGACAGGCCCGGGCTCCTCCCAGCCCCGGGCCAAACGTGCTGTAGTTTTCTACCCCTTTGTTAATGATTGCCATTCCGGTTATATTTTGAAACTTTTTCCAGTCCTTGGAACGTGCTCATTGTAAAGACTTAACTCTGAATGTGTGGTTTTGGGAATCAGTTTATTTTGTATTTGTGTAAATAAAGCCTCAAGATCTATGCATGAGGCACTGTCCTCACAGACAGTGGGTGGGTTGTTATCCTAAACGGTGTGTGTTCACAAAAAGTCCCTGTTTATACCTTATGTTTCCATTCTCTGGTTTGTATTATTTGTGAGAGCAAGGTGAAAATGCTGCTTGTGTTCAAGTCTCTGAATTTTCCAGTAACGTTTGAAATGTTGGTGTGTTGTAAGTTTTGAGATGTTAAAAAGCTTTTCGGCTGCAGGTTGTAGCTCCGTGAGTGATGGCTGCCACTTCCCTCCCCAGAGGCTGCCAGGTTCAGCTCACTGTGGGGAAGACAAGCAGTTCCTGCAGCCAGAGGGTGTCCTTACCAACAGGTCCCTTACCTTGGTTTGATTGGGACAGGGGGTACCACCCAAGGGTGAAATTGAAGCACTGCTGTAAGGGGAAGGCCTGTAACTGTACAAATTATTTCTTTGGGGTATAAATCTCCAATGTTTGCATCCTGCAGAGATCAATGTAAACTTGAAATACCCAAGAGTATGGTGGTAGGAGGTAATAGTATCTGCACAGTGAGTGTTTTATTCCCTTCACAAAACAAAACAGTCGGGCTACTCCAGGTAGTAACTAAGGCTTTTATACCAAGACTCGTGTCAGAGAAGAATTTCTCAGTTTTACAGAACTAGTTGGTGTGTAGCAAATACAGAGTGTGTACAGCAGAAAAATAAACTTATTCCAACTGTGTTACAGAATAGTAAAGCTTATGTGACAGAATGGCTTTGTGCTCTGACAGTGAGAGCAGTGCTCAGCCTCACTCCCATTAGTGACACCGACTCACACACACTGTGTAGCTCAAGCACAAGTAGCAGCAACCCCAACCGTCCCAACGGCAGCAGAAGCAGCACCCCGTGCAGCGGTGAGTGAAGGTTTGGGGTGGGGTCAGCCAGAAGCATTCCCTGGCTGCAGTCTGTACAGTGAACACTCCAACTGGGCAGCCTCGGATTACTAACAAGCCTGTGTTACTAACAAGCCCGCTGGGATTAGAGCTGGAGGCTGTGAAAGCAGATAAATACCCGAGCAGAATTTTCACTCTGGAGTGGAGCTTCTCCTTCCTAAGCAGCTGCTTCTTGTGTGTTCGTTGTGTATCTTTACTTTGCCAGTTTATTTTTGCTCAGGGCAGTACTTAAGGTTTGGAAGAAAAGGTGGTTCTGATGGGTGAATGGGGTGGCAAAGACTGGAGACTTGAGTCCTTTAGTGGAGCTGGGGAAGCCCTTGCAGATGAAGACTGAAAATATTTATTTAAAATAGAATAGCATTTCTCATGTTCAGGAAAGGTTCTTTTGTGCTCTGCCTGGATTCATTTTTGTCCCTGTTTGTGCAAGTTTCCACATCGTTATTTCTTAGTCTGGACCAACTGCTTGGTCTGGCTGGTCACTTTTTTTATTTCTTTGTATCACTGGTAAGTGAATGCAACGTGGAGCCTTGATGAAATGAGCAAACATTGCACTGTGGATACCTAAGTATATTTGTCTTTGTTTATGCACTATTAGAACTGAGGGCGCTGTACATAGAGTTTTGCTTTGGAGCAATATTTGCGAAACTTGAAAACTTCTGTATCTTGGTGTTTGGAATAAATAAATAGGTTTTTGTTGGCTAAGTCGTAGTAAAGTGTTTGAATTGATGATTATTCAGTAAAACAGTTTGGGACTCTTTTTTTGATCATGTGGCATTGAAGTGCAGACACTGCAGCTGGCCATGAAGATGGCTCGAGGCTGTTCCTAATGAACAGAAACGACTGTTCTCACGTCTGTCTCGTGTCAATACTCTTAATTAGCTAAACTGGGATGTACTGTTTTATGTTTGTTTTAGTGAAGAGGTCACACATTCTGTTCCCAAATCCTGTTGGGACCTAGGATATGTAACCCGACCCCAGTTTTGTACCTGTTTCAAGAAGAGCCGAATGGGGCTATTGTGAGCTCTGGGTAGTGGCAGCTGGCTCATCCCTCTCCTGATTCATGTCACTTGAGTGTCATGGGAAGGAAGCTGCTCTGTGCCAAGCAGTACCTGCAGTGTCTGTGTGGGGCTTCCCTGTGGGACACAAGAGTGAAGCCAGGATGCTCCTTTGAGAGCGTGGAGCCCTCAAGGTGCAGCTTCCCACAGCAGCTCCTGAGGGCCAGGAGTTAGGACAGGCGCTGTCAGCTGTACAGTGCAAACTGCTTGGAGAGGAATGTTGCTTCCATACAGTTTTTGGGTGGAGATGTGTTTTGCCCATGTAGCAGTGGTTGGTTTGGGAGGGTTGAGCTGGAAGGGAACAGCACATGGGTGCTGTGCCTGTGACATCTTCCTGGGGGGGGCTGCTGCTGCGCAGCTGCAGGGAGCTTGGTGTGGCAGCTGTGTGCTGGCTGTGTGAGTGCTGCTGTTGGGTGGCAGTACAGAGGAAGGTGCTTTGGGTGGGCTTGCGCAATCTGTACAGGGCACTGGAGAGGCTGGAAGGTGCTGGAGGGGAACATACCCTGCAGAGGGTCTGGCTGAAGTCAGGGCACACATCGCTGGGCCTTGTGTGCCTTTCTGGATCCAACTCCCCCTCTTGGCTTCCCCAGGAGGAGCAAAACAAGTTTATTCCCTTGTCCCAGCAGATTGCCCTTCCTGACTTCATTTGCAAAACAAGATTCCTGTAAAGCTCCTGGATTTTGAGGCCAGAGGGTGCCTCACTCAGATGGAGCCTGGCTTGTGAAGCCTGGAGAAACTTCTGCCACCGATGGCTGATCCAGGCAGGTTTCAAGGTTCAAACTCTGTATTTTTTGCTGACCACTTAAATGTCAGAATCAGGTTTTGAAGGTGTGATCTGAGTTGGAAATGGCTCGCTGTGTCTCCGGGAAGGTCTGCCCTCTGCTTGGGGCTCGTCCAAGCTGCCCGTGTTCCCTGGCTGATCTCAGGGGCAGGCTCACAGCAGGAGGCAGTTGTGCAGTCATCTGTCATCAGTTGTGGGAGTCAATTCACCCACAACTTCCTCAGTCGAAGAAATCTGATGCAACCCTTCTACTGTTCTGTTACTTGACCAAAATACCACCTCCCAGTGCCCTGAGCTGCTGCTGATCATCGCCCAGGCCGCGGATGTCACTCGTGCTCCTTCTGATGCTGGAGTCTGATGCTGACCTCTGGCGAGTCATCAGGTTCCACAGCGCTGGTGACTGGGAACCTGGTCTGGTGTTTCCTGTGGGGCTGTTGAGCTCCTCAGGCTGTTACCTCTTCAAGGGAGTGTTTTGGGTCTTTTTACTAATCCCTCACACGTGCACAGCAGCTCTTGTGAAGGGAAGGAGGCCTAGGCACAGCTCCCCTCTGGGTGTGGCCGCAGTAGTCGTGTCCCTCCTCAAGCAGGTGGGTGTGTAACAGGAGATGATGCATTTTCCTACTGGAACATACTCTAGGCAGCAAAACGCACCAAGGATGTGGCTTGATGTCATGCTCTGCCTGTGGTGTGTCTGCTGCCGCTGCCCATGTGACATCAGGGTCTGGTCAGTTAAGGCTGAGTGATGCCGCAGAGTTGCAGTGGTTGCCCTCCACCCCAAGCTTTTAGGGACAGCACGGCCCCTGTTTGCCATCCTTTGGGAATGCCAGGTGCATTGGGCTCAGGGAGAGGAGTTGCGTGCACCTCCCGTGGTCCCAAGTTCCGCAGATGGAACACACACAAGGGCTGCCAAGGGTGAAGTGGTGGGTGTCTCTACCCTCAGTGCTGGGGAGGGCGGGGGGCTGCTGGCAGAGGGGAAGGATTCAAGCAGGCTTTCCCATCAGTACTTCTAGTCTTGCTGGGTCCCTGCAGCTTCTTCCCTGGCTGCTCCGGTCTGGGGTAGAACCATCACAGTGGTACAAAAGCATCCAACTACCTGGCTTCAGGCTGTGGGTGGAGGCCCCAGAGTCAGTGTCATTCACACACTGTGGGTTAATGGCAAAATGAATGAAGGGAAAACCCTCTGGGCTGCTGGGGCCCCAGGGGTGACAGCAGTGGGCTGGGGCAAGGCTGAGGGACAAACCCCATCTGTGTCCTGCCCAGAAGACACCTGGGCCCAGCCCCACGGCTGAGCAGGCGCATGAAGCTCTGGCTACTGAGTGGAAGGAAATGAGAAAGCAAGAGCAGGTTTCAGACATGAAAATGAAGAGGAGAGCCGAGCACGTCAGAGCAGGAAACCTGCTGCTATGGGGCATCCTGCTGAGCAGCCTCACAGAGCAGAGGGAGGGATGGCACCAGCGACACCCCTTTGCTGTGCCTGCTCGCACAGCAGCAGAAGCTTCTGGCACTTTCCAGGCCGGGTTTGGCTGAGAAGGTGCTGTTCAAAGCAGAGGCTCCGGCCTGTCGCAGTTCTGTGGTATTCGTGCTGCTTTTAAGGCCCCGTCTAACGCAGGGCTGTAGCTCAGGTGCCAGTTGGATGTATTTGCACTCTGCCTTTTCGGATCATCTTGCCCATATTTCTTTCCCAATTGCTCCCAGAGCAGCAGTTGTGATGTTAAAAGTTTATTAAACCTCCTGGGCTCTTTAATTTGCCTGAAGTGAGTTGGCTGAGGACCAGCCCTGACCCACAGCCATCTGTCCCCCCAGGCTCCGGAAAGCTGACAGCAGGGTCGGGGGGAGATGGCACAGCAGGAGCAAGCTCCCCAAGGCTCTGGAGGATGAAAACCTGCCCCAGGGCTGGCAGTTCATGATCTATTTACAAACCTTCAACCGTGAGCAAAATGACTTTTAATTAAATTATTACAAATGGTTGTTGCTCCGTGTCCAGCAGGATCCTGGTGTGTGGACCTTGACCCCAGCACAGTCCAAGTGTTAAAAGGTTTAAAAATTGTCTCCTCTGTGTGTGGTAGGAGGCTGGTTTCTGCTGCTCCCACCAAGCAGAAGGTGAGTTACAGGGGGGTGAGAGCATGAGCTGCTCACAGGTCCCGTCCTGCTTGGACACACCACCCCAGAAACGTTTGTGCAAGACCTTGAGGGCTCTAGTGGGATCAGGCTATTCCCCCAGCCCAGGCTTTGACCAGCTGGGTGTTGCCATCCCCTTTTCCTGCCCCTGGGGGAGTGCAGAGGTGGCAGGGCTGTGTGGGACAGGAAGGGCTCCTGGGCCCAGCCTTCACCCGTGGGTGCTGGGTGATTAAACACCACATACCAAAGCACCCAGCTCTGAAAAGGGCGGACCCTCAGCAGCATTGGTGCCTGACCTTCCCCACTTGTCCTGTGGCCAGACCAACACCCCCCTGCACCCGACTCCCACATCTTCGACAAGCAGCATCAAACCAAGCAGATGCTGTAACAGGGGCTGGGCTCCACTGTGGGCTGCAGCCGTGGGGCCCTGCCCTCAGCTGCTCTTCGCTCCCTTCACCTTGGTGTCCTGCTCAGGGGTGGCTGTCTCTGTGAGGAGGAGGTAGGAGCTGATGGCTTCCCGCAGGCCCAGGCTGATGGGAGAGTCCTCCTCCTGGGGGGATGTGGCCTCCGAGAACAGGAGGGAGCTGCGCCAGGGCGGATAGGGGGCTCAGTGGCAGCTCCCAGACCCTCGAGTGTCTGGCAGGGGTCATGGGGGAGCCCCAGCCCCTTCCCCTGCCATCCCTACCTGTCCACCTTGTCCCAGTTGAGTGATGGCGTCTTCACAACAGCAGGCATGGCAGTGACCGGAGTCACCCTGGCCCCTTCTGTGGAGCAGGGCTCCCTGAGCAGGCAGCACAGCCCCTCTCCACACTCTGTGCAGGGAGTGCACAGCATCAGCAGGCTTCTCCCCTTCTCCTGCACCCCAAGCCCAGGGCTACCCAGGCAGGTGGGAGACCTGGGACCACCTTTTCCCCCTCCCTCCCTGCAGGGCTTCCCCTCAGATGCAGACTGGGGTACTGGGGAGTTGGAGGGCACAGAGAAGGTACCTGAGTAGTGTTCCACCAGGTCCTGCAGGCTGGGGAAGGTGAGGCGGGGCGCGATGTAGAGCCAACCGTTCTCCAGGCGGTGGATGCGGTAGTGTGTCACCGAGTCCCAGGAGGCACGCTCACTGCGGCGCACCGACAGCGAGAAGCAGCCTGCCAGGGTGAGTGGCACATGGCAGGCTGCCATGGGCACCCACTCCCACTGCTCCATGCTCCCCCACATCAGGGATCTTACTACCACACACCCTGTTCTCCCCATGGGACTGTGCAGCCATGAGCATCCCTGAGGATGTGGGAAGGCCGGGACATGGGATAACCTTGGGCATGTCCCACATGCACCCTCAGCAGCGAGGGCTGTAGTTCTGTGTCTGTGTCTCCACTTCTGGGTGCAGGGCAAGGGATGGGGCAGCCCCAGCCCCACAGCCCGCTCTGTGCCCAGGCAGCTGTGGCACCACACAGCATCATATCAGCACATCAGCCACATGCACTGAGGCACCGGCAGGATCTCCTCACAGGTTCCTCTCACAGGTTCCCCTCAGCACCTTATCATGACAGGGGCCCCGTTTCATTTCAGAGGTTGAGCCTTTCACTTCTCTGCGTAACCAAAAGCTGCAGGAAGCCGGCTGGTGGTTTTTTCTTTTGAGGCTCAACACGAAGCCCAGCGCAGCGGTGCCAGGAAATCACCATGCCGGGCAGGCTGTGCCCTGGGTGTGAGCAATGGAGGACCAGCCCCACTAAGGCACCATTTGGTCCCAGGGCGGGGACACAGCTGGGCAGGGGTACAGGAGATAATGCTGGATGGCTCTCACCTCGCCTGGTCTGGCTCTCCCGTATCAGGAAGGACCCGCTGTGGTTGCCAGGTCGGAGCAGCAGCTCCTCTGCCTTCTGCCGACTGACGCCTTCATACAGCCACCTGTGCAGACAGCAGGTGCTGGCAGAGCTGCTCTGGGCTGCGCAGGGACCCCCAAGCACCCCAGGGCCCAGCTCCTCCAGGGGGAAGGGGAGAGCTCGGGTTACAGCAGTGCATATCCTGGGGCCACCCTGGCATGCCATGCCGCCTCCCTGAGCCCCAGCACCACTGCGCAGACCAGGACATCCCAGCACCATGGCCAGGGTCTGCTGTAGGGCTGTGTCCCCTGGGGCCTGCCCTGGGATGGATGCTTCCCAGCACTTACCTATCTCTGACCTTGGCCACGCAGCTGCTGGGGATGTGGCACTCTTTGCCAGACACCTCAGACACCACCAGCCACCAGTCCCCATCCCTATGGGGAAGGTAGATGTGCCATCCTGAGTGGCCGAGGCTGCTGGGCAGAAGGAGGAGACCCCCCCCAGGACGGGTGCCACCATCCCATGCAGCTTGGCAGGCTGCATGCTAGGAGGGAGTGCCTGCTCAGTGCTGAGACTTACTCAGAGAGGACACGGAGCTTTTCTCCCATCCTCAGGACGGCATCTGTCCCTGCACCGGAGGGGAAGTCACAGAGGGCCAGGAAGCTGCTGGGAGCTGTGGGGAAGGTGAGGGGATGCGAGGGTTCCTCGGCATCACCCAGCTCCAGCTGGGATGGGAGGACCGTGCACACTGACTGGAGGATGCTGGCCAAGCTGGCAGCTGCCAGGCACTTACCTGCCTGCGTGGGCAGGGGGGGCTGCGTGGTGTTGACAGCTGCTGGCAAGACGCTGCGTGGCTTCTCCCGGCTGGGAAGACTCCCCATCCCCCTGAGTTAACACGTACCTCTGCTCTGTGGCTGCTGCCGGCTGGGAGGGCAGGAGAAGCTCACGTCCAGTGCCAGCAGTGCCTGGGCATGGCCTGCTGTGAAGCCACCAGTCCCCAGCCGTGTCAGGATGCAGGCTCACATGTTCCAGGGCACGGTGGCTCCCCAGAAAGGCAGGGCCAGGGTAGGGCTCTGGGCTGGGGCTGAGCCCGGCGGGCAGCTCCCCTGGGAGCCCTTTGAGGAAACCACCTCCTGCTCCCCCCTGCTGCGAGGGTGTCTGGGGCTTCAGGGGCCACAGCTAGGGTGAGCCAGTGGCCCTCCAGGTCCATATCCCCACAGTGGACAGCAACTGCCTGAGCTCACCCTCTCAACCCATCCCAACTCCCCAAGCTGCCTCCACCCCAGCTGAGCTCCCCCAGCCACCTACCCCGGCCTGCTGCTGCCCTTGCCTGGGCAAGCCCCACTCACCTGCTTCTTCTCACTGCTGACACCATTGTGCAGGAACCATCAGGGGCCAGCAGCTGGGCTCTGCGCCATGGGGTGCTGCTCCAGTGCAGTTGGGTCCCCAGGACACCCAGGGTACGTGTGTGTGTGTGTCTGATCGGGTTTTCTGACGTGGTGGCTCTCCCACATGCAGGGGCACCCCCGCCCTTGCAGACCCTGCTCGGCTCGCCCCGTCCCTCCGCTCTAGGGCCAGGTTCCTCTGCACTGGGGCTGCTGCTGGCACAGAGCGCAGGGTGCCGGGGCTGCGGCGGCTGCTGCTTCCTGTGACATGCGCACGCCTCAGTGGGGTTTTTCTTCTGTCTTACTCAGGTTGCTCCCTTGTGTCCTGGGGCTTGCTGGACACCACAGTGCTGGGGGAGGGCAAGAGGGAGGGAGGCCCAAGCAGTACGTGAGCAGAGCTGACTCCAGGACGCAAGGGCTGAGACTGGACAAACCATGGCGGGGGCGGGGTCACAGGGTGCCTCCTTGGCAGGGGCTGCTGCCCAGACCTGCTACAGGTCCACACGCTCCCCCGGG
>VZTU01029955.1:153891-175280 GCA_013400835.1 Zapornia atra
ACACCCCCACCTGGCAGCCCTTGGGGTTTGCTCGCAGAGGTTTGTGCTGCCATCCTGGGCTGGGACCAGGTGCTGGTGCTGATGGCCACCTGTGCGGCACCTTCCTCCCAATCCACCGTGCTTCCTGCTGTCCCCCCCCCAGATGGCTGCTCTGCTCGGCAGCCTCTGACCTCGGCCATGCCACTGCGGCTGAACATCCTGCTCTAGTTACGCTGTACTCTTCAAAGCCTCTGGTCAATCATAAACCACCGTGACAGTGTGAAATGCGGATGGAAAAATGGTGTTACGAAAGCAGCCGCCCACCAGGCCCTCACACAGCTTCTGGGGTTTGCACCCTCACCCCCGCCTGCGCCGAGCTTGGTCACTGCTGGAGCAACCCACAGCAACGTCTGTGCAGGCTGTTCTAGGGGTTAAGATAAAGCACTGGACATTGTGAAGGGGAAGGAGCCACTGATATCCCCCATCTTGCTGCCTCCTCAATGTGTGACTGACAGAGGCTCCAGCATGGCTGTTGCTCCACCTTGAAAACCTCTCAGGATGGGCAGCCACCGCTCAGCCCACCTCTGCACCACCCTCCTGGCTTAAATGATATCAAATGGGAAAGAAAAAAATAAAATAATTAAAAAACATGTGCACATACATATATAAAACTACATCTAATCCAGTGTTGGTGCCGACTCTCCCAACCCAACATTTTTTGGCTGTTACACCTTGCAGCAGCATCTGGCACTGGCAGGAAGAGCTCCACTCCATCACTATGGCACATGTCCAGTGTGAGTGTGTGGCGTGCTCCAGCCAGGGCAGCCCCAAGGGGCTCCATGGGGCAGGGAGAGGGAGCAGCCCATGGCCACAGCTGCCCTCTGACAAGGCTGTGGTTTTCTGGCACCTTCCAGCACCGGAGGTAGCTCAGCTGAGCAGCCAGCCAGCAGAAACCACAGCCAGAGTTTCTCTGCCAGTGACCCCAGCAAAGCTGGCGCAGAGCTGAGCTGGACTGAGCAGCACAAGGCAGACACACTTTTGCAGCACGAGTGGGGTGCTGGGGCGCCTCTGACCCAGCGTGTGCCGAGGTTTGGAGCAGCAGGGAATTAGTCCCAAGGGTGTGGGGGAGCTGGAACGTTCCAGCTCTATCGCCCCACCAGCTGCAGCTGAGTCCCCCTTGACGCCACCCCTCAGCACACTTCTTGCCTTGCTCCTGCCTGTGAACCACCACAACGACTGCACCTGGGCCTTCCCTCCCCACACTGGTAAAGCTCAGAGGTGCGTTTCCCTCACCAGGGTTCTCTGGCCTGAGCTCTCCTGCTCCGCACCACCATAACCAGTCTCTGCAAGCTCACGCTACCCCAGATGTGGTATTATTTCCTCTCACTCATTTCATTGTCATTTTAATATCACATTTGCCTTTCTTTTGGTCTCTTGCTGTATTTTCATAAGGCACCGTGGGGAAGACCCATTTCTCAGGCAGCAACAGGCCGGTGCCGCAGGGACAGCAGCTCCTCTTGTGCGGGTGTTACATTGCATTCAGCACTTGTGTTCAACAGCAACAACCTTTGGTTGAATCCAGTGGCCTGGTGTCTCTGAGAGTCTCCTGTCTTCTCCAGACTCCAACTTACATTGCTGCTGATTTAGTTGCTTTGTCACATCACTGATCAACTGGCGTGGGTTTCTTCCCCTATCTCTCACTTTTGAGTCAGTGTGTGACTCATGAGAACACGGTGCAGGCGACAGCCCTTCCCCCTGGCTGCAGGAGCCGCCCGGGCTCTGGGGCCAACAGCTGAACCCCCTTCAGGCCTAGCAGCTTTCTCAGAGACTGCAGCCACCTGAAACCCAGAGCAAGAGCTGGACCTGAAAAGCAGATGATGAAACAGTTGTGTTGAACAACCAGCTGCTCCCCTGACCTGGCTGCGGACAGACCTCAGGCTGCCTTCCCAGCTGCCCTGTGCCTCCTGCTGTCACCGTTCCCTTGGCGCAGGGTCACCGGTTCCCTCTGTGCCACAGCCACAAAGCAGAGCGCTGCTCACCAGTGAAGGCAGCTCCTGGCACACTTTGTCTGGAGGCAATTCTTGGCCTTTGTGTCCCTTTTGCTGCGTTTAGTCTCCACCCTGCCACAGCTGGAAGCTTCTCTTTGTGTCTCCACAGAAGCCGGCTCTCCAGAGCCTTCAGAGAGTGTTGGGGTGCCAGGCCACACTGCTCCCCATGGCCACCTCTTGCCACGAGAGAAGAGTTTGCTACTCGTGGGGGAGACACCAAAACCAACAAAGCCAGCACGGGTGTCAGAGCGTGCCAGGAGAAACAAGAAGAGCACACAGGGTAACAATGGAACTCAGTTATAGCTTTATTTAATACCTGGTACAAAGTCTCCCTCAGGCAGAGCCTCCCAGTCCCATTCCCTACCTGAAATGGAGCAGAACATGAGCATGACTCCGGGAGGAGCTGGCTCCCAGTTAGTCAGGGCTGCTCAGCAGTTGAGGGTGTTTTGCTCATCCATTGAGACCTGTAGTAGCCTGACCACTCATCCCTTTTCTCCCATTAACAGCCAGACCCTGGCACACCCAGGCGGTTGCCTCCTGCCCTCTGCACCTGGCCAGATGTTAAAAGGCAGCAGAACTGTGAACAGCACCTGCCCCGAGGCATCGCTGCTCACAGCTCTGACCTGACTCATATGGGATCCACCTGCCAGCAGCCATTTACAGTGGGTGACCTTCCCCAGCCTCGGTCAGTGCCCGGGGCAGGCGCCCTGCCTGGGGCTGGCAGCAGAGGGGAGCAGAGCTGGCAGTGCAGATTTCTGGAGCTCCCGTGGCACAGGCACCGCGGCCTCATTCACAACCTGCTCAACGTTAATGCTGTGCTGGTGCCAGGGCAGAAGCCTGAGCGGGTGTTTACTGTGCCTGGCCCTTCTGCAGGAGAGCAGAGGGTCAGCAGAGGTGGTCTGGGGGCCAGGGCTGCTGTGGTTCAATCCCTTGTATTTGATTAATAGTGCACCTCAGTTAGTGTAAGTTACCTCTTAATTGCTTTGCCCTTTTTGAGGCTCAGGTAAGAAATCACTCTGCTCCTTCTTAACACACATACAGAGATGAGACCAAGACAGTGTTTCTGACCATGTGTTTCCCCCCCTGGCGTGCCTGGAGTCCTGGGAGTGTGGAGACTTTGGGTGGGCCCTGCACGCCAGGCACAGCTCTGTCAGAAGCACTGCCTGCTCCAGCGCCTGGATTTCCCATCATCGTGGTCTTGCTTTTCCACGTCCCACAGATGCCATAACAACTGCACCACAAGGGTCCTTTAGCAGAAGCACAACTAGAAAGCAATTCTAAACCTCACAAAGCCACAGAAATTATACTTAAATGGACAGGGGAGACAACGGCTGTCATCTGGATTGATATACAGCACAGACAGGAAATGTACAGTAACGTGACTTACTAAGACCGCGAAATGTTCATGAGTTTTAAAGAGGCTCTGATGCCAAAGGCATACAGAAAGGACCAAAGTAATGCCAAGTACAGACTACCAAGGAGGTGGCAGCTCAGATGGGCATGCACAGGTTAGAGAGAACAGTTAATGCCATGTTGGATGAAATGCTGGGTTCTGAGTGGGTTTGGTGGGGGCAAGTGGCGTTGTCTGAATCCAGAAGAGGGGCTCCTGCCTAACAGGATACTTCCATGGTTTGGGGTGCATCCTGGAGGTCAATTCCTTCTGGGGTTCCAGCACTTCCTTCACCATGGTTGCTGATATGAGACCGGCTGCGGACACTCTCCCCAGAGTGAGTACTAGAGGAGGAGTGAGTACGGGAGCGCACCAGCCGGGTCATACTGGCTGCTGGCACTGCAAGGAAGAACAAGCGTGAGCCTTGGGAAGGGGAGAGGTTCGTACAAGTTCCTGTGATCACAGTCACTCAGATGTGTCCCTGGGTAAGCACAGAACGAGCTATACCCTCAGGAGAAAATTCACTCTTCACCACCAAAATTAAGTCTTTGCACATCTAAAGCAACATGTTTAAGGCCCAATTTCAAAAGGTCCAAAAAGTGAGCAAATGCCAGGAGTGTAACTGGCCATTTGCGAGCGCGGTCGCGGCGCGTGTGCAAACCCAGGCAGCTGCTGTACAGGGACCTTTTGAAAGTCAGTCTTATCACTCTAGAAAACCACAGTGCTTGAGTCATGCAACAATCAACAAAATACAAATGAAAGGTGAAAACCCATAGCATACACGCCGTACAATGGATGAGCCCAGCTCGCAGCAGGCCAGCGGGACATGCCGAGACACAGCGATGCACCCAAAACCCATTCAACTCAGTACACAGACTGGGGCCGAAGCGGATGCACGGGTGAAGGTACCTGACTCAGTGCTTAGGTGGCTGAGCTGCACATAAGGGACTGGAAACAACATGAGACAAGGAAAGGGATGAATACAGGAAAGAGCCAATTAGTTGTGGTGTGTGACCAGCAGCTGCTCTGCTCCTGGGGTCCCCAGCTACCCTGCCTTCCACTCCCAGCTCACACAGTGCGCTCAAAGCTCCCAGTATTTCTGCAAACAGCTGCTGCTGAGCATCTCGGAGAGACACCAAGCTGACTCAAAAAGCCATCAGGGCCAGATCTCCTCCACACCTTCAGCTGGAAAGTGCAATGTCCCTGGTGACACCACCACCCACCCTACACACCGCAACTGCTCAACAGTGATGCCACTTCCCTGCGGAGAGGAAGCTGGGGTACACTGTAATGCCAGGCACAGCACAGAAGTGCATGTCTCCCCTGCATGTCTGATGCTGTCAGATTTGTGCTACAAGCCTCCTGCATGGCATGGCTTTCTACCTGCAGTGTCGGCCCCTCCACTTTAGACAAGGCCCCTCCAGTTTAGACAAGGTACAGAAGGAACAAGAATAGCTGCTGAGCAGCTGCCTTGTGCATTTCTAAAGATGATAAGCTGCTGATCTGCTTCTCTTGTCCTCCCTGAGAGAGGAGCCCTTGCCGGCCCAGCTTATAAGTGCCAACAGTTTTACCCATCAAAGTCAGGAAAACCACTCTGGGCCTAGCTACTGATTCTGGGAGTAGAAAATTACCCCATCCTTTCCTGGTGCTGTGCATCCCATTTGCAAGAGATTGACCCCTAAGTTCTGCTGAAGTCCTTGCTCTGATGACAGCACTTGCTGACTTCAGTAACACCAGGAGCAGGAGAGATGTGACCGGTGCAATGCTCTCCGGCTGTGAGGCTGGGGGAGGCTTCTCATGGACTCTCCTCTGCAGGACCAGGCTCTTCACCAGCCTGGGAGAACACATTGTCCCACTATGTTCATGTCAACTACACAGAGCTCAGAGGAAAAGGAGCCCCGACACCCATGAGCTGGGAAAGGGCTTCTGGCTGTGGGAGTGTCACAGCTGCTATGGTGGCCCCGTGCTGGTAATTAACCAGCCATGTGAATGGTCCCCTCCCATAACTCTGGCCTTTGAAGGTTCCTCATCCACAGAAGGGAAGGGAACTCCTGGCCCTGCCCCTGGCAGACAAGCCAGAGCTGTGCCAAGGTGTCCGTAATGGAGACAGCACTGCTGTAGTGCACTGAGAAGCCCTTCTCCTGAAACCTCCCAGTCTCTGGAGTACCCAGGGCAGGGGAGCTGAGCAGCTGCCAGCCTGACGATTGGGACACAATGCCTTTTGCCTCCAAGCACCAGGAGGAAGCCACAGGGCAAGGCACTGGATCAAAGTACAGCTCCCTCCAGGCTCCCCAGGTGCCTCAGAAGTCACCCTGCTCTGCCATCAGAGGGTTTCACACTGAGACACCGCTTACCCTTGGTGAGCCTGGGGAGAAAGGAAGGAGCTTTCATGTAGCCATCACCACGGTGAGGCTGCACTCACTCCTTCCCCTCCAGAGGAGGAGCGCACAGAAGACTTTGGAGGATTTCCTGTTGCACTGTTCTGGACTGGCACAAAGACAGACTTACAAGGTTTTACCAACACCAGCAACCAAGAAGGGGTCATCACTCCAACCGCAGCACAGATTAAACACAGGCCAGGGAACAACACTGCTTTGCTAAGGCTTTTTAGCACACCAGCTGATTTTCCAGCATGGATGGATCTCCTGGCAAACCACACTAACTTATGGGTGGGGACACAGATGCCAATGGGCTCGGATGGACCAGAAAGGCCGAGTTCCCTTCACCACAATCCCACTCCAAACCAGAAAATTCTGTGTGCCACTTACTGTAGCCCATTCCCTGCACAAAGTACTTGAAGGCTTCGGTCAGCTTGCCGGGCTGTGGAAACAGAGCAGCGTTAGTGCGAGCAGAGCAAGGGCTCCGTACAGCTCAAACGCTGGGGGACAGTCAAGGTGTTTCTCACCTGAACCACCTGGGGCAGGCCCCCGCAGTCGGCCATCTGCAACAGGAAACAAGAGGGAGTTGAACCATCCTTCACACTCAGGGCAGCCCCACAGCCACCAGTGCCGCCCCTCCACAGCCAGAGCCCGGCCTGGTGACACATCTTCTGCCAGTCTGTTGCTGAAGGAGCCCCACACCCTGGAGGCCGCAATCTCAGGCCATAGCTAGAAGCCAGCAGTAACCCTCCTGCCCCTCTTCCCAACGCTTCCATACAGCAGCTCTGGCACACTGCAGAGATGCAGCCGAGGGCGGGAAGGGATGGTATAAAGTGGTGATGGCACTGTCTGAGAGCTGGGTGGAGGCAGGGCTGAAGGTAGAGGGATGTGGCCATAAAGCAGGGATTCAGGGACCTCCTGACAAACTTTGTTTCTCAAGTCTGGCTCCACGCAGGACAGAACACAGCCCTGAGTGACTGTCCACTAAGTTCTTAAGGCTAAATATATGGAAGGCAAAAACCTAACTGGAGCTGGGTTTGGCACAAATAATGCCTTTGTGGAGGCTGGAATGACTCTGGAGTGGCACTCACCTTCAGGAGGGTAGTTCTGGTTGGGTCAAGACGTGAATTGCATTCAACCTAAAATAAAAGGAGGAAAGAGGGACATGATGTCACACAGACAACTTGAAGAGTCAGACGTAAAATGCAGAGCAGCTGCACCAGAAGCACTGGCTGTGTTCAGCAACAGGAGCTTCTTTGGAGCCAGGAAGGACTGAGCAAGAAAGCAAGAGAACAGTGAATGAAAGATGCAGAGAGAAAGGGCAGCAGTTCTCATCAAAGGGGACCCCATGGTGGCAGAATGTCTCTGTTCTGAGCAATGGGCCTGTGGCTTCAAGGGAAACCCTCCCCTGGTTTTGGGGATGCACCACAAAACCCTGGAGCTCTGTCCAGGCTGACAGCGAGACTGGGAGGGAAGGAACCTTCTGTTCAGTGCAGACAGTGGGGAGATCACTGGTCAGACAAGGACACCACAGCCACCTCTTCTCTGCAAGGCTTCTGGAAGGGAATAGGTGGGGGCCCTATAGGAAAAGCCACCCCAGCAGGGAGATGATTATGAGCTGGGAATCTGGGCAATCAGATAAGCAAGCCAATATCCAGAAGACCCTATGCCATCCCCCAGCTATGGCTGCGAAGCAATGAGAACCCTCAGGATTATTATCCCAGCCAACTCAAAACTTGAAGAATGTCTCAGACTTCCAGACCAAACAGACTGATGACAAGGTAACAGGCCACAAGCAGAAAAAGCCCTGCAGCAGTTGTCCCTGCATGGCTCCTAGGTCCAAGCTACTGCTTTAGGAGATTCCTACACTATCGATGGTTTCTTGAGACAACTTCTTTAGTTCACAGACCCCTGGCCTCCTCCCAGTCACTGGCTGATGGGGAGGAGCAACATCCACCACAACTACGCTGCACTGTGCCATGCCCCATTTCTAACTGTCTGGGAGGGAAGTGGCTTAGAGAGGTCTGCAGAGAACAACAGGAAGGAGATGCTTCTAAGTGTTGCCTTCTCTTTGATACAGTGTTTTTGCAGAGCTGTATGTGACTCCTCACCACAGGAATGGGAGTCACACTGCTTATTTTTAAACCCCAGGCAAGCCTCATCACAACAGCAAGCAAGCCCTGCCTGGGGACCTGAACCAACTGTGCAGCCTGGCAGGGCTCAGGGAACGACAGGCTCCTGTGGGAGCTCCTCTGCATCACTTGCTGAGCCAGGCGCTCGGGCACAAGGACTCTGCAACTCAGATCCTGCCATCACCCCCCCTTGGAGGTGCCCTGCAGAGCCACAAAGCCTCCTGAGCCTCAGCTCTGCACTAGCAGCTGGCAGGTCTCAACAGCTGGGGAATGAGAAAGGAGCCAAGGACAAGGTGAGTAGTTCTGGGCAAGGAGGAAGGAGTGCTGGGTGAGGCAGGCTGCCAAGGGAGAGGGAGGAGCTCACTCCAACACATACGTACCACTGCTTCCACGGCAGGTGAGGTGTCACCGACGACTAGCAAGACAGGGCATCTGGCCAAAACCCAAAACAGAGACAGGTTACTACAGTGCACCTAAGGGATTGCTGAGAAGGCTGAGCTCTGTGAACCAACAGCCACATGAGACATTAACAATGATCAGCAAGATCCCTACCTGCCACCACACCACAGCATTCTGTTGCACCAAAACACCCTCCTGCGCTTGCACACGCACACATGCACACCAACTGCCACTATTGTTACACACACATGAGATGTGCCTTGGGCTGGGAGAAACCCCATCCCAGGCTGCAAAAGGGAGCATGCCCTCTAAAACAAGTGTCTGTTAGGAATTTGGGAATAACCACATCCACTGGAGTTTAATGCTTCTGAAGCTAGCTACTGCTCAGCATTGTATTTTAGGTTGGATTTTAGGAAGAAACAGAAGATGTTGGGGAATATATTGAAAAATGTCACACTACCAAAGTCTCTGTGGGCAAACCTGTGCCTTCCTACACACTTTGGTATTGTAATTCTGAAGAACAATTAACTCTCAACACGTAAAACTTACACAGGAGGCCACTGCCTGAGTGGCTGTGAATGTACACTCCTCATTTACAGATGAAGGGAAGAAAGAGGTGGCTGGGGGCCCCACCTTTGTGTGCTGACTACATGGCAAAAATTAGACTTGAAGAGGCTGCGAGCTGCAGACTCAGAGCCAGTGGAGCCCCATGTTTAAGGAGACACTCTACTGGCACGGAGATCCACACTAACAGCCAGGCAATGCAGCCACTGCTGGGAGGACACATTCCTCTGAGCCTGCCTTCTGGAGAGTCTCAGTGTGTTGTTAACAAAAGGGCTCCCAGGCACCTCTCTGCCCTGCTCAAGCTGACAGGACAGCACCAGAGCCTGGGACAGTCTGAACAGTCTTCTTAGCACTTGGGCTTGTGGGGTTCTTGCTGAGGAGCAGCAAGAGTTTTTCTGCTGCAAGGACTGTACACAGTAACTGACACAGGCTGGTTTGGACCAACTTACTTGAGTGTTTTTGCAGTGTTCTCATTCATGCCAAGAACTGGTCTCTCGATTTCCAGGTCTTTGCGACTGAAAAACAAACCAGAAAAATTCTCCATCAAATCAGCAGAGGGACCTGGTCACTGAGGGAGCACTCAACATTCAACCAGGACTGCTGGCTCCAGCACTGAGGCGACAGGTTATCACTCCCTGTGTCACACCATGAGCAGGACCCCCAGAGGTAACTGCCAGACAACGGGATCCATGCTCTCATAGCAACCTTGCTGCATACCTAGAGAGATGATCTACTGATTTGAAAGGATCATCCAGGCATGAGGCTGACCTTGGCTCAGGATAATGGCTGAGGAGCATGCTTCAATACAGCAGCAAACCTACTCAGCATGGAAGCTATGGGAGTAACCCAGCAAGCAAAGAGGTATCCTGTACCTGTTGTATGAGGTGAGGAACAGCTGAAGGTTATCTTGGTTAATGTCCTGGGCGATATGAAGCCTGTACGTTTGGATCAAATCTAGATTTGCCTGCAGTTCCTCCTGTACAAAAGCAGAACAATCAGAAGACAGAGTACATAATTTTTTCACATGTAAAGAAATTATGTTTGTAAAAATACCAAAGCACCAAGCTGTCTCCATAGGTATGGCTCCCCTGCACACAGGAACAGGGCAGCGACTCTGGGCTGCTCTAGTTCCCAGGCTCCAGGAACTAGCTCCATGACTTGGCGTTAAGGGCTGTTCTCTGGTACTGTGACACTTTCACCAGTGGCAGGGTACCTGCTGTGCAGCAGTACAAAGAAGGGAGAAGCTAGCTCCCGAGCCTCTGTAATTCTTACACAGACACAAACTGCTCTGGTTCAGGAAAGTCTTCTGCTTTACGCCTGATGTTACAGAAGCAAAGCTTTACAGGCAAGCCCCAAGACTGGGATGGAAGGAAAACTGAATCCCAAGACTCAGTTATACAAAGAAACTGCATTCCAGTGAGAGCCAGAGCCAGAGAGAAAAGGGAATGTAAGGAAGCACTGCATGTAACCATGGGGCTTGAAAGCAGGGTGAGGAACAGCCCGTGTGCTAAGCAGGAGGGAGCTCTGTGACTCCTTCCAGTGCTGACGTGTGCTGCTGCAGGAGGGCTTCAAGTCAGGGACTGGTCTGCTCTATGTCACTGGCAGCATGTGTGGGGCACAGGCACTTTCAGCTGCCCTCTAAGCTTGCTGGTTGGGGGCCAGCCAGTTTGCCTCTGCTGAAACTGAACGGGAAGACAAAGAGCATGATGCAGCAGTTCAACATCTGGACACTTACAACATCCCACAGTCAAGTCCCAGCTGATCTGTGCTCTAACCCAAATGCTTCCATGCTTGCTGCAGAGTAACAGCTGCCACTTGTTTCTGCAGAGTTGCCCGGGCACCATAAAGACAGGACTAGTGTCCTTAACATCTCTGGATGGGTGAGTGTGAGGACGTGCATCCTCCCTGCAGTGTGCAAAGCCCTGATGTGAGCTCACCACACTGAGAACATACTACTCTCTGTGTCTTCCACCAGGACCAGAGCTATCTTAGTGCAGGAACATTAGAAGTTACAGCTCCATGGGCAACATTAATACCTGATGGGTACTTACACTGCCAAAATGATGTGCCAAGACAATATCCACTATGTTGTTTGTCCAGCCTGCAAGCTGAAGAGCAACAGTGAACAAAACGTTAAGCACTGCAAAACGTTAAGCACCACAAACGTTAAGCACTGCAGAGACGTGCTCCACAGGAGAATCTCACCTTGGATGCTGCCCAATCAATCCAGCCCTTTGCACATGGATCAACATTGATAAGGACGAGTCCCTCCACCAGGTCAGGGTGGCTGAGCTGTGGGGAGAGAGCACAGGCACGCTCAGGAGGAGGACTCAGCCCACACATCGGTACACAGCAGGCACAGCAGCTGGAAGGCTTCTTGTAAAAGGAGACTAGGTGGGGAACTCCTCCTGCACTGGGCAGCCAGCAGTTCTTTCAGAGCCTGGCCCAAGGCTGACTCCAGCCAGATCCTATGCAATTCAGTTGACACCAAGGGACTGACTGCTCACACAGCACCAGGGAGCTCTGGCAGCAGGGTGTCTGGCTCACTGGAGGGCACCCACTGCCCCCCAGCCCACAGACAGCCCTTTCCCTGCTCTAGCCTGGCATCCCCAGCACCCTGCAGTTTACCTTGGGGGGTGAGTGGGGGGCATGGGTACAAAATACCTGGGGAACTGCTTGCAAACACAAACCCAGCAATCTAACATAACCAGAGACCTCTGGGCTCTAGGCTCACTCCACAGCTGACATTGTAGGGCAGCTCTCCTGCTCCACTGCACGGATCTGCACTGGTTCAGCAGGAGGAAACAACCGTCCTCAGCAGGAAACTGCAAGGACTAAGTAGCACAGCAAGGGTTTTCTGGAGCTGAGCTGAGGTTGAAGGCTTATTTTCCGGACTGAAAACTACATGAGATGGAAAAGGCAAGGAACACAGCAGACACCAGTGACTTACACTGCCCCAGGGTCAAGCCTGACCAGAGGAAATGGGAAGCAGAGAACTTTTTGTAGGAGGGGCAGTTGCACGGTGAAGTGGCTCTGAGAAGCAGTATGTGGTCTAAATGATCAGCAAGATCTCTCTGCACTTCACAGCCTGAAGCAAACTTTACTGAGAATACCAGGTTTCTGGTTCTGGGGTTCTTTAACACCATCTCTGAAAGACCCAGGCAAATTCCTGGGCTGCTAAACTATCTCCACTGATTCCACATGCTTATAAACACTCCACTAGAGAGAAATGTGGAAGTAAGTACCAAGATAAAGCTGGCATTCTCTTAGCAAAGGGTGGAATGTACATTCCTCATCAGTGCTGGTTCACAGCACATCCCTGTATCAGTTATTTGGTGTCACAAACACACCAAATGCAGCCAGTCTTTGTGAAGACACCAGGCTGGATATTCCTAGCAGTCACTATGGGCTCTCCTGATGCAAAGACATCACACTACAATCTTTCCATGTCTGGCATAGCTTCAGAGTAGCCTTGGCTGCTCCAATTTAGCCATCTGGATGTGAAGTAGCCGTCCTATGGCTCCCTGCAGGCCTGCTGTAATTACTGCTACTTTGTGTCCCACAAATGCTGCTTGATCGGTGGAAGACCACAGCTCCCATCAGTCACAAGGAAATTAGGAGACACTTACTGCACACCTGCTGAGGACATAAGCGCCAGCTCCCAGTCCAATCCCAATGAAGCTTTTCAGGCTGAAATACAGGTATTTCACAATCAGCAAGGATAACTAAAGCTCACAGACAAAGCATCCCTAGAGGCAGAGCCCTTCCCCTCTCTGCATCCAGCTGGTCACTTATGGCTCATTTTCAAAATGACCCAGCAATGATGCAGCAGCCACAAGTTGTCTCCTGTGGCAGACAACATTCAAGCACAGGAACCAGACGGGGTTACACAGTCAGGTTAGGAGGTGCTCAGGCCTCTTGGGACAACTCAGTGAGTATGTCAGAAGTTACAAGCAGAGACAGGTAGGTGTTGGAATGGCTGCATCCAGCTGGCTCACCCTGTTTCCTTTCAGAGACTTACTTCAGGTGCGTCAGAACAGCGGGCAGCATTTCAGCCAGTTCATCCATACCAGGATACTGGTACCTGAAAACCAAGAGAGACTGAAATCAAAGCACCTCGAAATACAGCTCAACAGGAGGTTACCTTCCAGCTCTACCCAAGGCAGGAGAGACAGGGACATCTGACAGACATGTGCACAGGTGATTATTTTGCAGTGATACTATATATTGCAGCCAGCTCCCATCCCTCAGAGCAAGACTATCAGAGAGCTGTGGGTTTTGGGCAGACTTCTGTGGGAGGATGGACAGATGGAGGAAGGAATGCCAGTTAAACTGCAGCGAGCTGGGCTCATGCTCAAGTCAGAGAACTGGCATCAGCACTCACCACTAGTGAGGGCTTTACCCAGGCTTCAGCAATAGGAGAGTCCTGGTAAGCCTCCTCATTTTCCCATTCCTTCTGCTCCCAAAAGCTGCTTCCCACTACACTCTACCTGGCAGTCCCAGTTGGCTTAACCCAGGTGCTACCTCAGTCTGACTGCAGTCCACATATGGGTCAACAAGGGTGTCTGCAGAGCTCTTACCCAGATGGGAATGGGGGTGCTCCTTCCTGCTGGCCTGGTGCATCCACATGGCACACGGCAAAATGCTGAGTGATCTCTTGCATGTCTTCGAAGTTAAAGAATGCATTAAAACAGGATTTGTCTGCAACAGCAATTAAAAAAAAAAAGAAATGAGACATTTCCTGAAGTTCTGTTGTGACCCACCCTCCAAAGAGCACGGTGCAGGCCTGTGTGAGCCCAGCCCTGCCGAGCTGCGGGGCAGCAGGTGCTGGGGGTGCACGCTGCTGGGCCCCACGGACTGCCATGACTGGAGGACAGGCAGACACGTGACAGCCCTGCATGCACACCCCTGCAAACAGGGTACTTGCAGGACATCCTGCAGGGCCTGTGTGGGCACAACAGTAGGTGTTGGGTGAGAGGACACAGGAGAAAGCAGCTGAGCCCACCACAAACATTACACAACTTCTGCGGCCTTGTAGAAGGGAGTTGCTCACCTGCCCAGCATCCAGGGAGCGGATGCCTTGAGACAGCTCTATCACACAGTGCAACAAGTCAGCCAGAGCCCAAGGATGGTGGGTGGACTCATTTCCACCTTTCCACCTTAGCCCTGTCCTTCAAGGGCTGCTGGAAGGGAAAGGAGCATGCCACGTGCTCCCTCTCCTGCAGACCTTTCTTTTTACCCCAGAATGACCTGTCCGATCTCAAATCAGGCCAGTCCCACTGGTCACCACACTCAAAAGCAAATACCACAAACAACTTTTTCAGGGTCCTGCGAATGCAAGGGCTTACGGTTGAGGCCAATGTCATGGTATGTGAGAATGACAGGTCTGTTCCCCTTGGGTGTGCCCCGCATGGTGACGTGGACCACTCCGAAAGCTGTCTCAATGTCATGTTCCTGCAGAGAGAGAGAAGGAGCCTCAGCGTTAGGTGTGCTGCCTATGCTACAGGAGGCCCTGGATGAGGCCCAGCAGCAAGGGCCTCATCTACACTTCAACATTACTCTCCTATTCACAGCTGGTGGCCTAGTATAGCTCTTGCAATCTGTAACCCCATCAAATCTCTCTCCAGCCACTGCCAAAAGCAGCTTGCTTTTGTACAGATGTGTGAAGGGCTGCATCTTCCTGTGACCAAGATCTCATTTCAGTGGCTTTTAGTGATATTGCTGCACTGTAGCAGAAGCTGGGTATCATGTGTCCATCTGTCTTCAGGGTTCATGGCATCACAACCACAGCTCCACTCCCACAGCCAAGGCCTTCCTCCCCAGCTGCCCTCCCCCTCCCTCCAACACACTAGCCCACAGGTCTCTGTTCAGTGTGCCTCCAATCTGCACTCCTGGAACGTCCTGTCCGGGGGGTGAGGGGATGATGTGAGTGGACACCATGATGCCTGAGAGGCTGGCAGCAGCCCCAGCCCCTGCGGACCACGTACCAGAGTACAGGAAACAACCCAGAGCAAGCAGATGGCTGGGACCAAGCTCCGCACACCCCACTACTGGCTGGCCAGGAGGTCATACCCATCTACAGGGGAGCGGTCGGCAGCTTTTCCCTTCAATGTGAGTTAAATGGAAGGCACGGGCCCGCTGCCCTCGCAGGCTGCCTGGCTACTGCAGCCCCAGCCTGGCCCTTTGGCCCACACCCCCATCCGTGTTCACCACAGTTCGCTGTAGCGTGGCCCACAGGCCCTGGCCTGTCACGTGGGAAGGCTGAGCACTGGGCCTCAACTGCCCACTCTGCTCACTCCCCAGGCTCGGCAGTGTCTCAGTGCAACACCCGAGGGCTGCCCAGCGCCTGGCATAGGCACAGCCAGGTTCCTGCTGGGTGCTGGGGGAGCAGTTTCATGACCGAGTTCAGGATTATTTGCCAGCAAAACTAAACGCCCTTCCCCAAGCACAACGCTGAGGGCTTCTTGCACTGTGCCTTGCACAGGAGAGCAGATGGACCACAGGTACCTCTCCAATGCTTGTCCAGTGCAGAAACAGAAGCCACAACCTCACGATGAGAAACACAGAAGTGTCCACAAAGTTGTCTGAGTTTAAGTAAAATAGCTGCAAACACATTGGGATAATCTGGGATAACTAAGCTCTTCGGAAAAGCTGCAGGGATGGCAGTACGGCCGGGTGCACGTCATCAGAAAGTCCATTCTCTCAGCTACGGCAATCAAAGGAGACATGCTCCGACTTATGCTGTAAAAAGCACCAACTGTTGCCTTGATACTAAAAAAATACCCAAACAGCCTCATGGTTCAGCCAAGACAGGAAATACAACCTCAAAAATATTTATTACTAGTTTATACAAAGTCTGTGAATGTTTTTAAACAGTAATTTCCAATAACCAGAAAGTGATTAGATCAAATACAGGACAGGTGAGAGTACCTGGCTTGCAGCACATCAGGCACCCACCTCGCCCCTCCTTTCTGGGCACTCCCAAGGGCTGGCTGTGGGCCAGACCAATTTAGTTCTTGCAGTGAAAGATCTGCATCCCTCCAGCTGTACTTTGCCTTGGGGCCCCAAAGCCTCTCCCCTTACCTTGGAAATGGCGCCAGGAGCACGCTGCCATAGACAAATCCCCAAGGCAGCCTGAACCCTTCTCCAGCTTGGCCTTGAGGGATAAAAAGACACCTCTGACTGCCCTGATCCTCAGAAAGGGTCAGGCCCTGCTTGCACGCAGCTGTTGCGTTGTGCACATGGAGACACCGGAGTGGCCACAAAGCAGCACTGACCTGCCTGCAGGCAAGGGAAGAAGGCAGGTGAGGTAATCCAGCTCACAGGGATCCCTTGTCCTTAAGATCGTTGGCTAAGGCGTCCTGCACACGTAGGGAATGACAAGCACACCTGAGCTAACCAAGCAGCTGGCTGCCATTACAGGGGTGTCTCTGGCAGCTGTCAGTCTCTCCCACAGCAGCTCTAACTCACGCAGGCTTGTGGCTCAGGGCCTGAGGAGAGTGCACGGGGCGGTAGAGGAAACAACGCTGGCCTGAGCACGAGGCCAGCTACGCTGATTCCTGTGTGTGGAACGGCACAACCAGGGTACTAGGGAGGGTTTTACAAGTAGCAGCAGAAGGCTGGCTATCAGAGAGAAGCACGAAACCCAAACTGAGCCCACAGTGAAAAAAGCGCAGAGATCAACAGAAGAGCTGATGGCATCACCAGTCAGCACACCCGTCCTGGACAAAGCACTGGAAACACCAACACCCACCTCCCCTCAGGGCTTTTGTTCCAGCACCTCAATGTGTTTTGTAGCACAACTCCCTGTGGTTTTGTTTGCAAAGGTGAGCTTGGGCCTTAGCTCTCTAGCAGGAAAGGAAAAGTGTTTCCTAAAAAAACCCCCAATCCTTGCTCTCCCACTTACTTTGACCTTGCAGACTGTGGAAGCTGTGATTTGGGAAAATCTGCTAGTTTGTCAAGGAGAGGTTTTCTGTGTCGCTGCTGGGCACCAGCCCATCTGCAGGGTACTCACCTTGCTGCTCTGCTCCTTCAGTCATGTTAGTGATTCCAATGCAGGGAACAGCCACTGAAGATGAAAACAACTTGAGAAATCCCTTCCTTAGCATATCTCAGTGAGCAGCATTTTAAAATGATAAATCTGAGGGCTTCTTACTCTGCACTGACAAAGCCTTAGACTACGAGTGCTTTCATTTTTTCTTTTTCCTCAAGCTAGTTCCCAGACAAGGTGGAAATCCTTCTCCTGGGAAGCCATTTCCCTCCTGCTTCCTCCAGTTAAAGCCTGTTACTTTTGAAAGGCTTCTCCCAAGCTATACAAAGCAAGCAGCAGACACTCCATTCAACACAAAGGTTTCTGTGTTCACATGCTCAGTTACACGTTGCACCATTGCACTGATCTCCTTTTCAACTACCAGGAGATATGAGAGTTTTGTCCCTCGCTTCCCCTGCAGGTATTTCCATGTTTATTTTTCCACTGAAACTTTGCCCTGTAGCTTTAGGGCATTTGTCTTGACCTGTGATTGCAAAGGCCAAAGCCATTGTCAGGCGTCACACAACTACAGCACACACAACTTCCCTGTCTCCTGCCTTCCTCCCCAGCAGCTTTCCCACACATCAAAGCCAAGGGACAGTGTAAAGCAGACACTTCATACAGACCCCAGGTATCACGCTTAAGATAACAGCAACGGTCTCTACACCTGTAAGATACAACTGCCACCTTGAATTGCCCATAAAATCGTTATTGCTTCCTTACCCCACTGCGGGTTTATTACTCTCCTGAACATGAGCACAATAATTCTGTTACAAGGGGCACCAGAGTACTCAGTGAGAGAGCAGCAGCTTCACAGGCTGCACCCTGCTCTCACGAACCCCACTTTCTTCACTTCCTTCTTCTAGATATGCCTGCCCAGCTGGCCACCCAGCGAGATGTCCTGCCTGTGTCACACTGCCTCCAGAACTGCTGCCCACCCACAATTCCGAATATTCTCTCCTGGTATTTGCCCACTGCTCATGTTGAAATGCAGTGCTGGAAAGTATCAGACACTTGTCATCTTTACTTCTCAGACACTGGCACGCTTCATTGCTGGTTGCTGCTCAGGCCAGCTTTGACACATTGCTGCAGTGTGGCTTCAAAGGAGACTGAAGGATTTTCCCCTTCCAGCTGTCTAACTCCAGCTATGATCTGGGCTCAGTTCCCAGAGCAGGGAAGCAGGGATAGGAGAAGGCAGGTGGAAAAGATGTGGCCAGGAGACAGCCAGGTTTTAACAAGTCTTCAGTCTGCAAAACAAGGCAGATGAAGACAAGAGAAGATTCTGATCCACAGTCGTGTTTTCAGAAACCTGATAAAATTAAATTTTCATTTAGAGACGGGAAGCTTCATCAGAGGTTTCTCTGAAGAGAGTTTTATCTTCTGCCCTTATTTGTACAGTAGTTAAAAAAATAAACAGCAGCTGCAGACAGGCTGCTGCAAACGGGAACTCGACAGCAGAGGCAGCCTTGCTCTCAGCAGCCTTGCTCTTGCTGGCCAGAGGCACAGAGCCTGTGACACACAACAGCAGCGTGGGGAACATGAGTCCTGGGCCGGCAGCTACTATCGATCAACTCAAATAAGCTGGGAACCAGCACTTCAAAAAACCAGCAGTCCCCTGAGGGCACAGATGGAAGAGCAATTATGGAGGAGGACCAGGAGTCGTGGAGACCAAAGGTCCGTACAGTGTTGTCTGACTTCAAGAGCGTGTGCTTGTGGAAAAGTAAAACAGAGCAAGCATGTAGTGATACTTCTCAAACATTTACATCTTGTAGCAGCTTCCCTTAATTTTCCTGACCTCCAGCAATTTGTAGGTCAAAATTGACCTACAGAGACTTCCTGAACTGGAGATATGGTGTCCACTCTGACTGGGCAGCCACCCCCTATTTTTTGGCACCCACCTCACCCTGTGACCAGAAAAGTCAAAGCTTAACGGTGGGGTGAAGAACCACTTTGTAGACCATGTTGTACCTGCTGGTGAGACCTCCCCCTGCCCAGTTCTTGGCGTGGAAGATGGAGAACAGCTGACCCTACTTCCATAAGCCACAGCAGGGATGAGCTGACCACTTGCTGCAATTCCCCTCTGGTACTCCTTGATGTGTTCTGGACTCTCTGGTCAGTCCTGGCACAGCAGCTGTTTTCTGACCACACCGCTGCTCTCCAAAACTGTGCCTCATGCTCTGTCCTTTCTGAGACAAGGCAGCTGGCAGCACGTCAAATGCTGGTGGGCGTGCTGTGGATTTAGGTGCTAGCACAAAGAGGTTCCTTTGTTCTCTGTTCCTGATAAACAAGAATTGATTTGCTTTGTTGAAAGCCCTGAGCTGACATTTTCACTCAACTCTTGCAACATTAAGGTCTTATGCCTCTGGGTTATCATCAGCCCTGAGCCTGCCCTTTTATATTCCACCATAGGATGGCTTTACTCAAGTTGCATCACACTTTATCTCTAGTCAAAGGCAGATACAGTTTGCCATTGCACCTTCCATCACTTTTTCCAGACCATTAAGAGCAGATTTAAGCAGCACAAGTCCCAACACAGATCTCCACAGTGCTCCTTTAGTGATCTCAAGCAACTACGAAAAGAACTGCTGGGGTTTTTTTCCTTTTTCATCAATACTTCACCCATGAAAGAACCTCTCCTCTGATGGCATGGCCACCTTAGTCCCTTAGGACCCCTTTTGGTAAGGGGTCTTGTCTTGTGGAAATCCAGGTAGGTAAGCTGCATCAACTGACTTGCCTTTGCTTATATGGCTACTGACTCCTTCAAAGGACTGCAGTCCATCCCTGCAGAGAGGGACTTCTTCCCTCTGCAAAAAACATGTCGACCATTCCCCAACATTTATCTGTGTAATATGCCCACTATACTCCTTGCTAGACTGAGCAGCCCAGCTGGTACAGCAGGTCAGGGAATTCCCAGGACTCCTCTGGCATGTTTTACAAGCTGTGTTACAGGTGATGGATGCACTGTAGTCCCTGAGCACCACGGCAGCATCCACAGAGGAGCATAACCTCTCACTTAACCATGCAATCATTTCATCCTTGAACTCATGTAAAACTCCTGGGTGGATGCATCCAGTGCTGGCACCTTGCTATAAAAGCAAACAGCCCAGCTTTTACAGCCTCTGCAGCACGCATGGCAATTTAAGGCAGGGGCTCTGCTGCCTCCGCATGAAGAGCATCCCAGCATGGTAACGCCTGTGAGCTGCTGTCTGGATGCAGAAAACAGTAAATTTAGTTTTTCTGCTATGGCTAGATCTTCCCTGAGTCCTCCTTTCAGAGCCTGAGCAGTCTCACTGCTCTCCAAACACTCTTGCATGGTTCCATTTCTGACAGGTTTGAAACAGGGATACTATTTTTCCCCCTTTGCAGGTCGTACCCCAAAATCCCCCTCCACCTGCTTTGCTCTGTTCATATATTCAATCTGCTCAAGTTTATAACCCTTCCAGTTTCCTCCAGCTTTTTGAAAAATGCTTTCTTGTTTTCAATAGCCTCCACGCCCTTCTGCTTAGTCATGCTGGCTTCCCTGCATCATTTCTCATGTCTGCTGTGATAGATGGTGGGCATGTGCTGTTTGCTCAGCTTACTCTCAGTAAACTTCTCAAAGTCTCTCTGCTGTTCTTTGTTTGAACTTGGAATGCAAAACCAGTGAAGTTTCCTATGGTGGTTTTTTGTTGGTTTTTCTCCCCAAGGATATTGACCTGGAGCACATTCTGCTGCTCATCACAAAGCAGCACTTAGAAGACGCTACTTTGAACATGCCTCTCTGCCTGTCATGTCAGTGACAGCTTCTCCTCCCTGAGGCTCCCTTCCTTCTGCTTCCATACAAGTTCGCAGCTAAAATAAAGTATTGGTGCCACATCCCACAGCCACATCTGTTTAACGGACACAGGGGAGCTGAAGCTTGCTTCCCTTGTCCTGTTTTCTAGCCTTGCAGCTTCTCTGATGGCCACCTTGGGCACTCACACATAGAGACAAAACACAGATTTCTTAATTAGGCCTGGGAATTCAGCCTAAGGGGAATCTAAGGTATTGACTCACATTTGTTAGAACTGAATCATATCATCAAGCTTCCTTTAACATCCACCTGCATCCTCTACCACCACCCTCATCTAACCTCTCCTTTCTGTACACTATATCCAGGCATTAGTGTCCACTGTCAGTGTCTGCCAAGAAGGACCTCAAGTCTCTTCTGCCATCTCAGTCAAGAATTGTGGCTGGGTTCTGGTGGAGAAGGGGGTTCTGCAGTGGCGGCTGCTGCAAGAAGCAGCCAGAAGCTTTCTGCAGGCCCGAGAGCAAACACCAGCGACTCAAGGCCGGAGTCGTTGTTGACCAAGGCTGAGCCCATCAGCGACGGTCACAGCGCCTCTGGGAATCACAGGGAGGAGGAAGAAACCCGCTAGCAGGTGCTTTTAGCCCCCAGGGAAGGGACAGAGATGTGAGAAGCTCTGCAGACACCAAGGCCAGGGAAGGGGG
>VZTU01029957.1:0-25490 GCA_013400835.1 Zapornia atra
TGTCACTCCAATCTTCAAAAAGGCAAGAAATATGACCCAGGAAACTATAGGCCCAGTCAGCTGTTCCTCCATCCCTGGAAAGGTGTTAGAGAAGTTTGTTCAGGGGGTCAGAAGTAGTCAGCACAGATTCACCAAGGGGAAGTCATGTCCGACCACCCTGATAACCTTCTACAAGGGCATGACTGGATGGGTAGGGGAAAGGAGAGCAGTGGACGTTGTCTGCCTTGACTTCAGCAAGGCTTTTGACATCATCTCTCACAGAATCCTTGTAGGCAAACTCAGGAAATGTGGGTTGGATGAATGGGGGGATGGATTGAAAATTGGCTGCAACACAGAGCACAGAGAGTTGTGATCAGTGGCGCCGAGTCTGGTTGGAGGCCTGTAACAAGTGGTGTTCCTCAGGGCTCAGTCTTGAGTCCAGCCGTGTTCAATGCATTCATCAGTGACTTGGATGAAGGAACAGAGTACCCTCAGCAAGTCTGCCGATGATACAGCACTGGGAGGAGTGGCTGACATGCCAGAAGGCTGTGCTGCCATCCAGCGAGACCTGGACAGGCTGGAGAGTAATCTTAGGAAATTCAACAAAGGCAAGTGTGGGGCCCTACGTCTAGGGAGGAATTACCCCATGCACCAGTACAGGTTAGGGGCTGACCTGCTGGAAAGCAGTGTCGTGGAAAAAGACGTGGGGGTCCTGGTGGACAGCAGGTTAACCCTGAGCCAGCAACATGCCCTCGTGGCCACAAAAGCCAATGGCAACCTGCGGTGTGTCAAGAGAAATGTGGCCAGCAGGTCAAGGGGGGTTCTCCTCCCGCTCTGCCCTGCTGCAGTGGTGAGGCCTCATCTGGAATATTGTGTGTAGTTCTGGGTTCCCTGGTTGAAGAAGGACAGGGAGCTACTGGAGAGGGGACAAAAAAGGGCTACAAAGATGATGAGGGGACTAGAACATCATTCTTATGAAAAGAGGCTGAGGGACCTGTGAATTTTTAGCTTACTGAAGACTGAGGGTGGGTGTCAGGAGGATGGGGTCAGCCTTTTCTTTGTCAGTGGTGCCCAGCACAAGAAGCAACGGGCACAAACTTGAATATAGGAAGTTCTACATAAACATGAGGAGGAACTTCTTTACTGCAAGGGTGGCAGAGCAATGGAACAGGCTGCCCAGAGAGGCTGTGGAGTCTCCTTCTCTGGAGACATTCAAAACTGGTAATAATACGTTATTGTATTGGTGATGCTGTCCTGTGCAGCCTGCTCTAGGTGATCCTGCTCTAGCAGGCGAGTTGGACTAGATGATCTCCAGAGGTCCCTTCCAATCCCTACCCTTCTGTGATTCTATAATGAAAAGGCACTTCAATTATCAGCATTTCTGATAGGAATTAAAGAACATCCCCCCCCCAACCCCACCACAGCCACCCCCAGTAGTACGGTGGGGTTTTGGATGATATCTTAACAGCTTATAGGTCTGTGTGCCCTACTGACTGTGAGAACCCTGGCTGTTTTTCCAGCAATCTTTGTTGACCAGTGCTCTCAGCCCTAATTAAATACTGCTTCTGACTGGCTGCTGTTACGAGAAGCTTCAGTGGAAGGCAGAGTAAGGTGCAGAGTAAATGCCAAATGCAGCTCCCCTTTCCTGGCAGTACTCAAACCTAGCAGGCCAGAAGGTAACAATATAAAGCAAGATGGCTGTTTTGAAATTCAGACAGCCACAGCCACAGTGTAATCTGTAAGTAGCCATGCATTTCTTTTCTTGGGTGTCTCATGAGTTCTGAAAAATAGGGATTACAAAGTATTTCCAGTTTTGTCATTAATGATAAGGAAGAGAGACGATTAATTCGGAATACATTTCTATCTGGAACATTTCCCCACGTCTGGCACAAAAGAAGCAAACAAAAATACTTTGTTTGCAAAAATACCAATGGAACTCTTCTCTCAAGTACTGTTTTCTACAGATTCTGTTGTTCTGAATGTTGTGTCAAATTATAGGAGACAAATAGGAACACCAGTTATGTTCAGATCATTAGTATAACTGCTGAGTGCAAGAACTCCTGTAATTTACATCTTTTACCTCTCTTGAGAATTCCTAGGGATTTCTGATGCAAAAACCGTGTATGTTGGTAGGAAAAGCCTGCAAGTTTGTTCACATCAGCATAACATTTTTGGTTTGTTTTTTTTTTTCACCCTTCAGCAGCACTAGCAGTGCAAAATGTTCTTCACTGGATAGCCTTAACATACAGCACTCTGAGCAAAATGGGGTGATGGACTGGAGGAGAAAAAGCTGCATTGTCCAGCAGCACCCAGAGCACTGTACAAACCTACTTGACCAGGTGTGTTGCTCTTTTTTTTCTTCTTCTTCTTCACATTAGTGTTCTGAGATCCTTGAGAAGGTTGTCCACTACGCGATGCGATTTAGCTTTAGAAGATGAAGAGCCCAGCGAAAATTGTACAAATAAGTGTCAAAGTTCAAGTTGCTCCTGACTTAGCTTGATTAGAAAAGCCCTCATAATTACTTACCCTTGTCTCATGAAGCTGCATATTTTGGTTTTGAATTTGATGCTTGAATCAGATGCTTTCCTGTTATTTTAATATATTGTTATCGGAGAGCATTTCAGAATACCTGGGGAATTTTGTGGTTTTGCAAGGAACAAACTAGAAACTGTATTAATAACCAAATCATATTGATGCTGCAGTAGGGCAAACAGGTTTAACATGTTAGTTCTATCTTAGCTGCATTATCTAAGTAACATAAGTATTAAGTCTTTGTTGAAAAAAGTTAACAGCTGGATGCATACATGCTTTTTGTGAGATTTGTGTCTCTTCAGTGGTCATCTCTGGTGTAAGCTTAGTTGAGAAGACTATAAATAAAACCATCTTCTGAAATCTGGGGAAGGAAGGAAGGTTGCTCCCTGCTTAAGTTTGAAAACCCTTGAATGTTAGAATTGCTTTGTATTACTCTTTATTCTACATGCAGAATTTGGCTGTTGATTATTATACGGGGAACAGTAAGCCAAGCAGAACCTGTCCTTACTTCACAAAGCAGGGGAATGAATTGAGATTTTCTTCCAAGGATGAAATGGCAGATGGCATCAAAGCTTGAAGTATTGCCAGCTTGGGACAAGGAAAAAATTAATATACTAAAGCGGAGGAAAAGCTACTTCGTATTTAAAGGGTGCCCAGATGCAGCATGTTTCCACAGAGATTGTTTCTGAGTTTTCATAAATCTTACTCCTTTGCCAATTAGAAGATATTACTGCTGGCTAGTAATTGTACACTTAAACAATTATGCAGGTGCCATGGTGGGCTTTTTTATTATGTCCTTCTAGGTTGTCTTCAAGAATTTAATTTAGCAGCAACCTCCAGTTTAAGGCAGGGTATCTGCTTTGTCACTATGTAAAAATAATCTGCCTCCTGTACTTCCCACCCTACAACCATCAAGCTAATTCCACTTAATTAATTCTGTAGCCCCTTACACCTTGTAATTAACCTTTTTAGTGGCCATGTGATGAAATCCACTTTTGTTTTTATCCTTGAGAGGAAAGACAGCATGCAAACAGTAACTTGATATCTTCTGAATATTTGCAAGTTGTAGTTTGTTGAGCGTTTTGCTGGTAATGGCAGAAATGCAGGACAAGATGCTTTCTTCTAAAGGCTTGGGTGCACTGTGCATGCAGCTGGTGGTGTGGTTATAGCACCTGTTGTGAGCACACGAGTCTTGGACTTGGGGACCTGTTGGTATTTGTGATACCAAAATTCTGCTGTTTGACTGGCATCTTTGTATTTTTTGTCTAGCATACAATGGAAAAACGAAGTCTGTCTACAGTAAGCAAGAAGAAAGGAAAGCCACAGCTGGAAAAGTAAGTTTTCAATGTATCCAGTCATCCAGAAACAAAGTGTAATGCATTCACTCTTATAAAGAGAGTCTACAATCAATGTAGATGCTTTGTTTCGCCGTTGTGGAACAAGAGCTGGTATAGAATGAAGCCAGTCTACATAGAAATCCTTTTTTTAATCTTCTGAAAAAAATAACTTGAAAAATAGGTTGTAATTGTATGCATTTATTTCTCAAAATAGCCGTTGACATTTAGCAAAAAGATGAAGGAGCAGAAGTAGGTTCTTAATCGATAGTGAATTGCCTTTTGTCCCTTTATTTATCTGAAATTTAAAAGGTGTAAAGGTGCCCAGGAAACACTGACAATCAAATAAGAATTGACAGAAGCCTTTAACGTTACACAGTGGGCAGTAACTTGCTGAAATGTTTTATTGAAGGTAATTTGCACATCAGAGGGCTTCAGAACTTCCCTGTGAGGAAGTGAAATCAATTCCACCCTCCTCTCATACTCTGCCAGCTTCCAAGTTGACTTTCTGTCGCTTTGTTACTCTGTAGCCAGATGCTTTTATGCTAGTCTGGTGTAGGGCTGCATTACACACATCAGCTTTCCAAGAGGAGTTTAGATTCTTTGTGTGCTCTTTTCTGGGTCTTTACTCATAGTTTTTAGTAACACTGCTTGCAGTTTAATTCCCGGTATATTGCACTAACAGCTTTTGCCTATTTGTTTATTATCTGTTAAATATCTGTTATTATATCTGTTAAATGTACATTTCTGGCCTGGAGTGGCTGCCTCTGCTTACAGTGGCATTACATGTTCGTTCATGTTTGGTTATTTGTGCCTGTGCATTTGGAAAAAACCTGTGAAAATTATTTGCACAGGGAGAAAGCAAAGAAAAGTGACTGCCGGTTGAATAACAGGACCAATGGAGTCAGGGTCACAGCCTCACAGCACATCCGTACCGGGACAGCAAAAGGTAAGGTGCCTTTTCCTGAGCTATGTGTAAGAAACAAGTCAGCTTTGCAGATTTCTCATTGTTCTGCAGGAAAAGGGAAACCACAAGTCCAAAATCTGTTGTGGAACATCTCAGCATGTTGGTTGTCTGGTTTGTGCTTTGACTTGCTCTATAGAACGTACAAGACTTTTCTTTCAGCAGCTGTTTAGGGAATGTCTCTTTTCATCTGTAACTGGAAAAAACCCAGCAAAGTCTCCATAAGTTGCCTTATATGGAGTAGCTGTTGCAGAAAGAGTTAATGTTGCATTACTTCTGTATGAAATTTAGTGGACCAAGTGTGTGGAGGTCCAGCATCTTGTCATTAGTATTTTCCTTGAGGCTTACTGGTTTCTTCAGCTGTTGTGGAGAGGCCTGTGAGAAACCTATGTAAAACCTCTTTGGTGCAAACCATTGGTGAGCTGTAGTGTGTAAACCAAATGACTACTGAGCTATCACACAGAAGCATGTATGATACCCTATCAGAGTTTTCACATGCCTGGGCCAAGACCTTGTGTACAACAGTCAGTTAAAAGACAAAAATTATATTTGTGTTCCTTTAGTAAATGGAGTCTTCAAGCTTTATTACAAATTTCTGAAGGGCTGTGTTACACATTGGTCTTACCACCTTGGTGTTTTCGAAGCTCCCACTTGTGGCTTTGCCTCTCTTACACTTGGCTCTCATGACAGAAAGCTGATGAAGAGTTTGCCTTTTCCTACACCACCTAACTGGCTAAGTTTTTAAAAGAACTTCTACAGACTGCCTTGTCTTGCTCTCGCTTCCACGTGGCGTACAGTCTTGATCAAGCTTTCATTCTTTCTTCTCACCATTGGGAGTTTCAGGTGGATCCCATCCAGAATTATTGCCACGTGGTTTATGGGCAGGTTTTGTTACCTTCTTGTGCTGGTTTATGGCCAGTTAATTTTCTTCATAGTAGCTAGCAGGGTCTGTGTTTTGGTCTTGTTCTGAAAACAGCCTTGATAACAGAGAGATGCTCTCATTACTGTTGAGCAGGGCTTACACAGAGCCAAGGCCTTTGCTGTTCCTCACACTGCCCCACCAGCCAGTGGGCTGGGGGTGCATGAGGAGTTAGGAGGGGACACAGCCAGTACAGCTGACCCCAACTGACCAAAGGGACATTCCAAACTATGCAACATACAACTCTGTATATAGCTGGGGAAGCTAGACAGGAGGTGGAATCGCTGCTCAGAAAGAGACTGGACATTGGAGTATTTCTTTCACTGCAGGTGGTGAGCAGTTACATATGTGCTTTTTTATTATTTTATTTTCTTTTGTTATCTTATTAAATTGTCTTTTTATCAACCCATGAGGGTTGTGTTTTTTTCCCATTTTCCTCATCCCACTGGGGAGGCAGAGGGGCGAACAAGCAGCTGCCTGGTGCTTATTTACCAGCCGGGGTCAAACCACAATGCTTCTACAAACTGTGTTTGACTAAAACTTCAACAATTAAGGGTTCACAAACTTTGCCACCTCAGGCTTATTTTAGACAGTTGGAGCTAAGGGCTGTATGAGCAGAAAACGTGCTGTACAAGACAGCTCTGCTGTGTACATTTCTGACTGACTGCTGCTGTTCTTGTCAGGCAAAATGCACTGAGCCTTTATGAAGGGATGGTAACTTTAAGAGGTGGAACGATTTTGTGTGACGTAGTGTGAAGTTAAATAGGGAATGCTTTGCCTTAGGAGTTCTGACTGCTCACTGCCCACTGATCTGCAGATGTGGAATTGCCTGTCTGATCATGTTGGCTTCTTGAGGCTGCTCCAAGAAGAAACTGCAACGCACAGAGGCTGGAAGTAATTAGTCCTGCTCTGAAATAGGCTTTGTACCTGTGTGTTTGTGTACAAACATCAAAATGTCTTTTGAGAAGATAGCCTATTAGGGACTTAGACTCAAGAAAAGAATTCACGTTGCACGCTGAGCCTCTGCCTAGCTTTATATGCCAAGGCTTGGTTTGAAATGCTTTATTCCAAGCCAGTAACTCCTAACTGTGTCCTGTTTTCTTCTATTTTTTCCTCCCTATTTTTAGCTTTGTTGAGTCATCAGTGAGTACATTTGTAACTTTGAAGACTCGATGCTTTGTGATGAGCACTTCCACTCCTGCTTTCCATGTTGTGAGGTTGACGCTGCTGCTCCAGGGTTATATTAGGCATGCCATACACTTGTTAAAATAATTTGATCAATTACAGGTTTAATCCAGGAAATTGTTTCAAGAATTGAAGCATCAAGGCAGCTTTTTGATGACTTATCCTAGCCTACTTGCAATAGCAATAATAAATTAATAAAAGAAAAAATTATTAGAATGAATAAAATAAATAATTGCATTCTGATTTTTGCTCTGGAGTTTTGCCAACCGAGGTGTTGGGGGTTAGTGTTTCCTTGAAGTGAGTGTCTGGCACACATTCTGAGAGAGGGTGCATCTGCCTTGCTCTGTCACCTCTGAAGCTGAAATGCAAAGCCTGAGCATATTACCTGCCCACTTAAATTCACTAACAGGATCTAAACCCTCCCTGAAAGGACGGGTTCCAGCAAATAAGCATCCCACAATCTCATTTGGAATTTAGAAAACAATTTTACACTTTTTTTAGTTCACCTTTTTCTTAATAGTTTCTTTTGATACAGTTTGCTGAAAGCCTGTTCTGGGAGAGATAATTGTAAGAAGGTGTATTGTTTTGATGTTGCCCGCTGGGTTAGCTTTCTGCCTTTGCTGGTGTGACCAAGGAGGATTGCGTCTCTTTGGAAACCTTCGACTGCTGCCATGCAGAGGAAATTACTGTTGTAGTACAATTGGGTATAAGCACTACAAAATTTATTGAGGTTGTTAATTCTTTCCTCTGCATACATAGGAATTTTCAGTGCCACCATCAAGGATCCAGTCATCACAGATTTAGGGACAAGACCAGTCCTGTATGCTGGGAGTGGGAATGTTAGGGATATGGGGGGCAGATGCAATTGAGTTGGAACAAACAAAAAATCTGAACTAGTGTGAGATGTGAGCAAACCAAAATAACCTCGCTTCCATATACTGAGATTAAAAATAAAAATGCCAATTTTTATTTTTAGATCTGAATTTGGACGCTGGATCTGGTCATGACACATGTGGAGAAACCTCATCTGAAAGTTACAGTTCTCCTTCTAGTCCACGACATGATGGGAGGGAAAGCTTTGATAGTGAAGAAGAAAAAGACAGAGGTTGTATTTATGGAGAGTGTGCATGAACGTCTTTATTCCTAGACTAATCTCTTTCTTGTCTTAATTTTCATGAGCTTCTCCATTTTATGAGCTGCTGTTATTTCTGAACTGGCCTCAAAGCATGTTTTGTGACTGGACAGTTGGAAGGCTCACAGCTATTTGCAGGGCTGTTTTAAATACCTCAGTGGCACGCGCAGCGCTCCTGAGAAATTTCAGCAGTGCAGTAATGGGGGAAACTGGCATGAAGGGAACTGGGTTTCTGTTGAGCTGTGTGTGGTGGGGCTGAGAGGTCCTTCTTTTTCTATTGACGGTTTAATTTGCCACTCCTTCCAAATTGGAGTAAGCTGTGTTAATGTCTTTCTAGGTAGATGCAAATTCCTAGTTCGACCTGCGTCCTACTCTTCACATTTGCAGATACACACAAGTGAAAGGCACGGTAGCTAGTTGGGCAGGTTGGTATGGGCAAGCGATGGAGGCTCACCTAGTTTGATTTGGATGAGTGAAGATAATCTGGAAGTTATTCTAACTCGGGAAGACGTAACTGTCAATTGTGTCGTCAAACCGAGGAAGCTTTAGATGGGTAAATGAGTTCAGGGCATGCCTTTGTGTTGTCTCGGATTCCTTCTTCTGGCTGACAAATGCTTTTGTCTCCCCAGACACAGACAGCAATTCTGAGGACTCTGGGAATCAAAATACAACCAGGTTTACAGGCTACAGTGCTGTCAGCTCATCAAAGATGAGCAAATCATCTGCTCAGATCTCTTCGGTGACTGCCGAAAACGGAAGCCTTTCGGAAGATCCTTTGAGTGCAAAGTTTCAGCATATTCCCTTCATGCCTGCCTTACACTGTGTGATGCACAGCGCTGCCCAAAAGCCTGAAGCAGTTGTCCCGCCACCCATATCCGCAGAGGGTAAAGCCATGGGAGTGTTTGTCACCACGCCTGTCACTGTCTCGCCAGTGAGGGAGTCTGCAAATTCCCCTCCCGGTGGAATGGGCCCAGCGACCTCTGGTGAACCCGAGAAACGCCTCGAGCTGATGGCTTCCCCTTTACCGGTCCCATCCACTTTCCTTCCACATTCTGTCCAGCCTGGTAGCCCTGCTTTGCATTTGGCAATACATAGATTGAAAATGCCCTCTCCGCAGGGGTCATCGGAAAGTTGCACAGTTAATGGACCGCAGCAGCCGACAGGAAGCTTAAGTATCGGATCACCAAATACTGCCTTTATCCCAGTCCACAATCCAGGTAGTTTCCCAGGATCCCCAGTTCCTACTACAGATCCCATCACAAAACCTGCATCCCAGGTGGTAGGACTGAATCAAATGGTGCCTCACATTGAGGGAAACCCAGGAGCAATCCCTCAGCCTACCAATCTAAAGGTAGTTCTTCCAGCAGCTGGTCTCTCCACAGCAGCAGCACCGCCACCTCCACCAGCTTCATACACTTTGCCAGGCAGTCCTCATGCTACCAGTGTGTTGCCCAACCAGAATACCAACGTGCTGAACACTGTAGCAACTTCCTCACCACCTCAGTCCGCGGGTTTAGGGGTGGGCCAGGTCCAGTCCACTGTTCCTCCTGCAATCCCTACCCACACGCCAGGCCCCGCCCCTAGCCCAAGCCCTGCTTTAACACACAGCACTGCACAGAGCGACAGCACGTCCTACATAAACGCTGTTGGGAACAACAACACTAACGGGACAATGTTACCTCCGCAGCAGTTGGGATCTGGTCCCTGCGGTTCTTGCGGACGTAGGTGTAGCTGTGGGACCAACGGAAGCCTTCAGATTAATAGCTATTTTTATCATAACCCACTTCATGGACAAGTCTACAGAGTTCCACCTTTCTTCACTCTGCCATCCCTTTGCAATGGCAGCTACCTCAATCAAGCACATCAAAGCAATGGAACACAACTTCCTTTCTTCCTGCCTCAGTCTCCGTATGCAAACGGGCTTATGCATGACCCAGTGATGGGGAGCCAAGCCAACTATGGTATGCAGCAGATGGCAGGATTTGGGAGGTTCTATCCTGTATATCCAGCACCTAACGTAGTTGCCAACACAAATGGGTCGGGACCCAAGAAGAACGGGAATGTTTCATGTTACAATTGTGGTGTAAGTGGACACTATGCGCAGGACTGTAAGCAGTCATCCATGGAGGCCAGTCAACAAGGTAATCATGATAACTCCCAGCGGACTTGCTTTTGAGTTAGCGGTTTCTCTTTACCTTTCTGAATGTGCTGTTTCTGGTCTTGCAGAAAGGCGTGCGTGCGTGTGTCTGTTCTGTGTAAATGGTTGTGCACTAGTGACCTGCTCTAAAACTGCAAAGTATCTTATCTCTGCCTGAAAATCTTGTAGAACAGGGCAAGGGAAGGGGCTTCACTGCGTGACGTGGAAAATGGGTATGATTCGGAGTGGGGAAGTCAAACTCTTATCAGACCTAAATTGCCATTCTTTTCTCACTGATTGTTTTTGCCCTTACGTTGAGACTCACATGTCGTTACGGTTCTTAGGTTCCGTTCAGTGGGTTTTTTGGAGAGAACTCATTGGCAGACAGCAAAAGATGGCAATTACTGTCTGTGATACAAGCTTTAAGAATCCAAGTTTGTCAGGATTTTTAAAAAAAACCCACCCTAAACTGCAGCAGGCTGGCCATTTGAGAACTGACCTTCTCTAAAGCTTACCTTCGCGCAACCAGCCACGCTCCTCCTGTGCCCCATCACGCAGTACACACACGACACATGCTTTAACTTCTCAGACAAGTTGCAGCAAAAAGTCAGAAGCCAATTGGGACTGAACATCAAAGGAACGGCTTCGGCCTTAGGTGTGCTTCTCTCTCCATCCAGGAGAACGGGGAGAGCGCGGTGTTTGCATAGGGCCTACACTAATTCTGATCCCTGGCCTGTGCCTCTTCTGATTTTACTTGGTCGGTTGGACTGGGACAGTTGACCTTGACTGAGGTCAAGAAAGATGAACCTTGGCGTGGGAGGGGGGTGTGGGGGGGGTGTGTGTGTCCTCTTTTCTCTGCGTTTTTTCCAGTGAAGGTAAAGTCCTACACCCGTGGTCCGTATCTTTCTAAAAACGTTCAGTTTGAGCAAGCGGATGAAAGGAAATAGTGTCAAACCTAAGGGCCTACTTTAAAAAGGACTGGAGGATGATAGTGCCTTTCGGAGAGCATGTCCATTTTGATACCTTGTAGTGGTTTTGTAATCCATTTTAATTGTGAGCAGTGACTTAGTAGTTCTCTTTCCTGTTTTAGGCACTTACAGACTGAGATACGCACCTCCCCCTCCCCCTTCCAATGATACCTTGGATTCTGCAGACTGAAACAAGTAAACATTGCCTACTTAAACTGAAGCTTGGGAAATCGGGGGAAGGTGTGTGTGGGAGGGGGGGTGGGTCGGTCTTGTGTTTTGGGGCATTCCCGGTTCTATATTCTTTTTGGAATTTTTCATGGCTCTCGCACCTCTGTTCCATACAAAAGAAGAAAGCTGAGTCCCTGGTCTCCTCCTGGTTCTACAAAAGGCTTGCGTAATGCATGTAATTCAAACACACAGCCAAACAATCAAACAGAGCATTCGAACCATGCTTTTGCACTGAAGACTTGAGACATGTGCAATGTTTACTGCATTTTTTAGAGAAAAAAATATAAAAAAGTCCTCTGACCTCTGACATCACTGGTGGAGCGGCCATATGGTGAAAAGAAGATGCTTGGTCATGTTCCCCACCACAATCTTCTTCCCTCCCTCCCTGTTCTCCTTATGCTGCTGTTATTTTCTTTCCCTGTTTGTCCACGTGGAGTCGTTGGACTTGCATGAGTGTTTATCAGTTCATACGGACCCTGCCCGTACCGGTCCATCGATGCTCACGAGTCGCGGGGAGATGTTCAAACGGCCTGTTAGGAGCACGCGGTGCCGCGCGCGCGTGCGCGCTCTGATAATAACGCGTACACGCAGCTCTCCAGAGTCCCAAGTAAATGAGGATACGCAGAGCAGGAAGGGGCTGAAACCGTGGACTGGAACAGATTTAGAAGCGTGAAGGAGCTTAAATTCTTCCACTGTAGCTTTTTAGCCTGTGCGTTCAGCGACAAAGGTGACACAGATGGTATGAGTGTTGTACTCAGTGTGTTTGCATCCGTAGCGGAAGCCGGCGGCATCTTGTTTTCCTTTTCTAAAGCTATTCGACATCGTGTCAACACAGGACGAACATGACTTGATTGGATATTTTATTTCCTAAACTCTTACAGTGTTGCATTGTACTTAGAATGTAAATGTTTTCTTTGGAACTGAACAGAAGCTATGGTTTTCTACGGAATAGTCAGGTATTAGTATTAGAGCCTGTCTACCAAATAGCAAAGTCACTATTTTATAACGATTTACCACTACGCGTAATTACGGTATAATGTGAAAGACTGAAATGAGTGTTAAGATGGTATTAATCATGTCAGTATCATGAGTAAGTAAGTTTAATGCTGCTGTATTTTTTATTTTTATTTTTAAAAGCCAATATATGTACTAAATTGCTTCCAGGTAATATTTGATTTCCTAAAGTGCACTGAGGTTATCTGGAAGATGAGTGTATTTTTTGACTGCTGCATTCAACACCGATGAACAACTACCACTGTATATCCATAGGGTTTGGCATTCCTCACAGTTCATGGCAGAAATGTTTTTTCTTAAAATCAGACCTGGGTGTCCAGTAGAGGGATGAAATAAAATCGACCTCTGGTTCAGCCGTCTCATAAATTGCTAAACAAACAAAAAAACTTGAAGGAGAAGGAAAACAAAAAACCCACACACACAAAAAAAAAAGCTTGATTACTACATTTCTTCATAGGTAGCATTTATATTTATAGCACCAGTGTACATTTTGAGACTTTTTTCTTGGAAGGGGGAGGGGGGAAATGGGGAGGGAGGTAGATGAAAGCTTTAATTTAAAAAAAAAAAAAGAAAAAAAAGAAAAAAAAAGAAAAAAAGAAAAAAGTTTAAGTAGTAAATGAAAATTATTTTGATTAAAATTTTTATTTGATCTGGGTATTTTTGGACCACTTGAAATGAATGAACTGCGTTTGAGTTGAAGTGAGGGTGTTAAACCACCAATGGACTCGTATTGTGAATTACCTGCCAGTTGTACTTTATGGAACTTATTTTATGATTTAAAATACTGTACTGTAAATAGGAGGTATGTTACCTTCTCTTTATTTGTATGTTTACCATATACTTTGATATTTGAAATGTACTGGAAAGGTCACTTATATTTCTAGAAGAGATTGGATTTTATGCAACCTTTTTCCTTGAATTAACAGCAATAAAAAAAAGAAAAAAAAGAAGTCCCTGTGTGCAAGTGCAGTCCTTTGTCAACCAGAAACGGTCCTTTGTCACCCAGAACCATGAGGTAAGCGCCATGCTCTGCCCCGGGGAGTACAGGGGCGGGATCGTGGAAGGTTGTGCTTGGGATCCGTTACACATAAGGCAAAGCTGAGTGTGTGACTTCAGGTGAGGTCAGTCTTGCATCTGAAGTCAGGGCACCGCCTCTTGATTTGAGCGTCTTCGGGACAGCTAGATCTCTTGGGAGATAGACCAGGACTGTGACCTAAGCTCTTTCGGAACAGTTCAGCCTCTGTTTTGTTCTGGTGGGTCCTGGGCTTGGGCTAAACCCCCCTTTAAAGATGCTTTTTTGGACTGCAGTGTGAATCCTGTGCATGCACAGAGGGAGTGAGGTCTTCCTTCCATTTGCTAAAATAGGTGGAAGGAACAGCAGGAGTCACTGGGAGCAGGGAAGCAGCTCAGAAACCTGCAGAGGACAGCTGAAGGGTTTGATATGAACACAGTTGCCCAAACATGCTCAGGTAGCACAGAGAAGGAGGGTACCGATTCCTTCGCCCCCCCCCTCTGCTGTACAGGCAGAGCTTCTGATGCCTGCTGCTTGACAGCAGCTCACCTACAGAACTGAGGGCCACTGGCTATCCCAGATCTTTATCCCAGCTTACTCCCCAGAACAACCTACTTCCTGGGGATCCGAAGGCTCAAAGCAGCCAGTGAACCCAACCTCTTTTCTTCACGCAGCTCCTGTAATGGGGTGGGGGGTTGGCATTGAACCCAGAGGTTGTGCAGACAAGTGTGTTTCTGCAAATGCCTCGTGCCCCCTCCCTGGACGCAAGGGAGCACATCCACCTGTCCGAGGGATCTGTGAATTACCGTTACCCTGAAGACACTGCTGTGCCGCTTGAGTTGCTGACACTCTTGTTTGCCTCTGTGCTGCAAGCAGCCCAGACTTTAGTAGATGATGGTTGGGTGTAGAATCACAGAATGCCTGAGGTTGGAAGAGACCTTTAAAGGTCATCTAATCCACCTACACCCCCTCCCCCCTGCAGTCAGCTGGGACAATTTTAACTAGATCAGATTGCTCAGAGCCCCATCAGATCCACCACCCTCCTATTGAAGAACTTTTTCGTAACATCCAACCTAAATCTCCCCTTTTCTAATTTAAAACTATTACCCCTTGACCTACTGCTGCATGGCCTTGTAAGCAGTTCTTCCCCAGCTTTCTTATAGGCACCTTTCAGGTACTGGAAGGCCGCTATAAGGTCTCCCCAGAGTTTTCTCTTCTTCAGGCTGAACAAACCCAACACTCCGCCTTGTCTTCATGGGAGAGGTGCTCCAGCCCTCTGGCCATTTTTGTGTCCCTCCTCTGGACACACTCCAAATCAACTCAAAAACATGTATCAACTCAAGAATGAAAAGCCAAAACCCATACCCTCTGGTCAGCAAAGGGTATAAAACACCTCATTCTTCTGATGCTTGTTTCAGTGGAGGTCTAGCAATGCTCTTACCTAGCTCTCCTCTTTGGCTACACCGCTAGTGTCTGGGCCATCCCATTCAACTACACCAGCAGCTCGAGAAAGACTCTGTTTCCCACCAAGTGGCCTGGGAACAGTTGGATGCCCTAAGGATGGGTGAGAAACCTCCCCTTGCCTGGAGTCAGGGCTGCCCAGGAGTGACCAGAGTACCGCACACCTCCTGGCTTGCACTGCCTGCCGCAGAGCTGCTGCAGGTGGAAGCCACCTGTTTGTGCAAGTAATTTGGCTGCTACAGCTGGAAGAACAAGGGGGTGATGGGGTGGGCACGGACAGGGTCAGAAAGGTGAGAGCAGATGGGAGTGCAAAGATGTGCACTGCTTACTTGTGGGTGAGTGGGTGGCCTCATTTCCCCAGCTAAGCAACCTTAGGATGGCAGCGACCACCTGATGTGCAGATTTCAATTTAATTGATACTCCTGAAGGAACAGAGGCCATGTGTCGTGCCAGGGTAGGTGGAAAGTCAAAGGTGCAGAAAGGTTCACCAACAAGTGCTAAGCTGCTCTAGCTGTGGAGAGGTGGAAGTGAGGTCGCAGCCTGTTTGGGGTTTGCCTCTAGAGCTGTGCTGACCTGGGCCTCTCACAGCTGCTCTCCTGAAGTACAGCTGCCTAAATTCTGCCCAAAATTCGGGCAGCGGTGCTTCCTGCCATGGTAACTACGGCTGCCAGAATCCAGCACAGTACCTATAAAGGGTACATGGACTAAACTTGTGCTTGTGAGGAAGAAGAGGAGGTGTCCTGAGGTTACGCTAGGGCTCAAATGCTGCCTCGGTTATGGGCACAGTCCTGTGCTCCTCTAAGGAGGCAGGAGGGAAACACGCATCTCAAGGCGTTGTTGCAGGGAGAGCACCCTGCCTCTCACCGATGGGTACTGAAAAACGGCTCTAGTTTTCACCCAGCCTTTGGGCTAGCAGCTGCAGAGCGTCCAGTCCTCTATGTTGGAGTAGATCAGAGATCAAAACGTCCCAACAGCTGTGTTTGGACAGGCCAAAAGTCCACCTATGCCTGCATCCCAGCTCCGGCAACGATCAGGAGCAGATACCTGGGAAGAAAGTACCGGCAATTTAAAAAAGGAAAATAAAACAAAAGAGGAAGACAAGCGGCAATTCTTGCAAACGTGCGGCTAGCAAGATGAAATGAGTCTCCGACCTTCATCTGCACAATAGGTGGCAGCATGGCTCTGCCGATGGCGCGTACGGCACCCTGTGAGATGCCTCTGATTCCGTTTCAACATCCAAGTGCCATCAGAGCTTCTCTGACTTTGTCATGTTAGTTTCTGTAGGGTTTTCTCATGTTTATGTATTTTCTGATGGGAAGACTGTGCTAACTGGTGTCTCTCCAAACAAACCCCCCACAAAACACAACAAAAAACCAACCACGCTAAATGTCTATCTGAACTATTAACTACCTGGAGCCCAGGTCTTGTGGTGAAGGCCCAGAGAACTGCCTCTAAACGTGAAAGCCCTGTCTTAAGAACCACTGAGCATCAGAAATGGTCCTAGATATTTGCAGTCATACAGTGAGAAACACTTCCTGAAGTCCTTACGGCTTATTATTGCAAATTAGGATATTTTATGAGGGAGTCTGGTCTTCTTTCAGGATAATTTCTCTTATTTCTCTTACTTAGTCCGAAGGTACGCAGTAGGTATTTAACATCAGACCAGATACTTCGCTGGAATGTCTCAGGAACACGTTTCCCAAGAGATGGGACATAAACCCGTTATTTTTAACATTGATACATGCTGACTAGCGTGGAGTGAGTCCAGAGGAGGGACATGAAGATGATCAAAGGGCTGGAGCACCACTCCTATGAAGACAGGTTGCAAGAATCGGGCTTGTTCAGCCTGGAGAAGAGAAGGATCTGGGGAGAGATAATTCTGGCCTACCAATACTTAAAGGGGCCCTACAGGAAAGGGAGAGGGACTGTTTACCAGGGAGTGTAGTGGCAGGACAAGGGGCAATGGCTTCAAGCTGAAAGAGGGCACGTTGAGGTTAGACTTTAGCAAGAAATTCTTTACTATGAGGGTGGTGAGGCCCTGACACAGGCTGCCCAGAAAGGCTGTGGAAGCCCCATCCCTGAATGCGTCCAAGGCCAGGTTAGATGGGGCTTTAGGCAACCTGGTCTAGTGGAGGGTGTCCCTGCCCATGGCAGGGGGGTTGGAACTAGATGATCTTTGAGGTCCATGATTCTATAAGGGGTCACTGCTGTCTGAAGCTGTCAATAAAGCGATGTACCAAAGCACAGGCTGAAATAAAATGTTGAAGCTGGTAAAAGGCTAGAATAGCTTTTATCATAACCATTCGTGCCTTTGTTTGACTCCTCCCCTCTTTGATCTAAAGTGGCCATTTTTGTTAACTTTACATCTATTTTTTTTCCAGAGAGGGAGGATGTTGGGCCCCAATACAAAGTTAGGAATTAACTCCTACGATGCTGATTGGCGTGACTGATGAACGATGGGGATCGCTGCTTCAAAAATGTATTTGCCATCTAATTTGGGTTTTGAAGTACTGGTTAGGGACTAGCAAAATAAAATATTTTTAAAAATTAGTTATGGACCCATTACATAATAATATTTTATCTTATATTGTAGGAGTCTTATTTTACACCACTTGTGGTTTGCAAGTTAAACCACAGTGTTTCCAACCACTTCAGATTTTTTTTTTGTTTCCTGGTTTTCTCTTGTTTTGACTGAAACTAAGTGTGGAAACTGATGGCAGGTCTAGGTAGAGTCCTCAGTGTAACAGACACAATTAATCATGTTGCCATCAAACTGCTCCTTTCCTTCTTTGGAAAGCTTTCCTTGCACAGGCTATGCAGACGCACCAGTGAAAGGGCTCACAGCTTAGCAGTGGCAAGGCTTCTGGATGAAAACATTCCAGGGCTGCCTTTAATTGCTCCTTAAAGACCAGATCTGCTCCGAAGTGCATATTGACAGGGACTTCTAGGTATTTCAGACAGAGTGTGTGGTCCAGGAAGTCCTGGCCCCTTGTCAACACACCAAAGAAAAACCTGGGCTTGAAAGGATCAGTAAAGTGCAAGGGGAGAGGAAAGCAACAGCCAGGCCAAGGAAAGTAACACCAGGCATCAGGGTACGCTTGAGGTGAGGTAGTTTCACACATCTCTTGACTTCTTACAGCAGCTCAGATCTATTTCTCAGCTCTGAATGGCAAACAGCAACTGCATCCATGTGGTACAAACCCAGGTGGACTCTGCATTCCCCTGCAGCGCCACTGACCGTATCGGGCACGTAACAGAAGAGACGGGCGCTTCCCGCCACCTGCGCAAGGCTGGTTTCTCTGGGACTGGAACAGGCTATCACAGTACATTTGTAATCTTACAGAGTTCATTATTCTTACAGCGACACAGAGAGGTCAGCTGGCTCACGCACCCTTTGGAGTGTTGCCTCCCTTTGATTTGTTTTCCATTTTTATTTATTTGCATCCCCCACACACCCCCCTTGATTTTGCCCCCATGGGCCTTTTAAAGTCCCTTTTACACACATGCAGGAACCAGGCCTGTGAAGGAGCACCATTCGGAATGCTTTAATCCACAGTATGGGAACTCCCAAACAGCAATACTGAAAACTTGCTAAACCAAAATAAAATAGCCTGAGCAAGGACAGGGGACTCTTGCCCTGTGGGCCTGTGCCAGTATCAGCCATTGCCAGGGCAGCTAAGTGGGCCTCAATGTTGTGCTTTGAAACCCCCATGTTTTTCTTTCCTTTCTGAGGAAGGCTATCTTATTTCCACCAGGTTCTGAGGCAGAGGAGGCAAAGAATGGGATGTTAATTTAGAATTAGAAAGGGAAAAAAAATGTGCTTGGACACTCTACAAGTAAACTGTGATGCCCAAATGCTGTCACGCCTCCAGTGCTGCCAGAGAGAGCAGCTACCCTGGGATGTGACATAGCTGTCGCTTTGTCCAAGCCGGACCCGCCCAGCCAAGTTGCTAGAGACTTGCTACAGCGCTTAACCTACCCTTTATTCCTGATCGTGGAAGTGGATGCTGCCATGCTTTTGTTGCCAGTGGGTTCCTAGTGCTTGTGCCTCCATGGGACTACTGGGGGGACTGCTGTGCTTCTCCACCTCATAGCACAGACCTGGTGGGTTGGCAGAAGTGGGGCAACTGCCTCCCAGTAGGCACTTTTTGCCTTCCGGCTATAGACAAGGGGGACTGCTGCCCAACCCTGGCACAGGATTTTGAAGAAAGAGGATGCCAATGTTCAATTTCAGAACATTTTTCAGGCACTTGGGTGACCTCTGCTTTCATTTGCACCAGCAGCCCCAGCCTTTCTGATAAAGGCCACGGAAGCAGGAGGCCTTCAGCCGTCAGAAGATGAGTTCACTTCAGCACCGACCGCCCCGTGCCTCACAGGTTATATGTCACCCTGCATTTAGCTGGCAACCTGCCCCAACCCCCCTGCTCTTCCCAGAGCACCTCAGAACCCCTTGAGCAGGGGGCTGCCACCTCTTGCTCTGTGGCAGCTGAATGCACCGTGGCAGGCTGTCTGAAAGCAGGTTTTGATGTGGGGGTGTAAAAGGCCCTACGCACAATGGCAGAGGAGTGGATGCCAGGATCCGGAGCCCACTGCTCAGTGGTGTTATCCAAACTTCAATTTTTGGTGCTTTCTCGTTCAATTTTAAAAGCTGAGACCTTCCTAACCGGTAATTTCTCATAAGTGCAGCAAGGGTTGGGACACGGTAGGTCAAGCCAGCCCCACAGTACCGGTGGTGTATATAACCAGACTGTGGGCACCTAGAGAGTTTAGACAGTTATTTGGGACCTTAATTCCCCCCCTCCACTCCCAAAAAGACCTTTTTGATTTATGTCCTAAAGTTTCATCTTTCAGCTCCTTGGTGCAGATCTTTAAGCAGTTTCAGACCACTTCCATATTCAAATAACCTCGGGCTCACTCGGGCAGAGGGAAAGCTGTGCAAGCCCTCTTCCCTCCCCGCTGTGTGGGGTGTCACTCACCCCCAGTTTTTCAGCATTTCTTTGTTTGGAAATGTATCTAGTTTCCTTCTGAACTCTCAAAAGCTCCTTACTTCCATGAAGAACGTGGGTAACATATTCCATATGCTGGCTTCCCTTTGGTCGGCGAGCTCTTCCCATCTCTGTCCCTGATGGAGGGACATGCCAGGCTCCTCCTGTTGCCACTTGAAAGCTGGGAAGCACCCTCAGTTCTTTAATAAAGCTAAATTAAATTAGTTTGGCTTCAAACGCGCTTTCTCTGGAGCTGTGCACAGCATCGCTTTGCTCTGCTTTAGGTGTTTGCGTATCGCGCCGAAACAGTTCCACCCGTGCCAGGGTATTATTTTTACAGCTGGCTGTGCCTTTGATAGAAGGAAACGTGAGAGTTTAGAGGCAGGAGAGGGAGTGATGGCGGGGGAGCCACCGCAGCGCCTGCTTGGCCGCGCGGGGAGCCGCGCGTCGCCGACCCGCGGCGCAGAGCCCCAGCAGGGTGCTCGCTCAATAAAGGACGAGGGGAAGAACATGCCAGAGCTAATGCAAAAAAGGAACAGCTGGCATCGCTGGGGCCTCGGGAGCACTAATAGGCCTTAACAAGCCTGCCTGGCCTCTCCTGGGGCCTCCATCCACCCTGCCCCGGGCCTGGTAGCCCTAGTTTAGCTCAGCCAGGGGCTTCGGTGCCTGCTGGAGCAATGCTTCCTGTGCACCTCATCCCAGCTGAGTGGTGGGTGGGTCTTCCTGGGTGGGTCTCAGTGTGTCCCCTTCTCCTGCTGCTCCTGTTCAGGCTGTTTGAGTGGACCTGCCCCACCACTGCACCTGGCCTGGGGCTATTGATGGACCTGTGCCCAGCTGCTGGCTTTGCTGGGGGGCTGCAGGGTGGCCAGGGTTGCTTTTGGCCACCAGCTTGCTCTCCTGCAGCTCCCTGGTGAGCACAGTCCAGTGTCTCACAAGGCTCTTCATTCCTCCATGGGTGCCTTCTGAAAAGCCCCTTCCAGGTAGGTAATGGTGTCCTTACCGGTGCTGTGCCAGCTATGGGCTACAGGATAGTGGGTGTGAATAAAGGGAGATGGCGGTCATCCCATTTGCAGAAGGCACTGTCATAGCTGCTTGATAACTGCAGCAAAACTGTAGAGCAAAATGCAGCTGAGGAAAGGATGGAAAGAAGGGATGGAAGGGATCAGACTGAAGCGGAGCTATTAGAGTCACTCATGATGGTTTATTTAAGGCTGGTCCAGGTTCAAATTCAGCCCCAGGGACTCCTGGGCTAACTTCTGTTGTGCAACAAATGGAAAGCCAAAGCCATGTGGTGCTGAGTGAGTTGGCTGCATCCCTCCAGTGAAGTGAACAGGGCTGTGCAGCTACAGCTTTGGGTGGTGTTTTTGCGGCAGCGCGGAAGCCGTTAAACTGTGTGGTTATGGCTTTCACCACTCATTTGAGACCTATTAAAATAAGGTATTAAGTACCGTGCCTGAGGCAGCAGGGACAGGTGGAAGAGGGCAGATTTCACTCCGGATCACCACTGCCTTATCAGAGAGCAAAATACATATCCCTTAGGTACAGATACCACAGTCTGAGATAAAAACTCGTTTGTCAGCACCCAAGGTCTAAAATGTCGCTTTCCCCTCCCTGAGACAAAGAACAGCAATAATCCTGCCTTGCAAATGTGAATTCAAGTGCCTTTTGAGGGAGAGTTGTTGCATTGCCAGAGATGTCTCTACCCCATGAGCTGCTGCTTCCCAATCTACAGCTTTGCCTGCTCTTTGTTTTACCTTTTAAGAGCAGAGCAGCCTCAGATGGACTGTCACAGGTGAGGCATGTGGGTAGTGCTGTGGATGAGAAAATGGGGCTCAGCTGGGCACAACTACCCAAATGAAAGACAAGGTCGTTCATCCCTTCCTCTCATTTTCCATAGTGCTGTCTCTCTTGAGTCTTCTCTCATCTTCTCATTGTTGGCCTCTGAACCCTACTGTGCTAACACCCCCCACATTTTTCCTCATACCTGTTTGCTTCCAGTGAGGTAATGGGGTCGGTCACAAAATCCCTGCTTCCAGGTCTGCAGCTGGGTGTGTCAGACAGTATGTCGTCTGCTCAGGTAACACTTTTTTCCTGTGATTTCCCTCTGTTCTATCCCCTGGGGAATGCTGTGTTCTGCTGTTTGTCTGCCCCAGTGTGTCCACAAAGACCTTGGTCTGTCCTATGTGTTTGGTTTTCAGTGGCTGTGATTGCTCAGAGCTATCTTTTAATTCGTTTATAGGCTTTTATTCTGTGTTGTTTAATTTAGCACTGTGTTACATTAGGATGATGTCATGCTTTGGCTCAAAGAGCTCTGAAAGTTCACAAAATGTAATGGGGGCCAAGCTGGCTCCCCAGATTCATTTTCTCCTGAGCATCATGCAAATTGGCCTCATCTTCTCATGCATGGTGAGCATCAGCTCCAGCAGGGAGACAAGGTCCACCTGTGACCTGGGCACGTCAGACAGGAGTGTAGGTCTGGTTTCTGTATGTAGTGGGATTTAAGCAGAAAATCAAGTGCAGATGAGGTCATCACTTTGGTGGTCACTGGAGCTTTGTGGGTGGTAAGAGGATGACCAGCCTCTAGACTTGCACATCACATGGTGGGACCAGAGCTGAACTGGGCTGTGATGCAGCTCATGGGAGCTTACAGGTGAGCAGAGGTGGAAATCCTACCTGGCACAACAGGCAGATCTTGGTGGCTCTGCGGTGCCCTTGTCCTGCTTGCTCTCCCTGGAAACAGGATGTTTCTCCTCCCATGAGGTATTTGGGGCATCTGCTGGGGGCAAAGTACCTCTGAAGCCACCATCGGGGTGGGGAGGTTGAGTGTGTCCTCCCTTCACAGGCTTATTTCTCTCTTCCATTAAAACCAAAAGAACCCAGCAGCTTGCTTTTTGAGGACAGGCTGAGAATGCTTCTCCTTTGCTCTAAAACATCATGTCCTCATGCTGCAGTTGCAGCTGAAAACAGAGCGCCAGTAAGACCTCTCAGACCCATGTATGCAGGGGAGGCAAGCTAAGCAGTGCAGTTCACTCCATACCCGCCCTCATGAGGTGCTGAGTGGTTTTGGCTCCTGATCCTCCTGCAGCTCCCACCACCGGTATCAGCAGCTCCTGGCAAACAGCTGGGAGGTGGGAATATGTCTCCATCTCCTGCCCTGACCCAGCCAGCGAAGCAAGTCCCACAGGTCTCAGCTGTTCCCCAGGACTATGCTTCAGCAGGTGGCCTCCCATCCCCACCACTATGCCCTCTGAGTGCAAGTATGTCAAACAAGATCTGTGGGGCAGCCCCCTTCTAGTTTTATCATGACCATCCCTTCATAAGCTGTGCTCTTCTCCCATCCCACTCAATGCTGTGTTTGTTATAGTTGTAGACAGGGGGCTCGATTCAGTAGCCCACGCATCAATGTCTGGCATCATTTAGGAACCCTTGGCACGCCCCAGCAGGCCTCCAGCTGCCTCTCCAGACATGTCTCATGTATCTCCAGCCTTGTTTTCTATCCCTGTGTTGCCGCCACAAGTAGCTGTGTGTGACTCGTGAGGCGGCTGAAGGTGGCCCTTGCTGCACCACTTCCAGTAGGAGCAATGGCCAAAATGAACAATCACCAGTTGATACCAGTTCTTACCAATTTCCCCCTCTGTCCCTCTAGCTGTGAGTAGAACTGCCTCTGAAGGGAGGCACACCTGCCAAGTCCGACTGCCAGGTGCACCGATCCCCTGGTGCTTCCGAAGGGACTCCTCTCTCCCTCTGGTGCTGTGCACCCCTGTCCTGCTTCTCTTGCTCTTTCCTTCGTACCGAAGGTGCCACATCCCCTCTGAGGGTACGCAGCCATGTGCCTCACTCCCTGTCCTGCTCGGGGGCAAAGCTGCCCTGTCCTACATCCTGCCAGCATCCAGCTGTGGGGATGTTTGAGTGTGGAAATTCTTTCCTTCTCTTTTTAAGCCTTGAGGGTGTAGCTACAGTATGTGGAAGGACTCTAAAAATCCAGTCACCTGGCCACTTAAGAATTCTCTCTGTAATTAATCCCACGCCTCTGTGAGACACAGAGATGCTTTTGTCCCAACTGTAAGCAGAGGTGTGAAGCTGAAGGCATAAATCATGTTGCCTGCAGCAGGCGTTGGCTTTGGGAGAAATGAGGGTGACTGAGGAGGGTGACGTTAGGAGCCCACGGCTACATCCACGCTCCCAAATCAGGCTGGTTCCTTGACCGTGGGATGGGGTGTGCGATGCCACTTGGCCCCACACAGCTGCACCCTCTGCCCTGCCCTGCACCATGGGCTCCCCATGCTGCCTCTTGGGCACTTGCCCTCACCCTCCCGGGGACTCCTGCTTGGGTCCTGGACCTGTGTAGGCACATCTCTGCATCCTTGATGTAGTTGGGGGGTAGGGGGAAGTCAGGGAAGGAGAGGGGGAGATAACACGTGAGTTAGGTGTCAGATGCAAGTTTAAGAGAGAGGGTGAGTCCCCTCTTTCTGAGGAAAAACAAGCAAAGCACAGATGAGTTATTCTATAGGCAGCTATCCTGGATCAGTAGCCCTTGTCTTTGTGGAACACTTCAACTTCCCAGGCATTAATTGGGGTTACCACACTGCTGTGATTAGCAGGAAATGGGAATTTTTGAAGTCTGTAGGAGATGACTTCTTCTCACAGGTACTCAGTGAGCTAGCTAGGAAAGGTGCCCTCCTAGGCTGGCTGTGGATAGAGAAGACCTATGGGAGACGTGACGGTGGGTGGCTGTTTTTGCCATAGAGATCGTGAAATGTCTGAGTGTAAATTTTCCAGGGTAATGAGAAAGGAGGACAGCAGAGCTGCTGCTCCTGGGCTTTGGGAGAGCACACTTTAAGCTGTTTGGGGAGATACTGAGCAGAGTACCTTGTGAGTCACTTTTGAAGGCCTGGGAGTCCACAAGTGCTGGTCAGTCTTTCTGAACTGCCCTTTTAGGAGCACAGGAGCAGGTGAAACTGTCGCATTGCAGGATACCATTGTGGGAAGTGGAAGGAGTAAGTGGGGATGGAGAGCCCCCTGAGGTAGGTGCTTCAAAAACAAAAAAAAATTAACTCCCTGCCTTAAAACCATCACATCCTGCTGCTGTACATGTCGGCACAGCTGCTGAGAGAGGGTCAGTGCACCTACTTTGGCTTCACCATGGGTACTGAATCTGGTACCCTCTCCCCCAGCTTAGTCCCCTCTTCTCTCTGAAACCTGAAATAAGCAAAGCTCCTTAAAGTGACAAAAGAAAAAAAAAACAACAAGAAAATGGCTGCTCTGTAGGCAAAACTGTCTGCTCTCTCTGTGCAAACTGGGGGGGTGGCTGCCAAGGCTTCCATAACCCCTTCTGAAGAGCTCTGGGGTTTTGCCTATAGAAAGCACCAGCAGCTCTGCCATGGGAGATGTGGCATAAGTTGGGCGTGCTTGGTTGGCCAGAAACAGAGGCCAGAGTTGGACCTGGCGGTGCGCAGCCTCTCTGAACAGGGGGGAAGGCGTACAATAGCCATTGGCTTAATTTCTGTTCTGCCTCCGGTTTGCCTCGCAGAGGGGTTTTAATGCTCTTGCTCCTGGCAACTGCTCCTGCAAGAGCTGGGTTGGTGATTCTGTGAGCAGGAACCTCAGCTTTCATTTGCTTCCCAATCAGGGTCCCTTTGC
>VZTU01029957.1:25789-48926 GCA_013400835.1 Zapornia atra
GGGCGGGCGTTGAAGCCAGGGAGGAAGACCACCTTGGCAGCTCTACCCCGTTCAAGCACTGGACCTAAAGCCAAAGCCAGGTTTCAGCCAGCGGTGTTCAAATCCCAGTGACCTGGGAGGACAAGCTGTGGATGCAAGTCAGTTTTCCCCAGGACGAAAGCCTTTGCTGTCGAGCTATTCAAACAGAAACATCCTGAGGCTGAAATCTGCCAGCTCCTGCTCCGGAGACCGGACGCCTGCTTGGGCTTGCCTCAAACCTGCAGCCAGCGAAGGGCAGGGAGGGATGGAGGGAGCTCCAGGGAAGGCTGGAGAGAAGTGAGGCAGGCTTTGCAAAGCTGGACATGGTGCCCTTGCCCTGCTCTTCCTTGCCTGCCTGCCTGGAGGCCAAGGCCGTCATCTCCAATGCGATCGGATTTGGCCACGGACCGTGCAAAGGACTGGCTCTATCATGAAGCATAGCACCAAAGGGTTTTCCTCCTTGCTGAAGTAGTTGCCTGCAGAGATCATGGAACTGGTCGTGTCTCATAACGTTGATGTGACCTGGTTATTTATCAGAATGAAAGCTGGGTCAGCCTTCAGTGCCTGCCGGCTTCTATTGCGATGTTTTCCCAATGCACAGAGGCCACCCTAAAGGAAGCGTGTGGGGAAGGCTGGACTGTGTGCCACACTGTTCTGAAGCCCGCATCCCTCACCCAGAGCCAAGGGGGAGCTCATTACCAGGAGGAAAAAAACCCAAAACAAAGACATAAGGGCAGACTGAAGCCTGCAGAAGAGGGAGGATGGGTGCGGGAACGGTGCTCGTGTCTGGAGTGGCAAGGAAAGCGGGGTGCAAGAGCAGTTTGTCTCACCTTGCCGGGACTCTGTGGATTTGGAGGAAGAGAGGAACTGCATGATGCTGTTTTATTTATAGGCAACCTGATTTTATTTTTTTTATTCACGTGTATGCCCATAGTTCAGGCAACTGCAAGTGTGATCACTGTTGTCCAGCACCTCTCATAATAAGATGCCATTTCCACTCTCTTGCAATGTTAGCAGACAGCGTTTGTTTAGGTTGAACTTGTCAGAACTGCTCTTTGTGCAGCACCTTTTCTTTCAGTGCGCTCATCTCTTTCCCTCTGTGGTTCCAGCTTACACCCTCTAACCATTTCAAAGAACAAAATTTGTGAAAAAGTCATGACCAAGAGCCAGGTGGTGGCTTTGAAACCAGGCAGCATCTTCAGCAGCTGAGCTGTAGCTTTCAGGGTTATTGGGCAACCAGCTATGCAGATGATAAAGGCCTATGCTTCAGCTCAGCTCCTGTGGTTGTCCTCTTTTCCAGAGTACGGCACCAACAGCCACGTGCTGGTGTTTGAGTAACAGCTGGTGTTGGTGGGAGCTCTGCTCTACCATCTCCAATATTTGGCCCTGGCCTACAGCGCTTGGTGCCCAGAGGATGCCTATGGCTCTCATGGTGGCCCCTCTGCATGCTGAGGATGGCGTCTAACATCTTGGTGTCAGGAAGATCAATCGGGCAATTGCAAACTAAGATGGGACAGCAGGTCGAAAAGGAAGTAGGTCCTTCCCCTGTACCACCTGCAGAAGGGTAGAATCACTCTGAATTTGTTGCCCTCTGAAGCCAACTGCGCCACGCTTGGTTAAAATGTCTCCGACCTCCACGCAGCTGTGCTGCTGTGACTACACCAGGTTCACAGGAAGCTGGTGGGACTCCAGGGCATGAGCAAGTCCTCTGGCATAGCTGTCCATATTGTGCTTTCTGCAGCCCGTCCTCTAACGCTGTAATGCAGGAGGAGGCACTTAAACCAGACAGTCATACCCGAAGGACCATCACTCTCACTCCTGAACCCTTTGCGAACCCAGGAAAAAAAATCAATAACGGTTTTAAAAAAAGCTCCAACAAAATCATATTTCATGTCCTCTGTGTCAGCAGATCTGCAGAGCAGGTTTGGGATTGTTTTGCATCTGGGATAAAAAAACCAACAATAGAAATGGCAGTGTAGGATTCCCTGTAGGGGATTAGCTTTCAGTTTAAAACTTTAAACAAACACAGAAATCTTTGCTTAATCTTTGAGAAGCTTATGCTTTCTGGCATGAATTTAGGAAAAAAAGAGTGTAAAGCTGGGACTCAGGAGACTTCAGGATTACTGTCTTCTCTACCACTGTGCAACCAGTGGTGTGACCATCCCCTACTTCATTTAAGTCAGATCTTCAAGGCTAAATTCTGCCTCCAGATCTCAGTGCGAGCTGAGGACTTCAATGCCGTAAGATGTTTGCTCTGTTTTGCTTTCTTTCGTTGCTGCCTGCTCATCTCCGAGGTGCTGCAAGAGCTCTGCAATGAGGACTGGTGCCTACATGTTTGTAAAGTGACAAGCTCTTATCTTTATTACCCTCCTCTGAGGGGCATGGTAAGGAGTCGAGTTGCCACGTGCCAGTGTCCCCTCTTCAGATGCATTTCTGACCACAGCCTGAGATCTGTGGTGGTAAAAAGCAACACCGGACTTGATGCCCCTGCGTGGGCTATGGTGAAACACAACTATGGGCTGCAGCGAGGCTGAGACATCGTGTCGTGCTGTTGCATGACTGGTGACGGAGCCCTGAGCTTTCTGGGAGCTGACAGCAGCAGTGCTCATCCCTGGCACACAGAGCTGCGCTCCGCGCATGGCTTTGCGTCCTCATGTGCACGTCCATGGCAAGTGTGGGAGGAGGTAGAAAAATGAGGCCTCCCCTCCTTTTTATTTGAAATGAATTAACATGAGGCAAAGCTTGACTGGAATAAAGGAAAGCCACTGTATTGGACCACGCGTTCCTGCCGCCACCGAAGGCCTCAGCAGCAGAGTCACCCAGGGTAGGACCGGTGAGGCCTATGTGCTTTTGCAGAGCGGTGTCCGACTCGAGCCCGCCTCCGGACAGAACAAAACATCTCATGTGGCTACACCCCTTCTGACCCTGGGTGCAAAGGTTGGCCGATGCACGCACGTGGGTGGCAGGAGCAGATTTTCATCTCCTCTTTCAAGTGACGTAAATGGGAATGACCCAGGGTTTATGAATCCCAGGTGGAAAACTTCAGGAATGGAAAGCAGAGCTGGTCCAGAAGTCACAGATCTGAGGGGCAACTCGAGACTTCTTTTTTAAGGTCCGTGCTGGGCATGGGACGTGCAGGGTTTTGGTATTTTAGGGCAAGGGCTGGTCGCCTGTCCTGTACGTAAAATGGCATCCAGCCACACAGGTAAAATGCAAAATCAAAGTGGTCATGAACCTGCTTCAGCTTCTGACCTCAATTTCTTTGTGCTTTGCGGGGGAAGGATAGGTTTGTTCCATGTTTGCCCAAACAAGCAAGCGGTGTTCAGTATGTGTACCTGTACACACTCAGGCAGGGAGAGGTATGTATGGTGTACAAATACACTGGTGCCCGCAATACAGCTTTGATTGCACAGTTGTGCTGCAGATGGAGGTGACACTGAACAATATTGTGTAACCACAGGAGGTTTTTCCAGAGTTACATAACGGTTAGATCCTGTACTGCAGATCAAGGGGCTCTGGCTAAGTAATTTCAGCTAACGAAGCACGCCCTAGACACTGGAAACTTTACACATGACATACATACACACCCTCCCCCGAAACTGTCCCGACACAGTCGACAATGCTTTAATTTGTTTTGCATCAAGATGAATGTGCTGGGGATAATCAAAGGAGCTCAGACAGCACATCTGAGCTAATACTTAATGGCTACTGTAGTGGAGAATGCGAGCACCTCAAAGAGCCTTTCACCAAGGTCCCATCTGTGAGGGGGGAAAAAAAAGCTGAAGCAGCAGCAAAATCCTAAAAAAACAAAGGTAGGGTTGCTACAGAGACCTGGGTTACTGACTGGTCCGGGAAAATCAGAAAGTGATTGATGCTGTTGTTGGGAAGCCAGGGAGAGCCTGACGCTGGAGTCGGGAGGGGAATGGCCAGAAAAGAGGCCACAGTCCCATGTGAAGCCTTCAGCCATCAAATGCCCTGCAAAGAAGTGATGCTTGTGAAGGTGAGGAAGCCCACCCTTGCGACACAAGGTTTATTTGCCCGTGGAGCTGTAGTGTGAAACCGTTGCCGATACAATGAATTAAAAATGTGTGTCAGGACTTAGGTGTTGCTGCAGTAAAAAAAATAAATGAAGTTGGGAGCTGTCCTCCGTTGCAAGATGGGGTTCACATGAAGTTGTGAGATTTCACCTCTTGTTTGTAGCCCGCGTGCTTTATACCTGCTCTCTGTGATTAAATTCATCATGCAGCATGGTCTTATGGGGCAGCCTGCACTCCATTAAATGTCTTGGGAAGAAGGAATTTTTCTCAAGATACGTAGTCAAAACAGTGAGGGGTTTTTCCATAACCATGGAATCTGTTCTAGATATCTTACCGTACCAAACAGAGTTTGTTCTCTTTATAGCTTTTGTTGCTCAGTAAACACCGTGCTCACTGCAATGAGGAACATCTGAGGCAAAATCTTGCAGTAGAAGATATTATCCAAGGTATTTTTGTCTTCACGGGGCACATTACTGACAGTTGCTCTGCGCTTCATGACAAGCTCAGAGAATAATAAATTACCAGCAAAAAAGATGTTTCAAATCCAAAAAACCAGTGGTTTTGCCCCTCAGTCAGAACCTGGCAGTGCTTCTTAAAGCTGGTCAAAATAGTCTTCTGCATATTTTGTAAAAGCTTTGAATAATTTTTACCTCCTTGCAATTTATTTTTTTTTTTTTTTACTTTTATGGAAAAGTTTGGAAAAAACCAAGCCCTTTGCAAATCCTGAGATCTGAATTATTATTATTTTTAGAGGCAGCACCAAATGCCGGAAGAGGAGGTTATGGGGATTTACAACGTACCAGTCCAAATCTGCACTCTCTCCGAGGCAGACCAAATTCCCATTGGTGCTTGAGGTTCAGCCAGCAACACAATTCTTGTTTTCCTTTTTTTCCTTTGGAGCTGCTTCACTGCCTTTGTCATCCCCACACACTGTGTCGGTTTAAGGGTTGTGGCCAAATGAAAGCAGTAAGTCTCTGAGCTGTACGGCTTAGGCTGCTCTGCCGGGAGCGGGAAGCATCGCTCCTGCTACGGAAGAAGTTTCACGAGGGCATGTGTTACAACTGTGATTGATGGGGATGTTGGGGAACCGCTCCCAGCTAAGCGCTTGTTGCGTGGGTACAGTTCCAAAGAATGTTTATCAATACAGTGATAGGCGCTTTATTTTTATATATATATGTTTATATATGTGTATATATATTAAAAAAGGAGTATAGATATGTTTATATAGATATGTTTATATATATATAAAAAGGAAGAAGGTAAAACCCCCCATGTTAAATTGTCTTGCCTCCCATTATTTTCTTCTTCTCAAAACCTAAATGACCCAGACAAGAAAGAAAAGCGCCTTCTCTCACCCACAGCTAGGAAGGAAGCAAGTTTAAACCGTGTGTGTTTGTGTGTGGCAAAGGGAGGACTCATGCTCTCTGGTCTGCCCCCAAAATTACTCCTAATAGGGCTAAATTGTGTTTTGTAACCGGGCTTTCGGCAAGCGATAAACTGCCGTCGGAAGGCACGCCTGTGTGCTACCGCCGTAAGGCCAGCGTGCTTTTGCGTGTATCACCCTATTGTTATTATAATGGAAAATAACTACCTGTAAACAAGTTATATTACTCGATACAACCCCTTAATGAGTTTAGCTGCATACCTGGTGGTAGGTAAAAGGTAAAACGACAGCGCTAGACAAGTCGCTTCTGGACCCATTACAAACAATTTGCAAGCACAGGCATCCTGGTTTTGCAATCCCGCTCGTCTTTGTCTCCTCCAAACTCCGGTCTCCTCTTTTTGCCAGCATCAAAGTGCTTCAGCTTCATTGCTGAAATGGTTTGTCTTGTCTCACCTCTCTTGCTCTGGCCGTGCTTGCGCAAGTGTTTATAAATGTTTAACTCCATTGATACCTATAGCCTGGAGTAAAAGAGAAAAGCAAGTCTTCTATGGACAGGGATTAGTATTTTCCCCTAAATTTGCCCTTTTAATTATTAAGTGGAGAAATTAGGGTTATGTTTGCCTAGCGGCACCACTTCTCTTACGTGCTTTGTACATGCCTGAAGTCGTTGCTCTGAGCTTCGCCAGGCAATTTTAGCAAAGTGGAGCATGGTTCTGAGCCTGTGCCTCCCTGCTCATCCTGCTGCCTCATGTTTTCATAACCTCCTCTACAGGCAGGGAGATGCCTGGCAGCCGGCTGCAGCATATGGGGTTCCCGGAAAACAAAAATGAAAGCAAAGGGATGCGCTCGTCGGGTCTCTGTTGTACAAGACCCTGAGATTTCAGGCTGCAGGAGCCTAAAGATGTGCGGATGTCTGGCCTGCATGAGGGTGGGCATGTCAATGGGGGGGACGCACAGGGGTACAAAGACAAACTGCAGGAGGCATTGGGAGCCCTGGCCACACTGTAAGACAGAGGAATCCATGTGCCAGCAAGTAGTTGCTGAGTAAAGTGGTACAGTGGTATGTGTACACCTAGGTTATTGGGGAGAAAAAACATCTGGCTGTGGGAGGGTAAGCCATGTGGTTTAAGGGATGAGTTGAGGCAGCTGGTTTGTCCCAGCTCCTTTATCTGTGGGTTCAGGACAGGCGCACATCTTCATGGTACAGCCCAGACCAGCGTAAGATGGAACTTGGCCTCATCTGTTGTGGGCACCACGTGGACCCCAGTACAGAGGCACAGCAAGCCCTGCATGTGCCCTGGCATGCTGAGAGGGTGTGTGTGTGTGTATGTGAGAGAGACAGCCTTATGTGATGCAGTGCTTGCGGGCTTCACCTCCCTCTCTCTGTGAACCTTAATCTTTTCAAACTGATAGCCCATTCCCTGGCCTTTCTAGGAAACGTCTGGTGTTTTAGCAGGGGGAAGCCAATGCAAAACAACCCAACCAAAGCCAATGGTCAGCACTGTGGCTTAGGAAGATTACACTGGCTTGGCTGATGTTACCACTGGGAAACACTGGCTTCTCCCAGAGCCCTGCTTGCTCTAAGAGGAAAAAGTAGAATAAGGAAAGGGTGTGATAAACAAGAGGAAACACATAGGCTGTTGTACAGAAGGAGCTTATGAACATTTATTTACAACAGCAGCAAGTACACCAACCCACGGCACAGCTGAGGTGAGCAGGGCCCAACTGCTGGGCTTGTGCATGGCTGTGGACGCCTTCAGACAGGAGGGAAACCTTCCTCCAAACCCAGCTTCATATGTAGGTCAGGGCTATGGGCAAATCCTGGGGTGCTCTGCAGGGACTTGTCTGCTGAAGACAACCCCAAGAGACTAACCGAGTTGTGCAAAGCAAGAACACATCAGGACCCTGTGTAGCTGGCCTCCGTTTGTACTGCTTATTAAATATTTGATGAATGTTAACTGCCTAACCTACTTTATTACTTTTGCCCACCGCAGCACTGACTGACTTCTCTGTTTTTCTCTATTCCTGATGCATTTTGAGGAAGATGGTGTCTCACAACAAAGCAATGATTTTGGGATGTGAGGAATGAAAGGGGAAAAAAAAAGGAGATAGATACAAAACTAGAATATAACCCAGAATCAGCCCTGGAAAGAGGAAAGTGATATGCGGGCAAAGGCAAATATAAATTGAGCAGCAGGACACTATCAGCAGTTTACAACAGAGGGGAAAACAATGATGTCTGAGGACGAAAGTGTATGGAAAATCATGTTAGCTTTCTATCCTCTCCTAAAAAATAATTCAGATTTCACCCTGGGAATTGCACAAGCATTAATTTCATTGACACAAATATCAATATGGAAGAATTACAGAGGAACCTAATTTTATATAGAATCATTCACTGCAAAATTTTAAGATTCCTTACTAATTCAGAGTATATCTAGTTTTACTGCCATAAATATCCATGAAGGAGGAAGAAAAGGGTTGCAGGTGGGCCTGCAGTTGACAGGAGGGTGTTTATGTGGTAGGGACTCCATTACAGTCAGTCGATGCATAGTTCTCCTCATACCACTGAGAGCAGAGATTGCTGAGCCAAGGTGCCCTGTGACCTTGTCAAAATCAAGGAAAACAGATGAGAAACAATAAAAAATAACCCACGGTTCTGTCAGATGAAACCTTGCAACAGCCCTTGATCCAGTGTTTCAGAAGACAGGGTTCAATTTAATCAAGCACAGTTCTCCTGAGAGGAGACACTCACTTCACCTCTGGAAATGGGTACCCGTGGCTCCGTGAGCCATTTTTCCTCCCTTCATTATTAACAAAACACAGTGTTGGGTTTGGGGTGGGTTTTTTGTCAGGCAAAGAGAAGAAAGAAACGGTGGGTAAGTGGCAAAGAGCAGACACTGGCCTTTACCAAAGACATTCACAAATACCCATAGCCTGGCATTCTTGTTACACGGTCCCCATATCTCCTTGCTATGCTGCCTGAGGGATGTCCCGGCTCCCCAGATCATCAACAGCTCTGATGTTAATTGTACAGCTGAGAGACGAGTTTCCTGAGGGTTGATTTATGCCGCTGCAGAAGAGCATTTTTCACTCTGAACCAACTCCTTTCAATGCAAATGGCGCTGTGAAAAATTGGCCTTCTGGGCCCCGCGAGCTAGGCCGGGCATCGCATGCCTGAGATGACCGTGTTTGTCTGGAGCTGTGGATGTGTGTATCTGTCATGCTGGCTCTGTGAGCAAAGCCTGGGCTGTGCTGATTCCCTGTGCTAAACCCCTGATTTACTGCTTCATTTTATTTATAGTGACAGATCCCAGGGCATGATTCACAGATTTTCTCTCTAAAAGCTCCACCTTTTATTCTTTAACTGTTCCTGCCTTCCATCTCCAGCACGAGAAAGATGTTCCTGGGAAGAGGAGCTTTGGCAAGCCAATGGGCAGCACATACAAAGTGCTGCCCCAGCATGCATGGGCAAGAAAGGGCCAAGGCATAAGCCGAGACAGGATTAACAAGGGACACCAGGAAGGCCAGGTATTGTTCTGTAGGTGCAGATCTCTACTCACTAAAATAAGAAAGCTTTCATCACTTTCCTCTCTGTAGGAGTGCCTTTTAGTTTCTATCTCTCTTCCCCCAAAGAGTTGCGTGTCACTGGTTGCATGTAGGTGGGTCAAGCAAACACCAGCAGCAGCAAAAGGGTAAGCTAGGTGCTTCTAATAATGTAGGAACAGGTGAAAGAGTTCATGAAGAAGTTAATTATTGGCAAATTGGCTGCTATACTTTGACCTCAGATACTTGAAGACCTGACTAATAACACTTCCTGGCCGTGAGTAGTTCTCTGTAAGACTTGATGAGAGGATGAGTCAAACTGTGACAGTCGAGAAGGACGAATAGGGTGGCTGTCTTTAAAACTGTGGGGGAGGGAGTGGGGGGAGGAGAGGCTGTGGAACTAAAGACTAAACAACTTAATTTCAATGCCCAGGAAAATAGTGGAGCAAATAATCAAACCAATTAGCTCGCTCTCGATGATGCTGATGAAAGAACGACCACTACACGAGCAAGAGCAAATCTATTTCCTTTTACAGCCAGTCACCAGTGGCGCAGAAAGGAGAGGGGTCATAAATGTCACATGTCTTGGCTTCCGCGTACTTTTGGCAGGGTCTCTGATGTCATTCTCATCATAAGTGAGCTCAGAAGGGAGATTTATGAGGGGGTGACATGCAGCTTGTCACAGAACCATAGCAGCAAGCATGGTGGTGAGATGTACCAGGAACAACAGGGCAGGCTGGTGCCAGGGCTGGCACTGCTCAGCATCGTCTCTGGTGCCACCGAGGGCAGCAGGGATGCTGTGCTGGCCTCCCTGCCTACCCTCTGGGGTGGGACGGAGAGAAACAGATGATGCAATTCAGAGCAGGGACAAGTTCATACAAGACGGTGCTGTCAGGCAGGAATGATGGGCAAATCCAGCTGGGCAGTAGCCTGGCTGGCAGATGGCTGGGCAGGATCCCGGCTCCTGAGCTAAGGAAGCCTGGGAGCACCGTGTTTCTAAGACAAAGGCAAATGCTGTGTGGGGATGTACAAATGAAGATATAGCTTATAAAGCACGGGAAAGAGCTCTCCTGCTTTGCAGGGGCAGAGGTGTAGCTGGAGGTTAGGCACCCCGAGAAGGAGTGTGGCCTGGTTGAACATGGTGTGGGGACTGACAGGGGGCCCGGAGAACATCACCTATGAGGAAAGACCAAATACACTGCAGTGTTTCTGCCTGAAGAAGGAAAGAAGAGTATTTGAACACATGGGGCTGCGAAGCGGAAGAGAATTACCCTGCTCTCTGCCTGTGGGGCAGCGAGGAAGTTTCTGGTTAGTCATTGGGAAATGATTATAGCTGGTAAGTACAGCAAGGCAGGGGACAGGTGACAGCGATGGAGCCTCCATCACTGCATATCTTCAAAGACAATCATTCTGTTGGAACAATGTGCGTGCAGTTTGTATATTATTATTTACGTTACACTGTAAGTAACATTTTTGCGTGGTATATAGAATACCCTGAGTCAGTAAGAGACAGTAAATAGCCCAGTGGGGTCCCTTCCAGCCTGCACTCATTACCAAGCACAGCTCAGGCTAAAATTACACATTGTTTGTAGGAGAAAAATCAGCTGTGCAGAGCACAGCAGCACAAGCATTGAGTGGGAAGTATCCTCCCCCTCCCCCCCACCTCCCTGCAGTGCATTAGCCTGTGCTATCCAGGCCACGGGACATATCCAGCTTCGGGGTGCCCGTCAGAGGCTCCAGTGAGTCAAGATCTGTACAGAGTGAACTGCAGCAGGGCAGTACTAAAGTACTGAAGCAGCACAGGCCAGGGACCCTGCAGATAGATTTGCCTGTGGATCAGGGAGGTAGCAAAACCGGTATCATCTTGGGTGTGGAGCTCTCAGGGCAAGCTTTGCACATGGAGTTTAGGTCCTTACCTAATCATGGGACTCCAGGAGCTGGAGCTTTAAAAGAAACGAAGTCATCTGTGACTTGTGCCATAGCTGTGGCTGCTGGATGTGTCTGTGGTTATCTCTTCTCCTACCCCTGCGCCTGGGGCAGCCCAAATTTGAAACCTGATTTGGCCTCTGATGCTCCAGTTTGATTCTAAGGGGCTGCTGGAAAAGAACAATAAATGGAAAACCTTTTCAGGTGTGGGTGCATGGCCAGCTTGTGCCGCTCTGATCTGTACGCTGCTACAAACAGCAATTACACTGTAGGATTTACACTTTGAGCCTTAACATTTCCACCAGCTAATGAAAGGCATTTTGAAAATTACGTCAAGCAGAAGGGAAACATCTCTATAGTTACTCAGTAACTAAGATACTTTGTCAACACCGAAGTGGCAGAGTTCTTATTGCCTAGTTAGTTACTAAGAAAATTGGAACTATTTACAATGGAGGCACTCAATACAATGTATTTGCTATGCTGCATTTCAGTGGTATGGCCGTGGAAAGCGGGAGTCCTTGGCAGCGCAGCGTTCGTCGTGTTTGAATTGTGGTGGAGTCCCCTTTAAAAAAAATGGTTGCTGGGAGTGCTTTATACATGTAAAGTGTATTGTATTGGATGGAGAACTAAGTTGACCCAGTGAATCAGAGGGCACCCATATTGTAAGAAGTTACTGATCTTCGGCTCCCAGTTTCTTTCTAAAGACATGCACTGCTGAGCAAGAACCCACCTCTCCCCGGGCGTCTGAAGGCCCCTGAGTTTATTCAAATCAGGGTAAAAAAAAGAAATTTCTGGTAAACAAGGGCAGAAGGAAGGGTAAAGGTTATTCACAGAGGCCACCCTCTGCCTGTGGGTCGGCAAAGTCGCCCCCCTCCTAAGCAATAAGAAAATGAAAGCCGAACTCTGAGAAAACAGCTATTTAGCAGGATGCTTTTAAACATGGATGCTGGCATAATGCTGGGATGGTGGCTCTTTTCAATGTTTCGCTATTGCCTTTTGATTTATTACACGTACCCTTCTCTCTCCCCCCTGTTACAAAATGAATGAAAGAGATTAGCTGTGACAAGCAGTATGGGGCAAGCATGCACGAAAGAGGTGAACCTTTAAAGTATGAAATAAACCACAGTATTCGCTATTTCGCAGTTGGATTTAATTAGAATAATTAATTGTTGCTCTTCTGTAAGAGGAATGAAGCGTGCAAAGCCACAGGCCGAAGACAAGTGGCTTTATGGGGCTGGAAGGAGGGGGAGGAAGCCACCAGCTATGCCGCAGGCCGGTGAGGAGAGCTCCCCTTGACGCGGAGGGTGGCATAAATCATCGCTGCCGTGGTGCAGCTCGCCATAACCGCACACGCTGGGCCTGGCCCGCAGCTTCCGAGCACACACACGTCTTCCGCTGCCACAGCCGCTCCAAAACCACGGGCACTGGCCACCCGGCCTGGCAGCAGCTCGGCCCTTCACAGGGATGAAGTGAGGGGCTCCCTTCATTAAAACTCCCTTTAATCAGCAGCAAGCTATGCAAACAAGTTTCTCTGCAAAGGGGAAAAGGAGGAAACCGTAGGAAAAGAAATGACGAGATCCCCAGCTTCTTGAAAGAAATTCCCTTGCTCTTTCTAAAGTAGGCTGCATAAATATTGATCTAGCCGGGATATGCCCTACATTCATTTGCACTTGCATTATAAATGTGCTTAAGAATGAGAAATCAATCATGTTTTCCTGTGAGGTGAATGTGTACAGCCAAGAATGCGCAGAGATAATGCGAAATCACAGCTCTCAGGCTTTCCACTTAAACACCAAGTTGGAAAAGGCATTGTTGGGGAATGCATGAGCAAATAGGTCTTCTTACCTATTCTTTATCTTCAGGTATTTCCATTAACCCCTATACAGACCATTTAAAACCCCCTCCCACTCCACCTCTAATCTACCATCTAACTAGTTTTCTGCGTTTCGCCTGCTGAGTTTTTTGGGGTTCCTTTTTCGTAACCTTCTCCAAGCAGGGCGAGGTATAACCTGAGGCATCCCTACAACTTTATCGCTCCCCCAGCCATCAGTCTTCTGTCTGGTTGAGCATTGCAACACCGCGACCGGGAAAATCATATCATTAGGTTGCAAAAGCAGTAGAGTTCCTGCACTAGAGAGCCACGGGGTGGCTTCTGAATCACTGGGTGATTAATAATTAATACGTAAGTGTTGGATAATCTGTTTAGACAGTGACAGTGTAAGAAATTTATTAGTATTTTCTCTGGAGAACACTGCTGCTAAAATCATAAAATTTTAACCAGTCCTCTCTCATTAGAATCCTACTGAATTACCAAAATAGTGCAAAGCTGCCTCATCTTGCTATACATTGTAGTGAAAGATTCTGCCTTTCTACCAAGCAAGGTGTTATGTGTGTTCATAAAATAGAAGATGTGGCAGACAGGTGACGGAGATAAGGATTTGCGTGTTCAGCTGGGTTTTGAAAGAAAATGAGTCAGCTCTTTTTAAAGTATCTGATTTACCTTGTTTGAGCTACTATTTGGCCAATTTCTGTGCCAGCTTTATTGGCTTGACTCATTATTTTCAGTTATTTTTTACTTCATTTACGCATTCTAAATTACATGTGCTCTTTGAAGTGCATTTTAAATGATTCTGTGGTTGCAAAGAGAAAAAAACTTTAAATTACAAGTGCAGAGTCCCTTTTCATAAACACAACTCTGCACAAGGTGACGTGGTAAATGAATGGAGTAGGTTTTAGATGGTGAAAACAATTATCTTTAAAAACCTGGCAAAGGCAGGAAGAAAAAATTAGTCAAGCGATCCCCATTTCTTATAATCACTCACCACACTGACAGAGCTCGTCACCGTTGGCCTCAAGATGAAATAATTGCCATCCTGCATTTCAGAGCTGTGATTCAGGAGCTGCGGGATGTGTCTTTCTGTTCTACAACATTGTTATATATGGAGATACTCACCTGTACTATGAGGATGCTGAACCTAGAATATTCCTGCATTACACAAGTGTGGTTTATTTGAACGCTGGCCAAAAGATGCAGAACTTGATAATTTGTCAATTTACCCCTGGTGACTAATGATCCTGTGTTAAAATGCTGGCCATACTTGTAATGCTCCATCTTATAAGCCATGTTTTGTTCAGCTGTATGTTAATGTGATTTGTGGCTACGCTGCAGAAGCAGTCCAAAAAGATAAATTTGCTTACCGAAGGTAGCTGCCAGGCGCTGCTACACAGAGGAGCAGAAGCACCAGCTCACAGACAGCAGCATCTCCCAACAAAACGGTTGCAGCCAAAGAAACGGAGCTTAGAGAATAATGCAATGTTACAGCTGAAGTACCAGGATAATTGAGCCTGTAACATCTGCTCAAGTGTAGTGACACCAAAAATAAGCACTTCTCTCCGTGTTGTTATGCCTTGTTAAAGCAGAGTGTAAACATGTGACATGACCCCAGCCCATCAGGGAGTTTGGGAACAGAAGACCTTGCAATCACAATTATCTTCCCCTGGCAAAGAAGGAACTTTCCCAGCAAAACTTTAATGAGGACGTTTGGGTTGCTTTCCAACAACTTCTAGAAGAAGGAAAAAAGGGACCATGTATTTAATTAGCCCCTTTAATAAGGGGTGTTCTTGTGTCTGTTTTACAGCTGGAACGAAGCATTAGGGTTAGGCTGCTTGCTTAATTTTTGCCTTGTAGCAAGAAATTGTATTGAATCCTTCCTGGAAGGTAGCGAGGAAAGAAAATAGAAACAAACCTTTGATGTGGTATAAGGACTACATTTCCTAAGAAATGGTTCAAGATTTTCCTTTTGTTGCAAATTACTGTTGAGTTTGATTAACCAGAACCCTTAATTTGCTGCTTCTACTCTTGTTGTGATTTCCCTTGGATTGAAGCAGTGGGAGGCCAGTCCTAGCCCCTGTCCAGCAAATCCGTTCATAAATACGTGCTGCTAGCTTCCCTTCCACAGTACAAACACAAGGGAATATTCAATTAAGTAGAAAAGGAGCACATTTTAAACTGATAAGAAATTAATTTTTTGCACAACATGCAATTACTCAGTCGAATCCCTTTCTTCCTAGTATCTTCACAACCACAATCTTAGCAGGAGTCGAAAAAGGACTGGTAATACATGCATAAAAATAAACAAGAGCCTTGGAAGGGATTTACGCTCCTGTGCTTCTGGGGAAAGGCCAGTTTCCAACTGCTGTGCTTTTGGGGATGGTTTTCTGAGCCTGGTTATCCCACACCATCTACCATCACGCTCCTTGTATCTTTCCTTGAAGCAGGTGGTAACAACCGCTCGGCAGCCGGACTCTATCTGGAAAGACCAGTGATTTAACCCACTTATGTTCCAGAAGAGATGTAGGTAGGAAATGTTACAAATGATTTACAAATCATGTCTATATCTCAGCTCTTGCAAAAAAACCCAGAGCCGTTGGTTAGGCATTTGACAATCTGTCGTTACACTCGTTCGACAGCAACCGGCATTGACAACCAATTTCTTGATGCGTGACTCAAACTGCTAATTTCAGCCTGTCAAGTCCTGCCTCACTTAGGTTTTATGCATTATAAGGTCCTGGGTGATGTGACCTCACTTTGACCTTCGCTCTGCTCCAAGAAGGATGATGTCCAGAGGAGGTCTGGAGGTCATCCACCTTAATGCATCTTACTTATCAATACTTCCTCTCCACAATGAGTTGTGTTCCTTGTAAGTCTCATACAGGGGCTTCCTGAATTTCTTGGCTTCCTTCAGCCCGTGCATCCCTTCAGGGCTACACATTGGTCATGGAGCAGCCCGCCTTTGTACCCGCCTGACCTCCGTCACTCCATGGTGACTCGCGACCGCCTCCCTTCAAAGCTGGTCCAAGGACAGGAGACGAATCAGCAGAGCCTTTCTTGTCACTGCTTTCTGCATGTTCCTGCACAGTCCCCCTCCCCAGAGACCTCATGAGTCTAGCTGTTGGTTTTGGAGAGCTACATGGTCCGCCTGATTTGGAAGAGCATTCATTCACAGAGCATGCAATGAAGAGCAGACATGCCTGAAGGTAAATGGTCCCTGGAGGCAGCAGAGCTCTGGCTAAAGCATCTGAAAACAAAGCCTTACACGCTGAGAATGAGGATACCCTCTGCAAGCAATGCCACCAGGAAAGGGAACAATGTGTTAAATGGTTTTTTCACCAGTTGCCTATGAATCCACTGCAGGTTCCTTGTACACCATGGTACCTGATATAGAGAGAATACAGGAGAGCAAGCAGCCAAGAATGGTAGGACACAAAATATTTGGCTATGGCACAGAAATGCATGCAGCCCAGCTGTGCTAAGTCATGATGGGCGTGAGCCCTGCCAGCAGCCTGTCTGCAAACGCTGTGGAGAAGAGCTCTCTGGCTGGCTCTTCCAGACCAACCGCGTGGAGAAAACATCCCCGCTGTCGGGATCTTTTTTAGAAGGTCCGACTGCTCATGGTCCCAGCTGCTGAGCTAGCTCCCTCCCTCTGCCTTTTCAACGCTGTGAGAAAAACCTCCACCGTGTGCTCCAGGTGACACCTCTGTCAGAAAACACATGCTTCAAAGTTTCAGGTCCTGGCAGTGTGGAATCCCAGACCCGCTGCTGCTGCAGGACCGATCTGTTTAGCGTGGCAAAGAAACATGTCAGGTAGGTGGAAGCTGAAGTTTGTGATACTATTATGGAAACAGCTTATCGGTATCTGTTGGCAGAAGCAACGTTCCTAAAAACCCAGCTGACTTTCAAAGCCTGGCATTTCCCAACTGCGCGGGGGCCACTGATGGGTTCCCACATGTTCATTGCCTGTCTTCTCATGAGGCTGTGAATATTTTAACCACAAAACATGTCTTGATCTGTGGAATGGGAAGGTCACAGGCACTGAAAATCCTGGAGAGTGTGCTACCTGTGACAGTGCCTTGGTATTTATGTGCTTGGAAAAACTAAGACCTTATTCTGCTCTAGCAATTGAGAATTCACCTCAGTTTGGTCAACCTGGTTTATCCTTGCTCTGATCAGAGTAGGTGGGGTCTCACAGAGCATTCAGCTCTGTTCTTAGCACTTACAGAACAGCAAGGGCCCCATTTGGTAAGCTGAAAGAAGGATGATGCTGCCTCTGAAGCATTTTACATGCCAAATGAATAGAGTTCGCTGTGTTCTGGCCAACATCCATAAAGCTAATGGCGCAGGTTTTCACCTCAGCAAATCCAGATGCTAACACACTAGCTGCTCCCCCTTTCCTATGGCTTCCCTTCGCTGGTCCCAGGCCAGTTCTGCACAGACCGATGGAGAGCAAGCAGCAGGGCCTTGCAGTGACCTGTGTTACTGTGTGGGGAGCCATATCCTCTGGCAGCTAAATGTCAGCCTCGTTTTCCTGGAAATTTTGTTTAGACTCATCCATGAACACAGGGCTCATTCCCATCGTTCCAGCGTATTACTAAGAGCTCTCCTAATCTCATGTGACAGCACAGTACGGCCCTATGACTACGCAGTCATGGCTGAAATGGCCGAGCGAGTGAGCAAGGGAGGGGTGGAGATGTCAAGCCACGGCATCTTTGGTAGGCACACTCACGTGCCGCTGACACGGCACCGGAGGGTGATTCTGCATAGAAACCAACAGGCATTTTCTTGCTGTAGTAGCTAGAGAAAAAAAATTCCTCTCTCCTAGATTTAACTTCTTCTGGACCTATTCATCAACCAGAGTGCAGATGTGTTCCCTACTGATTTCCTGAAAGCCTTTCTGAGATGGCTGCTTGGGGAGCTGTGGATGTGAGAGTGCGCTATTTTAGTATTAACTTCCAGGTTGGTCCTGCCAGTATTATAATTGTTTAAGGCTTTATTTGATTAATCTCCTTGGAGGATTTCTATGCTTACTGTTCAACAAGATACACCTTCGGTGTTGAAGAAATAAAGTTAAAAGGGCTCCTTCGAAGGGCACAGTGTGCATCTCTGTTTATACTTCCAGTAAATTACTGGAGATGGAACTGTTGCTAGCACTCCATACTAGGGTAAGTCTTCAGTCATACATGTTTTGAGAGTTCAGCTTCCACTACGCTATTCTCACTTTGGTGCTTATGCCATTCACAAATAAATAACGTGTATTTATGTGATAGATTCTTGCTGCATTAAAACCACACCTGAGATTCTTAAGCATAATTCATTTTAATACAGAGCATTTCCATTACCCAGCTGACAGAGCAGCTCCTGGCATACCGGCACAGCGGAGTGGGCAACACACTGCACAGAAGCAGCAAATACAAGTGAGTAGTGGTAGAAACTTCCTAAGCCACCTTTGTTGCCAAAGCTGCTGCATGATGTAAACATATCCCGAGTCTTGCGTGAAAGGCCTTTATTATGCACAGCCTTTTAACAGCAGGCACAACCCTCTAAGATATTTACAGGGGAATTAATGGGAGATGACTAACCTCGTGAAAAGCTGATACCAAAAATGTCTGAATCTCTTGGGTCACTTCAAATGTGCCAGACATGCTATTTAGAGCTGTAGGTTATGTAAAACCATTGCATCCAACTCACTGTGTTGGCTGCAGCTTAATGAATCCACATTAATCCATCTCTATCGGTTGTGGGGAATACTGTACCTCCAGGAGTTGTGGGACTTTAAAACAAAAAGGACTTAAGACACCATATGAGCTTGGAAGATAAAAAGAAATAATTACAAGGGTGGATTTATAAAGTTCTGGAAGAGAATCTTTCAGTGCATTAATATCTAACAAGCAATGAAACTCTCCTTCTTGTAAAGAAAAAGCAAACAAACCACGTAGCTTTAAATGGAAGAGCTGAAGACACGGTAAGAGGATTAGCGTACAGGGGTTGCTGAGTCTACTGGCAATTACAAGGTCTGGCTTTGCAATTAGTACCGACACAAATTAAAAACAAAATCTGTAAAATGCTGCTTTAATTTTAATAGGGTATTTAGTATGACTCTGGAATATGTAACACAGGCCTGCAATCAATCTGGGTAACAAAGCTGGTGTTTCTTTTCCTCAGACTTCTCTCCCTGTGCGTGACTTTCAGCTGTGTGGCTAACTCGCTGTCAGCGCCTCTTTGCCTTGAACAGGGATGGAGAAGCTGCTGTTTGCTTCCATGAATCGCCACCTTCATACATGGTGGGAACAAGAAGGTTGTGCTGGAGAAGACATTCCAAAGTTTGCTGACGAAGCTGTTCCTCCCAGCTGTTTAACTGCGACGCTAACACAACTCGGCCTGCGCCTGTCGTAACAGGAAGCGTGTGCAATTGAGGGATCTCCACGCCACGCCGCTGACAAAGGCTTAGGAAAACCTCACCTTGCTGAGACCAGTACAGGTGAGCTCCTCAAGAAACTGAAGTTCAAGTGACCACGTACTGCCAGCGAGTTGATGCTGCGTGTCAGTCGAACAACCGAACAGTGCGATTCTGCACTCATCCCTGAGGCCCAGAAGCTGGGACAGGACATTTGTTCCACAGGAAAAGAGCTTCACAACCTTTTGCTCCACTTTTGGGACACGGAGACCTGACTTCTGGCCATCACCTTCAGAAGGGTTTAATGCGCAACCAAGAAGGTACTTGCCTCTTTTCTCTTCTCTTGGTATTAAGGAAATAATTACTCTTACCCATATTTGCTAAGTGCCTTGAGGTGCACTGCCAAAGAACATTTAGTGGTGCCGGTCCTACTTGTAGGGAAGTGGTTCTGGAATCAGAAATACAGATCAATCCTTGCTGAAAATGACTTAGGGGGCTGTAGGTACAAACAACGTTCCAGGCAATGCCACTCCAGGATTCCTGAATATATAAACACAAGATAATTTGCAGCCTAATTCTATTTCAGGCATCAATTAATGGAGACTTCACAGATGAAGAACGGTTCTTAATCCTATGTTCAATCTAAGAGCATGTTTAAGAGTTTCCTTGAATAAGCACCATCTTAAATGCTTTACTACACTGAAGTCCTTACATGCCAAGTTAAGCACAACTAGCACAGAACACAGTTGCTCACAGCTGGAGCAGCGATCAACATACGTTTTCGGTTCCTTTGTTATGTGCATATCCAATTTGCTCCTACAGTAATGACAATTGCCTGTATGGATGAGGGATGCAGGTGCACACACCTAGCATTTTTAAAAATTAAATTCATCCCTACTGGTAAAAGGAAGCTTTATTTTAAGAATGGTTTCCATATGATGGCATTCAATTTCTCTTAAAAAGGATATTATGTTGTTTAATTTGAAATGGTCCCTTTGCTCATCCGTCTCCTGTCTTTGAATTATTTTTACAGTGGCAGATGTTTTGTCTTTTCCTTCAGCATTTTGACATTGAAATAACTCTCTTGCTTCCCCATGTGTAGGGAAATTCTCCCTTACTAGAAAAACAGGCTCCTAAAGCAGAGAGCTGAAAAGGCTCCCTAACATTTTGCAGGGTTGAAGGACATCTCCCTCCCCCACCTTCACATGTTAACTGGAATCACTGAAGTGATTCATACCTTCTTAAAACATAGATGAACATTTCACAGCACCACTGATGATGACTTAGAGCAAAGAAAGTATAAATATAGTCTTTCCCACACTAGTATTCCTCAGAGCTCATCAACTTTTGATCCAGAACTGCCTTGTCAGTCAAGTTTTCTGTAGTCATGGATTGGGGATTAAGCAATTCCTGTTTAATGAGGGCATACTACTCTGAAGTGATATCTTTGAAACAAAAAATCAAGCTGGGTAATCACTGCATGTTTGATAAAATTTAAAAATTCTCTTTCAGTATAGTTCATGATAAAACTCATTCTACAAAGGCTCTGTGCTCTTTGGACTGTCCTGTGGCAGCAGACAGTTCAGAAAAATCAGATGGTACCAATCACCCATCGTTGAATTGCCCAGCAAAATATTAATTGTAGGTAAACCAAAGGGTCATGCAAAGTGAGGTGGTATAAAGTTGATTAAAGAACAGAACAGAACTGGCAGTAATACCAACTGAAGCTGGACCTGGTTCCCTCTTCTACATTCACAATGAAAGAGTGGGGAAAACCATGGACAACAGCTGATGCTCATAACCTGTCCCTTCTCTTGTAGAAACAGCAAGTAACAGCACAGCATAACCCCGAGGGTTTTACAGGAATTTCTGAGAATCAGGGAGGCAGATTTCAGAAAGAGCTGAACAGGAGTTACATACTCCAGCCACCGCTGTGGCTACCCAGTCAGCTCCTGATGCCTCCTGCCGTAGTAGCTGTGGTAGCTGCTGGCAGAGGTGGAGGCAGCAAAGATCACAACAGCTCCAGCCTCTGCGAGGATTTCGGCTAAACTTTGGTCTGCTCTGTTCCTCAGGGAACCCTCTGGCATGGGTCACTCTGGACATAACATAATCCACAAAAGTAATTTTGTGTTTTCAAGACCTTCTGTCATGTTCCTGCCACTGTCTGTGGGAGTAGGCAATTTGTTCATTCAGCGTAAAGAGTTTTAGTATGGAGTCATTTATAGTAATCTGTGATAAATTACTTTTTATCCCCTTATTTTTTCTTGACAACTCCTATAATCAGAAAACTCTTCTTCAAGATTGCCAGATTCTGGATGGAAAACTGCAGATTGCAAACCACCCTGCTTCATTTTACCCGTCTTCCACACACCCGTCATCAATCAAACTTTAGAAAAGGGAAACGTGTATTTCACCCTTCTACTTCCTCCTGACAAACATCAATTTCCTAAGCTCATGTCTCACAACAGCAGTTAATCTCCATCAAAATTCACAATTCCAGGAGAGTTTGAGGGTATCTATCAGTTCCTGGGAAATGGAGAATAGCCTAGTTTTCTCATAAGCCTGAGAGTTCAATTTAAATATGCATATACTTAAAGAGATTTCAAGCACACTTCCCTGCATAAAGCAAAAATAACCAGGCTTGGTACCACTAACATTTGGAGATGCTGGGTCATTATAGAGACTGCCGCGTCCATATTCAGAGCTACAGTGTGGCCCCTTTTCATCTCATGGCTCAACTCAGGGCCTCACGGGATGCTGGGAGCCACACTGCAGCCTTCCACTCCCAAACGCGTTTCACAGGGCAGTGATAAATCCAAGTTTTTCCACCCTTGGGATTTCAGTGCCACTACTTAGTTTTTTAATTGCATAAAGCCCTTCATTAGTAAAGGCCGCTGGCAGTGGTGAGTTAGCCTGACGAGAGGGAGAGCGAGGTCAGCTTGGTCCCTGGCAACTTCTCCAAGTTGGATCACAGATGGCAGCTGCTCTGTGCAGGCTGAGAAAGCTGTGGTGTATATCCAGACCTGGAGCTGTACCAGTACACCCCACCAAGGATCCCACCCAAGGCTATTTAAATGACCTTAACGCTGTGTTCCTACACTACGGACTATCTTACCAGGGGAGACAAAAGGCACTTGTTTAGTCTAGCAAAGTCAGAGAGAATATGAAGTCTGCTGGGGGGACAGTTGCTGCCTCTAAGGACCTTGGGGGGAAACGCTTAGGAGGTCAAAAGAAAAAAAGCTATTTGAGTCAAAGGGCAATGCCGGCGTGTGAGCAAATGGGTACAGACCAGACGTGTAAACTGATGCCAAAAACTGGAAGGAAGTTCCAACAGCGAGGGCAGGGTGGTCCTGGGACAGTCTTCCAGTTAGGGCCAAGGACAAATCAGCTCATTTCAAAATGATGTTCAGCTTGTTTACCTACCATGTTGGGGTCTCACTACCAGGCAGCACGGTAGGATGCAATGTCTCCAGTGACAGGGGAGAAAACTGGAACGCTCGGTTCCACGTTTCCAAGTAACATTTGAGAATCTCCGTGTCCTGGGCTTTTTCTGTGTGCGTGTGCATGAACATTCAGGTCTTTGAACCATCTGAGAAAAGCAGAGCTTCTCCCTGCTCCATCTGAAGGAGGGGAGGCCTGGAAACTGCTTCATAGAAACTCTCTTTTATTTCAAGTATTGCTGTTAACAAGGCTGTCCCTGAGGCATGCTGTCTCATCCTTCTGAGTGGGTCCCCCTATGTGTGTGTGTGTGTGTGTGTGTGTGTTTTCACGTTGACTGTTTCTCTCACACATTTAAATCAGGAGACCTGGAGTAACCTTTGCGAAGTAGGTGGCATGAAGGCGGTGTGAAATGGTAGAAATAATTAAACCAGAATGTACGAAGCAGCCAGAACCAGACCGCAATATACTCAGCGCTGCACTTCTCCCGCGTGTTCCTCCTGTCAAATGAGTTTTGGGGCATCGGTTTAAGCGTTTAATGACCAAACGCTGCTGTC
>VZTU01029957.1:53937-337063 GCA_013400835.1 Zapornia atra
GAAGCCGGGTTGATAGTGGCGGCTGGAAGCCCAGGGCTGCCCCAGAGCTGACGCTGTGCCAGGGTAGCCTCCCCTCCCTTCAACGCGTGGGTAATGGAGGTCGCTCTTCAGTTGTTTTCCGCTTCCAGCAGCGGCAGCGGGCGTTCGAGGTTAAATCAGCCTTAATCTGCCGCTTTCCCTAGTGACGAGAAATGCATCGGTGCCGCTGCCGGGGCTGTTTCAAGTGTTTTGGAGGATGCCGGCAGCTCAGTCGTGGTTTACTTGAGCCCGTGTGCTCGGGCGTGCTCCGGGACCGCCTCGTAAGGGCGCCGAGGGCAAGGCGGCGGGCTCGCTGGCAAGTGGGGAGCTCCGCGCGGTGTTGCGCCTGTGCTGGGGCGCGGAGATGCCTGGGCTGAGCGCGGTGCGCCCTGCGCGCCGCTTAGCCTTCCGCGCTGGTAGCGCTTGCGAGCAGCGTCTGTGAGAGCAGCGGGACCGCACCGCGAGGCTGAGAGGGAGGGAAAGGAAGTACGCGCGTACAGCTGGTAGCCCCTGAATACTGGGTTAGCCACAGCCTTCCCGATGAGAAGGCAGAAGCTCTTTGATGCAGCTTTGCTCTTACAACTTGACAGTGCGGGAATTCGGGGAGCGCTGGGTGGAAAAGTTAGCTCCCACGTTGTAATTATGCAACCTTCTGCGGGTTTTTAGAGAGGTTTAAAAATACCTCCTGTGTCAGTTGAGTCGGTTCGTATAAAATACTTCCTGTCGTTTTGGAGCTGCCTGTGTTTTAACCGTCCCGTCTCCCTCTCTGAGGAGGAAGGAGAAGAAATGGTTTAATGTTCAAGTACGCGTTCAAATACCTAGCAAGCATTCCTGTGAAACAGATAAATGTAGTATCCAAAGATAAGGTCGCGCCTGCGAAGGAGCGAATGCCGTCCATCCCTCCCCTGGGCGGGTTGGCTGAGCGGAGTGGTCCTTCGCTGAACCGTGAGAATGCAGCGCTTTAACTCTGAATTAACACAGAGAATTCCTCTCTCGAGTGAATTCCCCTGAATGTCAAATAGAGGCGGTAATGGCGGGGTGGGAAGGAGAGCAGCACACTAGATAAGTGCCCTGCTTTATTTGAAAGAGAATGTGGGAGTGGTGGCGGGTGGTCAGTTCAGCTTTTCTTCAGACTTCTTAGACGGTTGTATAATGACACCAGGATAACGAGTGCAAGAAGCAGTATTTGTTCAAGGGGTTGATATGTTTGGGTCAGAAAAGAGCTTAAATATTCCTTTTTTTCGGGTAATGAAGGTGGTCTGTGTGTTTTTTCCTCTGTACTGTCGAGTGTGGAAGTCGGCAGGTGATGCTGGAAGGGATGTTGCTTCCTTTACTTCCAGTCCCACAGTATAGTGGGGATGCATGGGCTTATTTTTAAAATGAGATAGCCACGTGCCTTCTTCCCTAACAGAATGTGTTCTTTAGAAAACACAGAACACGTAGCTAAGTCTTACGCACAGCTAAGCCTGTTTGCATGTAGGTTTTATGCATTAAGTGATTAGTTCTGTGTTAAATGCAGATGCTCCAACTGCTTTATTTCAGTGTCTCGACTTGATTGCTTGCGTAGCTCGTACACGTTGGACTTCCTTGTTCAAAACTGCTAAATACAAATGTATTTCAGCATACACAGGATTAAATTAATGCACATTTCTTAAGAAAGTTCATATGCTAAAAAGTATGCACCTCTATTTCAAAAGTGCAGTGTTTTTCGAAATCCTTATCTCTCTGAGGGGATCTGTGATCAACATCTAAAACACCTCTGATCAGGTCCTCGAAGCAGAATGGTTGTTGTGCCATCTAACATACCAGACCAGCCAAAACCAGCTAAGAAAATATTACCTACATGTAATCACACTGATTTTTATGTAACCATCTCAGCAACTTACCTCGGTTTTCTTATTTTATCTCCCCTCCCTGCACCAAAGTTGAAAGGGCAGGAAGGAGGGACACATCAAATTGAACTGGAAAGGGGAGTGGGTGTTGGCTCCAAAGTTAGGGTGTTTTGCTTAGAAGTACCTTTTTCGTAAATGATCCTCCAGGATGATACCCTGAGGAAAGCTTTGTAACAGTGATTTCCTGTTTGCCTGGGACTTCATTGGTTTAAACAGCCTGCCTTGTCCCAATGGATAGAGAACCACTAGCATCTCTATCCCTGTAATTTCCTGCAAGCTGTCTCAGTAGGATTTGGCCATCCTGGTCTTGTACTGATGTGAAATGGCATAAACCTAGGCTGGATTTATTGCATTGCTTCTAAAAAGAATTCTTTGACCTAATCCCCTTGGAGTGAGGGGAGAAGAGAACAGTGGTGACTTTTGGGCTTTTTTATTTCTGGGGAGAGGCATTTTTAAGACTGGAAGATTGCTATACTGAAGCTAAATGTTAAAAATTCCGAAGAGAATAAGATGATACAGCCAGTGATGTTATTGTTACTGTAGGTTGATAATTCCTCTGGATGTGGATTCTGGGAAATACATATTTGAAAAAAAAATGCTATGAGAACTGTAGAGGATTGGGATCTTTTACTATGACAAAAAGGCTCTCTTAATAAGTAGCAGTCCACAAATACTCTGTAAATGGAATATCTGTTCTTTAAATGCAGAATTCTGAATTCAAAAGCCCCCAAAGCCAAAGCATGGCACTAAGAAAGAAAAGTGCTCCCTGTATGTTGCCTTGATTCATTTCCAGATGTGGTTAGTGCATCTTTCTTTCGCTGTCTCCTCTCTTGTTCTAAGAGTGTGAGTGAGGTTGATTTCTTCAATCTCTTGACTCTGAGCATTAAACAGATAACTCTGTTGCTAAAACAAAATCCCTTACAGCTTTAAGGGTCTGATCCGAGTCCCTGGAACATCAATTAGAGCAGAATTGGGCATTAGTGACTGGTCATGCTTGTCAGCTTTCCTCTCTGTTGAAATCTATCTCAACAAAAGATACTGTCCTCAAAGTTTGAAATGCTTAATCTCTATTTAAACGGGTAGGGTTGAATAGCTTTCCTCTGAGATATTACGTTACTGGGTTATGGAACTGTATAAGAATCCATCGTGCAATTATAGTCATGATATCGTCGCTGGGAGACCGATTAGGTCAGACTTACTAAACCATTCCTAAAACCGTAAGAGTGGCTGTGATCCAGAGGGTTTCTTGCAAACAATTTGAAGTATTCCTTACTGGTCTGTAAAAATAATTTTTATAAAACATAAGTTGTCCCAGTGGCCTTGACTTCTCTATAATTTGCACGTGGAAGGAAAAACAGACTAATACACCAACCTTCTCATTTGAAAACTGCAAAGCTGCTTGTTTGTTTTGAGACTTTACATCAAAAATAAGCATGGAATCATGTTCTGTGCTGTGTCTGGAGCATCTGCATGGCAAGGACCATGAGTAACATGATATTGGTCTCGAAGGCTGGTTCAGCACAATGGGTGTTTGAGGCTTTTTTGTTTTACTACTGAAAGATGATGTTATTTGTGATCCTGGCACTTGGCCGCCATTAAATTTTCTGCTCTTTGAAGTGACATAGGGCTTCTGCACCTGCTGGTGTCATCAAATATATTGCTTTTCAGTAGACAATTGCCTATAGGCCGAATATTAAAGAATGCCAGGTGTAATTAGGGGTGTTAATTCTGCAACTGGCTGTCAGATTTTATTTGGAAAGAGATGCTTTTTGCTCATGTGACCTTTTAGAAAACTGAGGAGAGACGAATCCAGCTTTGTCTTAAAGTTCATTACAAGAAATGTTAGTCTGTCAGGTATGAAGATAAGGGTGGGAAGATCCAGTGTCAGGATATGCACAATTGTTTGGGGTTTTTTAAAGAATACTTGGGAATTTGGGTCACGCTGAGATTTCCAGTTATGTGGATGGAAACATAGTTTTAGATGCTTACTCTTACATGAAGACACCGTAGGCCTGGCAGTGCTGAGCATTGTGGATGTGACGTGTATTGAATTACTAGCCGCTTGTTGTGCTACTTGGTGAATAACTCAGTTCAGCTATTTAATATGTTTGTAAACTCGATTTAAGATGACTAAGTGCTGTTTAAGGAGAGAAAACATGCCAAAGACAAACCTGCATCATAACCGAGGGTAGAACAACAGCTGTGCCGTAAAGACCTTCTGCCTCTGGAACACTGACTTAGTTCTGAAATCCATTGTCTTATTTAACATGAAAGAAATTAATTCACATGAATGTGAACATGGGGATTTTTATAGATGTAGCGTAAACTTGTCTGAATTCAAATGGGAAAACACCCTTTGGCTAGGGCTGCCATGATCTTGACTTTATTTATTCTTTCTTTCTAATGTGACTTGGATGTATGCTCTTCCACCTTGTAATCATTTGTGTGTTGGCATCTCCTGTAAAGAAGTCGTCATTGCTAAAACTTGCTTCCTTGGGAGACTTACCTCCTTTCAGTTATATATTGTGGTCCTTGGCGGGACCAAAGCAGTGAAATTTCTAGTCCTGTTCCGCAGGAAAGTTTAAAACATCTCCGGTGCTGATGGCTTGCTCCACCTGTCCATGTGTGTAGCCATTTGCTTATCTCCTTGCAGTTGGAATGGGGGTCTTTTTAAGGTAGGCAGCTTTTTTTTGGGGGGGAACAGGAGGGGAGGGCTCTGAGGGTGCAGCGGCCTCTCCTCCTGCGCAGGAGGAGCCGTGGGGATAATGCTGGAATGCTGGTGAAACGGCAGCTGAGCTTTGGTATGTGACAGCTGTTAAGTACAATGGGTTTTGAAACTTAAATTGTGTTGTGCTCCTGGCTAGCATCCATAATTTAAGTACGTGTGAAGTACCAACGTGGGAAACTTCAGTGTGATGTACATAAGAGTTACTATATATACTAAACATGTAGTACCTAAATCGGTACATGCAGGAGCTGAATTTCTTTGCTGCCACAGCATGGAATGCAGCATTCCTTTTTATTTTTACTTTTCTCTGTTTGTATTTTGATGCTGTCCCTCTTTCCATATCGCACCAGCTATTTCCTTCAGTACTGCTTTTGTTGTTTCATTTTTGAAACTGTGCATAAACATCCCCCTGGATGATGAAACTGCTGATACACCTTCAACACTCTTGCACAATTAAAGCGTCCATCTGTTCTGTCAGGGCACCGACAGACTGCTGTGCACGTCTAAAGCACTACATGGGTTCTTGGGAAGATACTACTTAATAGCATGAAATAAGAAGTGTTCATTTGAAACAGTGTTAGCGACTGGTACGTGCTTTTTAGCTACTGAAAACTGCTTTGTAGTTTTTATAAAACCACATAGGGAGAGATGTCTTGGTTATCTGAGTGATCCCCTGGAAGAGAAGTGTGTAAAACACCGTGTCTGAGGGGCACGGCACTCCACAGAAAGTGAAGCTTAAAGGTAGAAACCCTGAATAGCGCTGCTTGTCAGCTCAGCCTTCTCATTCGGAGGGAACCTGTCTCGTGTGCTTACCTTCCCTCTGTGTTTAAGGGAGGGGGTCGTGTCAGATTAACTGTTTTAAGCTAATAGTGTCTTGATTTAGGAGGGGGGGAAAGAAACCAAAGATTGACTTTCTGTTTGCCTTGGACAGTAGCAGCAAAGACACTTTGACTTAGTCTTCTGCGTCTCATTATGTCACTGCTTGTGGAATGAAGCACAGTGGTGTTTTGTATCAGATAAATCTGCGTGTGTACTTGTTTTTCAGCTTCCCTTGACTCAGCTTTATCGCTCTGTTTTAGAACTTCTGCTCACATGAGGGTTTGCACGTTGGGAAGCTGTCTGTCTGAAATAGCTCTGTAGTAACTTTGATTCTTTGGCCCAGAGAGCTCAGTATTATGTTTACCTTTTGAGCCTTTTTTGGTAAGGTGTCCTTTTTTGTGTGTTTGTATTCAAATGGAGTAGACTTTGATGCTTGGAGGCAGTTGCAGTGTGCGTGGAGAAGCTAACTCCAGTAAAAGGGAGAGGGTGGGTTTACTGAAGTCTCTTTTGTTTTGTACTTTTTGCTATCTTGGCCACGCAATTCCAGTTTATTTTTCTTCCTTCTCAAAGATGTTTAAGGGAAATGCTACCAACCTTTGTAAACAGCTAAAAACTTTGAAGCTCACTGATAAATGAATGCATCTTAACTTTTTCTAGATTTGGCTAGAAGGCAGGAATTCTGAAACACTAAGTTCTTCACAAGACTATTTAAGAAGCTTCACAGGAAGACAGTGTCCTCGCCTTTAAAATAATAACATCTTGCTTATGACAATAATCTGTGAGATCAGAAACTGAAGTTAAAATTCAAACTGGTAGTGTTGTGTATAGATTTGAGGTAGTCAGGATCAACAAGTTTTATGTCAGAAAGTTTCTGTGAAAATCCTGCATTTGCAGCTTTGAGCTTTGCTGACAAGCGCCTTATTTTATTCTTTGTGTCACTTTTGTCCTTCAGATAGCCTTTCTGGACAGTTGAGTAATCTGCAGCATTTCCTTTTCAGAGAGAATAGTTTTTATGTTTTTCACTATAAAATAACTTGTATTTACTGTAGAATAGCAATTTTTTTTTTTCTAATCAGGCTGGCATTTGACCAGTATGCTATCTTAACATAGATACCATTTTCCAAAAATAACTAGTGGCAAATTCTAATTTAAAGTTTTCCCACTGATTGCAGTTAAATACTGAAGCCATTTTGGGTATTAGAGAATTTCAAACAAGTCTCTTTTTTAAAAATTTCTGATATATTTCAGTTGACTGTCAAGTTACTTTTTAACATATGTGTGCTATATGATAAAATATTAAATGCAAAGAGTAGACATCACTTGCCTGTTGGAATGTAGCAGCTGCCCCAACAGCATGGAGGGATGTCATGTGGGTTGTAACTGAATAACAGTATTGTGTCACATCGAAATTCTTTTCAGGATTTCAGGTAGGCAAAATCTAAACTCTTTTTGGTTTTTTGGGTCTTTTTTTTGGTGGTGTCCATGCTGTCACACACAGTTCAGTCCTGCAGTAGTCATCATGTGGAGTCCTGTTTGTAAGTCACCACAGCTGTAGTCACCCCCACTGCCGCTGTCACATAAAATCATTTAGTTACGTAAGTTGATAGTCCAAATTTGTGATGCCAGTTGCCCCAGTCAGGATTCCTCTTGCTTCCCTGTTCAGCTAACTAGCTGGTCCTGACCTTTTTCATTGCATGGTTGAGAGTTTCAGCTCCTGTGGTTGTGGTTAAAATATGTAGAAGAATGGGAATGTTGCAAAATCTCTTGGGGAGTGGGGTTTGGCCCTTCATAATTTCAGGGGCAAAAATTATTCTTTGAAGAACGTTGCATTAAAAAATGACAACTGTTAAATCAGGAAGAAAGACCTCCTGGAGTGAAGAGTCATTTAATTTCACAACATAAGCATACTATTCTTTGAAGCTTTTTCTGTCGATGGGGAAGTAAAATTTCTTCCAGCTGGCTTTGACTTATTTGGAGGGATGCTGAAAATACTCATTCCCCAACCAACTGTGTTCCTCGATTTGGCAGCTAAGAATAACTATTTACATATTGATGTAAAATACTGAGTTTCAGGGGATTTTTCTCTCCGGTTCTATCTAGCTCAGTTCTTGGTGTAGAAGGAAAATGATAGTGTCTAGGTGGAGACTTTTAAACTTGTAACTCAGCATTTTTGTGGACCGAGGTAAATTGGGCTCTTTTCAGGGTGTTAATTGTTCTGATCTTGTCCAGTGGCAACGGGAATCTTCAGACCAACTTCACTAGGCTCTGGATTGTATTCATAACTCTCAGAATCTCATAATAGCCACATGAACCGGTTCCTCTCATCTGCAAGCTCTCCAAGTGCCCGTGCCAACTTATTTAAATAAAGACAAAACAATGGGCCTTGGTCCAAGGGGTAACGAGGAGCTGGAATGCCTTTGAAGTTCAGGACCCTAGGCTGTAGGTGTGATTTACATAAACCTCATTATGTAGTCTGAAAGCAGTTTCTCTTCCTGTTTGTTCGATTTATGGAGCTTTGTGTCCAAAGAGAAAGAGATAGTCAGACCTGTAATTAAGATAAGTAGCAGGCCACTCCTTTTCTGAATGTGTGCTCTGGTGAGGAGAGAATTTTAGATGCACCATTAAGGCTAGAACAAAACCTGTGNTCCTTTGAAGAAGCTGCATGCTTCCTTAAACAATATCTATGCCTGTTTCACCCTGTTGCTTGCTTTAAAACAAACCATACAGGAAAGCCCAAAATTCATACTAGCAAGGATTTTGCTTTTACTTAAGCCACAAATGGCCTTTATCGGAGCAGCTCTCATCAGTTTTAAGGCTGCATGGAAATGAGCAGGTTTGGAAGTGGGCAGTGTGTTTTCTGATCAAACGTGCACATGCAATGACATTTGTTGTTCTCAATCAAACACTTGCTTCTTTTTCCTGTCTGATTCTCTCTAACTTTTTTTTTTTTTAAAGCAGATAGTTAGTAGTAGCACTGAGTTTGTGTTAAGTTCTGCGAGCAGCAAAACTGACTATATATGTGGTCTGCTTGCTCATGAGATAATTGGTCAGGTCTACCAATGATGACTTAGCTCCAGTTATTTCATGATTATTAGCTCAAATTGTAAGTGATGGAGGAAAGTGTTTTTCTTCTAACATGTGTACCTTAGTGGGACAGACAGACCTCTAGGGGACAACAGCCTCTGTTAGCAGTCATTTCATTTCTGGAACTCAATTATGACCAAGACAACCTAATACTGAGTGTCACTATTGGCTTTCTGCATCTATGTGTGTTTGCTTTCATGCTGTATAGCTTGCCTGTTGGAATAAAAATGTTGATGACAAAGACTCTTAGGAAGCGGTGGAACACCTGGAAGAAGGCTAGCATGTGACATTTGCTGAAGTTCGTATTAATAGGCTAGGAGCTCTTGGTTTCTTCTGGTACCAGTATTACATGACTTGACTACAAACACAAAGGCAAGATAGCTTGCAGGTTGCAAACGTGATGCTTCTCAAAGTGAAGTTAATCATGTGTGTGGGGGAGATGCAATTTGACGTTTCTGAAATACCAACAGGAGCTTGTTGAAAGCTGTGTAATATGCAATTATCTGAAAGGGGTTTTTTTTTTCCCCTCTCTGTTTCAGTCCTAGAGTTGAGGATTTTTAATGTGCTCACTTGGTAAAATCACAGATTTTCTAGTGTGGTGGTGCGGATTAAACTTTCAATGGTGAGAAGTAGGTCTGAGTTTATATCCTTTCAGAGCAAGCAGTTAACTTTTTTGGCTTGGAAGTCCAACCTAATAAAAGAAAGGACTGGCTGAAAATGGGAATCTGGACTCTTTGAAGTGTCCGAGCTCAGTGAAGTGGCTGTGAACGCATCTTACCTGCTTTTTTATTTAGTGGCGGGAGAATCATGTCCCCTGCCTGTATCAACCAAAATAGAATCTGTGGCCTGTATATTCCCTGTGAATAAACCAAAGATTGCTGTGGTACTCTTCAGACTATTAAATACAGAAACCATTTCCATTTCACAACTTACAGAACAGCGGCATCATCTGTATAAGTATATTCACTCCCCTTAAGATTAGACTGTAGCACTGAGAACTGCTTCGTTTGTGTCTTCTTAATCTTCTTTATCAAATGACAACTTTAATTCCTGCTAATGCTAGAAGAGTACATGAAATTACTTTATTTTGCTTTACAGATTACATCTTGGAAGTGTGTCTTGTAAGAAGAATGTTTCAGAATAGTTTTTTCTGAATCCGTGTCATAAATGATCTCTTCTTTTTTTTCTTTTTTTTTTGAACTTGCATCTTTTTCCTTCATAATTGAAACCTAGACCCAAAATACGTTGATCAGTATCGCTAGATATTGTAGTACAAAGATTAAGAGGCTTCGTAGCCTGCAGTGGCGTAAGCTATATTCCTTCTGTCAGTGTCAGGATAAATGTTGCACTGGAGAAAATGGTTTACTAGAGCCTGGGGTATGTATTATATTTAATTTGCAACACTGGTTGGGGTGTGATCCTTTGTATAGAACTCCACTGGAGTGTGAGCAGTTTCAGCACCTCTTGCTGCTTCAGTCTGGCATTAATAGGAGGCGTGTTTTGGGTTCCTGGCAAATAACCCATGTTACTTGCTTACGCTGTGGAAATGGGAATGCACATTTGTCACCTTACCTGTGAATAGCACTGTCTTGAGATTGTCTACAGATCAACTGTAGATCTTTTTAGCCTAGAGTATGCAGTTAAACTCTCCCTCTACCCCCTTTATATTCATGTGTGCCCCCTTCCTTCCTTTTCATTTGTGGGGCACACTTTTTTCTTCTTAATTTNTTTCCCTGTTTACCCATCTCTTTTTTTTCTACAGGAAGTTTTTGGGCATTCTTGGCTGCATTTTCCAACTCACCCACTTTGTGCGGTTTTTAGTCCTCCTGGAAGATTTTAAGGGATTTCTGTGTAATTCCCATTTATTAGTAAGATGCTGTGTGTGTTCCTTCCCGTTCTGCCCAATCTATAAGGCACTCTGTGAAACAGTACCACTGCTACTGGTGGGGAAGAGCATGTGTTCTAGCATAGCTAACCTAGATCTGCAAAGCAAAAAAAGACAAACTTCTCTCCAGAAAGTCACAGCACATGCCTACAACAGCTGTGCCTGTGTATGTTAACAGTGAAGGATCAGGTAATGATATAGTCAAAAGAGAGAAGGAGCAGAGCCTTAAAGGGGCATAAGGAGTGTTGTACCTTTATATTGGGGAAACAAACATGTGAAAAGGTTTGGTTTTATTGTTTAAATGAAAAATCCTGTGTCACATGTATGTTCTTGGCCCAGCAGTGCATCTCTTTGAGAGGGAGGTTGTGGATTGCGTAATAAACAAAGTGCTTGTCTGTCACAATAATTTGTAACTGGTTTATGACAAAGAAAAAAGGCTAATCTTGCATAGTAAGACTTATGGCTGACAGTTGAAGAGTTCACACTCTTACAGCCTTTAAACCTGAAATTGGATGTACTGACTCTTTAGCATTAGACTGACTTGTGAACAGTGGTATCACATGCGACATGTCCATAAGGCTTGTGCTTTTTAGGAACACATACAGCAAACATGGAGGTGTTTCAGCATTGGCACTGCTCTCTTGCTTGCTGTCACTGGCTAAGCTGGGCATGATCAACTTGTCAAGATAAAAAAGAAAATACAGTTAGCAAGCATTGTCCTTTGTGAACTGTGAAGAGTGCCACTAAGGAGCGTAGTACAGGGCAAGTCTAGTCTCTTTTTGCAAGCCTGAAGAAGGATGTGTTCACAGCAAGCAGGTTCTGGGAACTCAGCATGCAGACTTGTGTCCAGGTGAGGGCTGCATCACTGGTAAATACTGTAATACCGCCGTAATTAATGCTGTAATTTTGATAGGGCACAGTGTTATTGTGCCTGTATGTTGTCTTCATTTTGTGAGGTTTTTAACTGTGTTGTGCTTAAAGCATTGGTGAATTGCCTTCCCAGACACAATATTGTAACTTCAAGTTTGTTCAGATGTTGTGCATGTTGGCAAGCCTTAATCAGAGACGTTATTTGATGCTCTCTTCAACAGGTGCTTTGGTCGTGGTGCTGGGGCACTCTGGGTTTTTGGTGGCATTGGCTTTTTTCACATTTGGGTTTCGCTTTTGCTCAGTTCTTTATTGCTTTTACCCACTAATTTTTCTAAATGTGTGGGACATGTTGCAGTTTAAAAATCCTTTGAGCCTTTCTCCGCAGACATGGCTATGCTGCTTTGCAACAAAATGTGTAGCTGTTCAAAGATTGTCAGAGACTAATGTATCTAACCTTCCTACCTGATGCAGGTGCTGCCATGCCAAAACAAACGCTGTGGCATAAAGTTAATACCCACTAACCTTCTCAGGGCTGAAGTGCGTGAATGTAGCAGTGCCTTCACCCATGGTAGCAGGGAAGTAGTGCTATATCCTTATTTCCCTAATGAAAGATTAGGCAGCTCTTGTCTTACCGTTTATACATAAACATCCCACTATGTCTTTTTGTATTCTCTTGAGCATTTGCTTCTCTACACTGGAGTTATTGTTGTCCTTTTGGCAAGTCCTGCTTAGGAGAATATACCCCTGTGGGACTGTCTGCAGGCAACTGTGCCTGACTTCTTTGCTCTGAATGTGAATATTTGTTTGCTTCCCTTCTTGTTAGTGAAAAGCATGGTGGTAGCTAGCTGCAAGTCTCAGTAGGTCATGTCGGCATGGCCGCTAGTAGAGATGCTTCACTGTGGTTTGAAGTGATGGAGGGCTGTCACCTTCTTGGCATGAGGTAGGTGCCATGTGTAGAGGTGTCATGTGTAACAGGGTTGGGTCCCGAATCGTAAGCGGGGCTAGCTGAACTGTCATAACGAGTACATGGTGCTGTGGGTTACTTCAGTCTTTCCTGCTCTGTGCTGTTCTCACCCTCTCCATTTCCTTGCGTGTGTGTGAGGCTGCTGAGGGGTTTGGCGAGCAGCAGAACTCTCAGTAAGAGGAAGCTGCTTTGATTTTGTTTCCTAATTGACCTATAAGGCAAATTGCTGAGCACATTTGTTCCTTGCTAGTTGTAAAGGGAAGGAAGGTAGCACGGGATTGGAAAAAAAAGTAGAGGTTTTGTCATGTCACTGTCTGCTAGCTGTAGTTACTCTTTACTAATGTGTGTGCTTTAATTTTTAGTGAAGGCAGCTGGAGTGAGATGAGGATCCGAGTGCTGACATTTGAGTGCATCTAGTCAGGGGCTGAAGGTACAGTGGTGAATATACTTGTGGCTTCTTTGCAAGTATCATGAGTTTCTTGGTGATGGAGGAACAAAGGTAAAAAACCCTAGGTAATAAAGCAGCGTAGTTTATCTGCAGGCTAGCTGGTGAAGGCTCCTGCCCACAGGTAGAGCATGCAGTGCCCTGCCACCATTGCCAGCTCTGCTAGAGGCTGGCAGAAGCATGGTGGTGACATCACCCTGAGGAAAGGGAGAAGGTTAGGCAGAGTCACTGGGGCTGCTTGTTCTGCACAGGCACTCGGCAAAGGGTTTCTTTCGTATGCTGTCTAATAGATTCAGCCTTTTATTTTATAATATAATTAAATAACCAGGCCTTTGTGAGGCTCCTGAATTCCTTTAATTTAGCGGCAGCACAGAAGCTGAATTCAGAGCATTCATGGGCCTGTACTATCTCCCTGACTACTTGCCAGGTCTATTCATGCTGTTCTGAGCGCAGGAAGTTCTCACATTCATTCAGGCGTGGGGGGGGTGGGGGTGCAGGCGTTGTGTCGGTGGCTTTTTTTTTTTTTTTGCCTTTAATTTTAAAGCAAGGGAAATGGTTATAAGGAAAATTCTTCAGCAATTCCCTGGGACCAATTTACCAACTGTTAATCTGTGAGTAAATAATGGGAACAGTTTATACACTTGGCAGCTCTTGAGAAAGAGCAAAGAATCATGAGAAGTTCACAGTCCACAGCCCCAAGATAGCTGAACACTTTGGTCTGAACACTTTGGTATGTTAGGATTTGTCTGAACAGGGCTAGACTAGTACTTTTTTGTTAGCACATGTAATCTTACATATTCTGAAGTACTGAGTTTGATGAGGGAAACTTGACTCTGGCATGTGGTAGCTGGCTACTTAACTTGCTCAAGTTAAATAATTCTTTCTTTACTTGAGTTTTAATGCTCTGGCCAATACGTTTGTCATCTTTTATAGAACATTGCTGATGCTCCCTTGAGGAGGGGGTGAGGAAGTGTGTTTGCTGCCTGCTGAGGGAGAAGCTGGTGAGAGTGGTTTGCCTGTGGTTCAAGGGAAGGGTAGAGAGAGGACATGAAGGTGAAACAAAACCGAGAAAGCAAGGACTAAAAGCAAGTAGACAGCAAGTACAAAATGCTTTGCAAATTTAAGCATTCATTTCACTTCCCAGGAGCATCTCTAATCTGTGGTATCTAATCTTTATAACTAGATACCACGCTGATAGATGTAACTGACTTGTGTCAAGTGCATGGAAGAAAGGAAAGTGACTTCTCAGTGTGGGTTTTCTGCTGGTACAGCTGATGTGTCATGGGCAGGAGGACACAGCTAGCAGGTATTGGACAAGATAGGCTTTCACCAAAGCAAATGGAATTGCAATGGTACAGGACTGTCCTGCTGAGTTGGTGTTTGCTTCTAAACCCCTGTGACTGGATCCTCTTGCAAAATGGAAAGAGAAGTGCTTGACAGAACAGCAGGTATATGCCACCTGGTGACTGTGAATGAGCAGGAAGGTCTGTGGCTGGAAACCTTTTTCTGTAGACACGGTCAGCTGTATCTAACATATTCCATCTGGAAACTGAATTGGGGAAAGGGAACCCAAAGCTCACCTCTCTAGCTCATTGAATGCATCAAAGTACATGTTTTTAAGTTGGGGTATAAAACTTGCAAGCCGATGTACCTTTACAAATAATGTTTTAAGCTTGCATTAGCTTAAGGCTCAGTAATCACCTTTATACAGTTCCACCTTTATTGGAATCCTGGTGTGCAGAGGACTTAATGTTTCCCTTGCTATAAGACTTAATTTGCTATTGCGGTGTTGTCCTACAGCTTTTTGATCTAAAAATTGAAATGGGTTGTGGAGATTCCTTTCCTGTGTAATTTTTGTAAGGAAGAGCATTTGGACTCTCTTTGCCCTTTTCTCTTTCCGTCCTATAGCTTGCAAGTTTTAGAGATCAGTCTGAAATACTCTTAATGAGATTAAAAGTGCTGTGAATGAAGTAGTTTTCTTAAGGTGCCGTGGTTTCTGGAATTGGGTCTGCTGAGAACATATACATATGGATTATGGCACATGTTACCACACATGCAACTGTGTGAAAGTAATGCCAAACGTCTGGATTGTTCTAGCAAAAACAAGGAAGCAGAGGAGTGTAAAATTACTGCCATTGGATAGCCTCTTCATATTGCTCATTTTCTTGTTACTTTCGAAGTATGAGTTTTGATTTCTGTTTCACATTACAAGTAGTGGTGCTGAATATCTATGGCAGCTTTTTCCTTCTAAAAGAGCTTACCATTTTAAGCTGTAAAAGTACTGTGGCAGCTTTTGCTTTTTACAGATTTGTATTGAAAACCTTCTGCTTGCCTATATGTATAAAATTACATATTATATATGTTTTTAATCTCTTCGGAGTTTATAAGGTCATTATTTAAACTTATTTTGTGAACCCAATTTCATAACAAGACCAAAAAGTGTATGGAAGCACACACAGGCTTCGAGGTTGGCTTTCTGGTGTTTTTCTAACAGCTTGTGAAAGTCTTTAGCTAAACGAAGATAAATGGCATCAGCTATTCCACACGTTCTTGAGTAGTGGAGGAGGGGGGAGTATGTCAGTGGAGGGAAGGCTTACAAGTTAAAAATGCCTGTTGCCAGGCAGCCCAAGAAATGAGCTGGCATAACTCGGAAAGGAGAGCAAATTATGGGTTGGTGTTGGAGTAGAGTGGACAATGGAGAGANGGAAAAAAAAAAAGAAGAGAAACTTGACTGTTTTTAAATTGCCTGGTTTGTGCTTCCAGAATACAAAATGTTAGAGAGAAGGTAGCTCTCTTTGGAAGTCTAACTGTACTGTGAATAAGGAGAGAGCAGGGCTGCATGGGAAGTGTTAATTCCCTTCCCTTTTTTGTTGTTATAGCATGTTAATGGTGAGTTAATGACCGCTGTTACAAAATGGGGTGTTCCAACATGTGTAATCATACTATTGCTCCTCCTAGCTTTAAGAGTTGCAAGCATATGAATGCTCAGGATTCACCCTTTCTGCTGTAAGGCCAAGTCTTTTTGTTTAGCTTCTGGCATAGGAGTTGAGCATTTGCCATTAGGTGCTTCGTGCAAGGTACTACCCCTTGTAAGTACTGGTCTCCACACGCTTGTGTTCCCTCTGCCTTTCTAATCTGGTACTAGGGACCCATCACAGAGGTAAACTAGCATTCAAAAATTTACTCTGCGGATGAGCTTTACACATAAAAATGTTTCAGTTTTTAATGAAAGCCGCTTCTTACATGTCTCCTTTCCCCACTGTCAGTGGTGTAGGATTTGCTCTTGTTGAAACATATGCCTTTGTTAGATTAAACTTGTCAGCGTGCGTGTTTAGCGGAATGTTGCAAGATAGTAATTAATGCTGTAGCCATCATGTGAATGGAAAATATTTCTGCAAACATGCCTATATATCTAGATACTTAAGAGGATAAAATTAGGCTTTGGAATTTCCCTCTGGTCCTGTTTAACTTAGTCAACTCTTAGACACGCTTTTATTATGGCGATAATGGTTATCTGCCATTGTTTTAATGTCACCCTTGCACTGTCCTTTGCAAGAGGGTAATGTGCAAGTGAGTAGCAGTTGGTGCAAATCAGGACAGTCAGTTTCCCTAACTACTTCAGTTTCCTTGGGAGTTTAAAAACTCCTGTGGTTGTTGTGCAGCACCTTTCTGGAAAACGTTTAAATATTTCTACTTCAAACCTCAGTGTTACAGACATGCATTCATTGAGTTTATTATTTGTATTTTATAATGAGTATAAAAGAGAATGTTTTAGCTGGAACTCCTTAAATTCTAGGGTGGGGTGTTTTTTTTTGTACCCATACAAGATAAAACTTAATTGTACAATCTCACTGATACTGCAGTGCTGTCTTCTGCTTTTGGTCGATATGTTTTTGTGGGGAAAAAATGTGTGGTAGGCAACTCTAGTGGATGCACCACATTGTCTACTTTTTTTTTTTTTTTAAATTATGCTTAACTTCTGCTTAAGTATCTTGATGAGAAATTATTTAGGGAGGCTTTGGGCCAGATGGCATATTTTGTGTTATCTGGTCATTCCCCCTCCATATTGCTGAAAGTTGTGAGCCAACGTTGTTTTAGCACATACATTTCTTCCCTAGTTCTGGCCTTAAAACTATGGGGGATGGAGGGGGAATGGTGACTATTTTCCCCTCTTCCCTTTCATTAGCTATTTAATCTCTAACAGTTAACATTTCTCAAAATAATACTAAAACAGAGGTAATGCTATCTTCTTGAGCAACTGAATAGTAGAAAAAAATGAGGTGACAAGGTAGTGTTTTTCAGTGGCTCCCTATGAAAGAAGAAACGCGATGGTTTGACAGAGCAGTGGCAGCCACAAGCAAGGTAGATTCCAGATGGCGTTGGTAAAGCATGAGTGCAATGAGAGAATAGCCTCTCTAGGCTATACACACTGTTCAACATTTGATTGCTGCAGATAAAAGCACTGAAATCCTCTGTCCCAAGGGCTCTGGAGTGCAAAGTTCATTCTGTAGCAACGCTTTTCACCCAATGTGTCTATGATGAGTCTTTCCCCATCTAGTACAAGGATTCCTGCAAGTCACAGGAATACTAACAGAAGGCTACCTTCCTCACTACATGTAAAAAGGAGAAAAATACATAGTAGAAGCATGTTAGTCATCAGCTGACTTGCCCTTTGCTAGCAGTATTTGCATAGGGGGGTGGTCCTTTCATCATGTCCGGTGCAGCTGCCCATTTCATCGCTGTTCCTGTTGGCCCTGGGCTGTTCCCAGGCTTCTCCTGTTGGGTTTTCTGTAGTGCATTTGGAAACCTCTGGACTCATGTCCTTCGTTGGGATTTCTGTTTTGGAAGTTGGGGGAGCAAACATTTGAAAGGTGGAGATTTTTCTTGTCTTTCCCACCTCTCATGGGAAGTCATGAGAGCAGCAGCATTTTAGTTTCTGCAGTGCGTGGGCCAGCAGTGCTTGGTAGTGACAGCCTATCTTCTGAGGAAATTTGGTAGAGTACTGTGGGATAAAGCTGTGGAGTGAAGAGGGGCCCAAGACAAGTAGCTGGCTAATATTCAAGGATCACCTTCTCCAAGCTCAGGAGCTATGTATTCTAAGATGGAGTTTGCAGCGTTGGTGGAGAAAGGAAGAACAGTTGACATCATCTACCTGGACTTGTGCAAAGCATTTGATGCTGACCCACATGATGTTCTTGGCTCTGAACTGGGGAGACATGGATTTGATGGATGAACTGCTTGGTGGATAAGGATTTGGCTGGATGGTCACACTCAGAGTTATGCTCAATGGCTCAGTGTCCAAGTGGAGATCAGTGATGAGTGGTCAGTGTTGGGTCCAGTGCTGTTGAACATCCATGTCACTGACATGGACAGTGGGACTGAGAGCACCCACAGCAAGTTCGCTGATGAGATGAAGTTCTATCGTGTGGTCAGCACACTGGAGAGAAGGGATGCCATCCAGAGGGACCTTGACAGGCTTGAGAGGCAGGCCCACGTGAACAGTATGAAGTTCAACAAGGCCAAGTGCAGGGTCCTGCATATGGGTTGGGGCAGTTTCAAGCACAACTACAGGCTGGGAGGAGAATGGATTGAGAGCAGCCCTGAGGAGAAGGACTTGGGGTTGTGGTTGGTGAGAAGCTCAACAAGAGCCATCAATGTGTGCTTGCAGCCCAGAAAGCCAACTGTGTCCCAGGCTGCATCAAAAGCAGAGTGACCAGCAGGTTGAGAGAGGTTTTAAATGACCTCTGTCCAGAGCTGTGTTTGGGTTGTGAGTATTGACTTAGATGTTTGATGTGGCCTCAGTGTTGGAAATTATAATAGTTTGCATTAGAGAGTTGCTGGGATGAATCTTCTCAAAGTTCAGCAGCTGAAAATCTATTGTTTTAATAAAACCTTCCTGTCAGTTCCTAATCCAGTGTGTGGTTAGTTGCAAGAAATCACTGGAGTGCCTTTTGGAGTCTTCTAATTTGCTGAGGAATCAAGTTGTGGCTTGAAAGACTCAGGTCTTCCTTTCCCTTCACTTCTGCCTGGAGAAGGGAAAAAAAAAGTTTGTATTTGGGAACGTAATGATGCTAAATGTAAAATTTAAAAGAAAAAATGAAGGAGGTGGGATGAGTTTAAAAGGCAGAAATTACTTCAGGTCTCTAATAAAAGGGAAGGAAAATAGGGTGTCTTTTAACATCCTTAAGCTTTATTTTTGCCTAGCTTCATAACTGGCTAGGTAAACATGGCGGCTGAAGTATATTATTCTAATTTTTGTACACTTTAAACCTTAATCAGACTTCAGAGCATTGCTTTCAAGCTCAGAGGCAATTATCTAGATTACTGAGATTAAATATTTGTGATTGTTGGACTTCTACCGCGGCTTTTTCTGGCTGTGTGTACTTTTCAACTGTAGGAGAAAAAAAATAATGCAGTCATAGGCAAGGGCACTGCCATTGTGGTGGGGTTAGGGGACAGGCAAGAGGGAAATGCAGAGAGCAAATACAGCACTTCCTGGAGTGGAGTAAGGGAGTGGGAGATGGTGTGGGCTTCTCGACCATCACGATTACCCTACTGCATGTTAAAAATTACTTCTTTTTAATTAAACAGAAGAACATCTCGTTTTGTTGTTTTGAATAATGCAGCCTGGTTTACAGCAAGGGAAGTGTTCTTGATTGTTTTGGCTTTTAATTGTTTCTGGAGAGATCTTGTGGGCTGCGCTGAACCGCTTGCTCTTGGAAACTCTGGGGAGTCTGTCACTGTTTACACAGCTTTGGGGAATCTGACCCTCCAGTGCCAAAGGGACAGTCTGGTCTGCTCCATGAGAATGAAATCCATTTCGAGGGATTTCTGTGCTGGAGACAGCGCTCGGTTACATTGCTGCCAGAAAACTTCCTGAAGCAACTGCTTTCCAAAGGGCTGGGTTCAGGTGGGGTTATTTTTCTTAACTCTTCTGGCTACCTTTTAAAAGCAGAACATGCCACCTTGTGCTTGCTAGGCTCCTGGGTATGGTTAAGTAAAATGTATGTGATTTGTGACTGGAAGAATCTTGTTTGTTATTTCTTCAGCCCCTACAGATAGGTGGGAATGGGATAAGGGTTCTGAAAGAGGGGTTTTGCTTTGTCTGAGTTGGGTGTATGTGGCAGTGCTGGCTTGGTTTTTACTGTGGTGGTGTATGTAACGATTCTGTGCTCTGTTAGCGCGGTCTTTTTTTCCTCCTCTCTGTGAACTACTCTGCAGTATTTTCTCCTCCAAGACTGAACACACTTTATGATAATACCAGAATTTTGGATCAAGGACTTTTTAGTATTTTATTTTTTTATTCCTTCAGTGTCTGTAACAACACCGTGCTTTGGGGTCACCTAGAAGTGATGCCTGTTGTTGAGTTTGGTGCAGTTGATCTTACCTGGTTCTGTGGGCCTGATGCTGCTTACTGAGGCATGCCCCTTGTAAGGTTCCCTCCATAGGCAAGTTCTCGTATCCTAATGTAAGATGCTGAGTCTGAAAAGCATGTGTGTGTGGGGGGGGTGGGCAGATGTGGAGTGTTCAGCAGGCATTGCTTCTCATTATCAATTTTTTGGCAGCATTGGTACTTGGGGGGCTACAGAGAAGTCTTAAAATAAGGTGTTAGTACCCTTACCTTTGTCCATGTGCATCTTTTGTGTGGCTGAACAAGGAGTACTTGTGTCTAACTCCGCCCTCTTGTGTGTGTGCCTTTTGTATGGTGGGGTCTGAAGTCAGACGGTGCTGATGTGATGCTTTTAAAACATCCTTAAAAAAAGTCTGGGTTTTGAAGTATTGTGAGGAGTTTGCCTCCATCTCGAGCAGTTGTTGACATCTTACAGGCTTCTAGCTGAAGCCTTCATAAAAATAAATGTGTAAATATTTACATGATACCTTTTTTCAGTGAGTGTCCTCCCACGTCTCCTGCTGCATACCATCCAATCCACGTATTACGGGCTATAGTTAGTAATATATTGAACCTGTGCGGTTATTATTAAGTATGGTAATGTGATTTCAGCACTAATTAATCAAAAACTAAACTCCAGGTGCCTTCACCTCAGTTAATTTTACAGTCTGGATGCCTGAAAAAAAAAAGTTGCATGTAGTTCAGTGGCTAGCTCTTGTAGAGAATACAGAGGGACAAAGGTAGAACACAAAATTCATAGTGTCTTTGCTTCTTGAAGTTTGAGACCCTTCTGTCAGCTAGGGCTTTTATTTTTTAATAGAAATCATAAAATGTGTATACAGGCTGCACACATAAAACTTTCTTTCTATAACCAAGGGAACTGCATCAGTATGATGGGTAAAACAAATTTATATTCTTATTTTTAAGAAACTTATCAAGGAGAAGATAGATCTTCTCTTTCCTGCCAGGTGCTGGGTTGTCACCTGCCTGTCACCAGACAGTTTGGTAGTTGTGTAGTTAGCATTTTGAAATATGTTTAACTGCGGAGTATTGCATGGTATGTTACAGCTGAAGAAAACACTTTCAAAATTCTTCCATGACAATTAAAAATGAACTAGTGCTGTGGAGGAATTTTGAAATAAAGACCACTGCACTTCTGAACACAAAAATTGAAGGTTAAGCCTGGACGCCCTAACTTGCATAACTTTTAAAGACTTAAGCTCCAGGCATAAACAAAACAATCCATCCTGCTCTTCTCCAAAGTAGCAGATTAGAGAATTGCTGTAGGGTGTCTTACCACAGTAGTGGTAGTATCGTGTTGACATATCTACTGGCATCCTCTGGATCCAGAGGTCAGTAGAAAAGACTTACAGGTAGGAGAAATCAGTATGATACTAGAAGGTTGATTAAGCATTTTGCACTGCTACTGGTACTTCTTTTCTTTCTGCTCAATTTCTCCACTGTCCAGATGGCCAGAATGTTTGGAGGAAGTCCTTTTGCATTGATGTGTATGTTTGTTTCTTTCTCTTGAGAGACCCTTTGAGGGGGGAAAAAAAAGCTGTTCTGGCCTGCATTGCTGAAAAAGCAGGCAGAGCACCTGGTAGAAAACTGTTCTGCAGGAAGAAGTTCTCTCTCAAACATTGGAGCTCTGTGTTTCAGCTAGGTATCTGGGTGTTATTTGTGGCACAGGGATTTTTTTGGGCAGGTGTTAAGAGCCTTATTTTGATCAGTAAGTTGATGGGTTCCTAGGTAGTGTTGCTGCATAGAATACCTATGTAACCGCTTTTGCAGCAGTGTGTGAGGCCATGCAGCCTCCAAAGCCACCTCTCGCTGTTCCCCTCCTCAGCTGAAGGGGGACAAAATGTAATGAAAGGCTCATGGATTGAGGTAAGGACAGGGAGAGACCTCTCACCAATTACTGTTGTGGGCAAAATAGACTCAGCTTAGGAAAGAATTTAATTTATTACCAAATAAAACTGAGTAATGAGAAATAAACCCAAATCTTAAAACACTCACCCCTCCCTTCTTCCCAGGATCAACTTCACTCTCAATTTCTCTCCCTCCTCCCCACAGCAGTACAGGGGGACGGGGAATAGGGGTTGTGGTCACTTCATCACATGTTGTCTCTGCTGCTCCCTTTTCCTTAGGTGGAGGACTCCTCACACACTTCCCCTGCTCCAGCGTGGGGTCCCTCCCATGGGAGACTGTCCTCCACCAACTTCTCCAAAGTGAGACCTTCCCACAGGCTGCAGTTCAACTGCCCCAGCATGGGTCCCTTCCATGGGCTGCAGACCTTCAGGAAGTCTGCTCCCGTGTTGGTTCCCCCATGGGGTCACAAATCCTGCCAGCAAACCTGCTCCAGCGTGGGCTCCTCTCTCCACAGGTCCTGTCAGGAGCCTGCTCCAGTGTGGGCTTCCCTTGGGGTCACAACCTGTATTGGGTGCATCTACCTGTTGTGGAATGGGGTCCTCCATGGGCCTTCAGGTGGATCTCTGCTCTCCGTCATTCTCCATAGGCTGTAGGGGAACAGCCTGCCACACCATGGTGTTTTCCAGGGGCTGCAGGGGAATCTCTGCTCTGGTGTTTGGAGCACCTCCCCCTTCTTCACTGCCCTGGGTGTCTGCAGTTTCTCACATCTTCTCACCCCGCTCTGCCTGTAAATTTTGATGCTAGATCATTTTTTTTTTTAGTGCATGTGTTTTGTTTTTTGTTTCCTTCTTAACTCTGTTATCCCAGAGGTGCTGCCACTGTTGCTGGTGGGCTCGGCCTTGGCCAGCAGCAAGTCTGTCTTGGAGCCATCTGGCATTGGCTCTGTCAGACATGGGGGAAGCTTCTACCAGCTTCTCACAGAATCCACCCCTGTAGCCCCCCACCCCTCTAAAGCAAACCCAACACAAGCAGTTTTGTTGACATGCAGATGAAATGCTCCCACAGAGAGTTGACTTTGACAGTAGAAAGTGTTGGCAGTCAAATGCAAATTTTAAAGCACAAATTAAAAATGGGTTGTCCTTATACTAATCAGATGTGGTTGTAGATTTAAGGCAGATGTATCTCTGAGAGATTTAAGGAGGTTTTTTCCTTTCTTTGTCTGCATTGTAGTGGGAAATACCTTGGGGTACTTATACGAGCACTATTGGATATATTCTCTGCTGTGTTTTATCCCAGAAGTATGGTTAGGCAGAGAACAGCCTACTTGGTTAACAGGGCAACTAGGTAGCTTGGGCAGCTATTTTAATAGGATTGTATGTGTTCAGGCATTGTTGAAAGAAACTGGGTTGATTTGTTTAAAGCATTACTCCCGAAGTTCATTGCCCTGCCTGAAGCTTGCCTTCAGACTGTAGCCCAAATGAATTGGTGGCTGTTACCTGTTTGTTCTTATGCGAAGAAGGAAAAATCTTGAAGCTTAAAGAGCAGGTGGAGAAGGGAGTGTGTGTTGCACAGTCCCTTTATCCTCACTCATCTTCATTATGAGCTCTATTGCAAAGACCAGAGGGGAAACACTTCCCTAAGGCAGTGATGGTTAAGGTGTTTATGTGTAATGGGGGGAAAGAAAACATGTCTTGTACTGATCCCCTCGAAGAACTGCATGTAGTGCTAGTTCCAGGTGCTGCTCCTTGAATGCCAGTGGCTATGGTAGGAAAGGAATGCTTCAGGTAATTGAGAAAGGAATTTATGGAGTTGGTGGGGGGTTACTTTAAATGCTAACAAAATGAGGGCTTTCCTCCCATCAAACACAGTGTTGTTTCAGCCATCTCTGAACTGTGAACTGAACAGAAACATAAGCAAAATAAATGTGGTTTGACTCTGTAAGTAAACATTTGTTAGGTATATGTCTGTCTCAGACTTTCTCAGCTACTTCTTGTAATGAGAATTAGCCTGCCTTGGAGACAAATGAGCTGTGCAGGAGAAAAGTAGACGTTAGTTTAAATATGTTATATTCTCTAGAAGATGCAAACGTCTTCTCTGTGCTGCGCTAATAAGCATTTAAGATCTTTCCTACTTAAAAACATGTTTTTCAAGTTTTTTCTGTTAGAGAATGAATCTGACATTGCTCTGCTGTCAGGGGGACGAGTTTTACCCCATTAAATGTAGCTTGATTATCAGGTAGGAATTAGAAAACTGTTTCTTGAAGACTTTCTTCAGAGGAGGATGCAGTCTGTTTGCCAAGCGCAGGTATCGCATACCTTTTCAGTGAAGGCTGAAGCAAAAGGCACTGGGGCACAGGCTGCCTCAGCCTTATCGTTGTGCTCCTGCTGATTCACTCCTGTTTCAGCCATGGGCCTGCGTTTTCCTGGTCAATTGCATAGCAATGGAACTGTGTTGCCTTTGTCCCTTGCAACCTCAATTCCAGTCGAGGCTTTGGCTTTCTGAAGTCCATCCCTACAAGCCTGGACAGTGTTTCTGAAGTCTTTCTTTGGAGCTTTGTTCAGGACTTCCCTGATAAAACACTCCCACCTTCTTTTTTTTTTATTTTTTAAAATGTCTACTTGTTTTCCTGAGCATGGGAATGGATGACACTTGTGCTTGTAGGGTGCTGCCCTTCAGAGCTGCCTGACAGAGACTTCCACCTACTGGCTTCTTGAATAAGCTGGAGTCTGCTTTTATGAAGTCGAGGGCCTGTGCTCTGCTGCTTTCCTTCTGTATTCCTTTCAGGATCTTGAACGACCGTGTCTGAACCTTCCCTGACGTGACAGAACCCAAAAAGTTAGATTTCTTGTCTGAATTATTTTGTGGATATTTGTGCTGTTTCTGCTTGAAGAAACAACATTGAAAGCATTGCAATATCAGATGTGCTTCTGGAATATTTCTCTTGAACTTCCAGCCACTGTCATAGGTTTCCTATGTGTGTTTGGTAGGTCGCTTCTGCTCTGTTTCTTTGTGCCATATCTACAGGAAGTAATTGGTGACTAATTTCATGTTTTGCTAACTCCTCTCTCTCCTATGCCCCGGTGTAGCTTGCCTCTTGTGTAACAGCAGGTTTTTCTTAGTGTGTGGATTTAAAAAAAAAAAAAAAGTATTTTTAAACGCATTATTCATGATTAACTTGAAAACTTTGTTCAGCCTTTTAATTCTGAATGGTCAGAGGAGCAGGAAGGCAGTATACAAAATGTCTCAACAGGTCAGTGGTGTGGGGCCAAAAAGCTCTAATGCTGTCTACTGCATTGGTGTCAGTTGCAGGGCTTTGGTTTCTTATACAATGTCTAAGCCATCCCATTTAAAATATATATATATGTAAAAAATTGTTTATACGTGTACAGAGGAGCAAAAATACAGGTATAAAACTGCAATGTTAAAATCTGATCAGTTTGGTTGCCTTACTAATGCTTAAGTTTCTGAACTTTTTGAGGTACCCAGGAACACAGAATTCTTTTGTTGCTGCCGAGATGGATTGTTATGAGGAGTAAGTCATATAGATCAAGAGCAACTTGGGATACCTTGGACATCAGACTTAACCATGAAGGTACACAGAGCCCTTTTCTTTAGGAAAAGGGAGCAAAGATTATGTTCATTAATATCTCTATAGGTGTTATTAATACTTTGTGGTTTCTGGCTCTTACACCATGGTTTGTCTAGTTTCTTCCTTTTTTTTCCTGTGTGTTTGCTGACTGTAGAGACTAATAGGTTTGGTGGCATAGACAAACACATTTTCTACAGGTGTGGAGCGTTCTTTCACCTTGTGAACAAAGGTGGAGGTTCATCTGTCTCAGGCTAATATGGAAGAGAATGGGCTTAACTCAGGGAACGAAGCAATGCTGGGCCAGAATCTTCGGTTAATGTGTAGCATCAAACTGGTCTAGCAAAGCTGGAAGTGCTTTCTAGACTCAGTTTCACTTTGCCTTATCTCTCCTTTTCCTATCTTGTGTTTTATGGCGAGTCATGTATTTAACAGCATCAGGGTTTATGTATCATCATTGTTGTGGTTTAACCCAGCAGGCAGCTAAAACAAGCACACAGCCATTCTGCTCACTCCTCCCCACAGGGCGATGGGGGAATCTGAAGAAAAAGGTAAAACTCAGGAGTTGAAATAAGGAGATTTTAGTAGGACAGAAAAGGAAGAGAAAGTAATAATGATAAAATAATAAATCAGCACAATTTCTGACCACCTGGAACCAATGCTCAGTTAGTTCCTGAGATGAGCTGTCTCTTGGCTGCCCCCAGTTGTATATCACAGAGTGTTAGGAGTTGGAGGAGATCTTGAAAGATCATCTAGATTCTGCCAGAGCAGGATCACTTAGACTAAATCATACAGGAACGCATGCAGGCTGGTTTTGAATGTCTCTAGAGAAGGAGACTCCATGACCTCTCAGGGCAGTGTGTTCCAGTGCTCCATCACCCTCACAGTGAAAAAGTTTCTCCTATATTCACATGGAGCTTCCTATACTCCAGCTTGCACTTGTTACCCCTTGCCCTCTTGCTGGCCGTTACTGAGAAGAGCCTGGCTCTGTCCTCCTGACTCTCACCCTTTACATATTTATAAGCATTAATAAGGTCACCCCTCAGCCTCTTCTTCCCCAAGCTAAAGAGACCCAGCTCCCTCAGCCTTTACTCATACAGAAGGTTATTCCACTCATATATGAGCATGGTGTGAAATGGTATGGAATACCCTTTGGCCAGTTTGGGTCAGCTGTCCTAGCCATGTCACTTCCCAGCATCTTGTGCACCCCCAGCCTCCTTGCTGGTGGGGCAGTATGAGAAGCTGGTAAGTCCTTTAACTTAGCTTAAACCTTACTTAGCAACAACTAAAACATCAGCGTGTTATCAACATTATTCTTATCCTAACTCCAAAATACAGCACTCTATCCCAGCTGAAACAAGGACAATTTTGCAGAATGTTCTCTGCCTTTTTTCCTTTTAGGCTAGGACCAAGTGCTTCCTTCCTCTGGAAGCTTGCTTCTTTTTCACCTGGATATTCCACACACTTGGAGGAATATACCCTGGCAGAGACTGTGTTTGTAATTGGAGGAAGTTGTGTGCTGCAAGAAGGCAAGTCTGTGGAAAACCAAAAGAAGTCTTCACATAGCAGTGGATTTTCCTTGTTCTCATGAGCCAGGTCTCCTTTGTTTCATGGGCTAACTGTGCCTTTCTGTTTGATTTTGAACAGAGGTTACGTAGGTGCTTTATCAGTATTAGCATTAAGCTTGTGTATTACTTTCATTAGGAGTAAGTGAGCTCTCCTGCTACGCCCCCCCCCAATCTTAAAGGCTTCACATAGTATGAGTCTGTAGTGAACATAGTGCCTGAAATTTGTGTAGTGGAGCTGGGGAAGCTGGCCAGGCTTTGGGACTCAATCTTCTAGTGAGGATCAACTCTTGCCTTAAAAACTTGCTTGCAAGAAAGAAGCCCAAGGTTGTTTCAGATCTTGTCTCCTCAGATTCATTGTGGTAGTGGTGAGGTAGAGCCTGGATACTCTCCTAGAAAGATAAAGTAATCTAAAAGACTTCTAGGGATCTCTGGATAGTTATGGATGCAGTTGCAGCTAGCAGATAACTTGCAGCAAACCTCTCTCTAACGAGACTTGGCTTTTTGCTCAAAGGTGGACAAAAGGGAAATGCAGTCTAGTGTCTTGTTTCTGCAGGATTCATTTGGTGCTCACCATGTTATCCTTTGTCACCAGTGTGGCAGGGCAGATGCATGCCTGAGTATGCTGTCAGTTCAGGTGTGGGCTCAGAAATGCTTCCAAGTGGATTCTGAATTTCTCTTTCATAAAAGATTATTTTAAGAGGGAGGAAAGTAAATGGTGGAGTGTGATTGCTTTGGCCAGCTAAAGGGATGAGCAATATCAAATGTGTAAGATAATTCATTTTTTGAAAATAGATTTACTTCTCTCTCAACTGACTCCTTACAAATGAGCTGTGTGTATATGGAAGTTGGCTGAATATAGTACAGAAGGAATTGGAGACAGAATTGGACAGACTGTTTTGAGGCTCTTCCAAGAATAGAAAGCAAGAGGAATACCATTTTTATGTGTGGAGCTAAGGGTAAATGGGATGCTGAATTAAATAGATCTAGCTACAAGGTGCTGTTCAAGTTCTAAGAAGCACGGGCCAGTAGTGAGGCTTCCACCCTGGTTTATACATGTAAGTGCTATCTAATAACATAAAGAAAATTCTTAACTTAGATTGTCAAAGCTGAGTATTAGAGAGAAAAATTGGTTTGTATTGCTGAATTGGAAGTTAAGACTTGTGACTTATAAGTTAAGATTAATGGCATTTCTGCATGGAAATGTATTTTCTTGTCCAAGTTAGTATATATGTGTTTGTGCAAATTTTCTTTCAAACTGTTTTAAGCAAAACTTTCTATGTTAGGGGATTAATTTATCAATATTTTTAGAATATAGTGCTCTGCCTTTAAAAGAAATTAACTATTTCAGGGTTGAAGAACAAGTATCCCAAAGAGATTTGAAATAACTTTGTGGAACATTGGCAAACCATGCCAAAACATTCTGCTGCTTTTGCAGCAATAATTTGAACTGCAGGGTTCATTTTCCAGTACACGACTGTTGTAGGTCCTTTCTTATTTTGCAGCTGTTTTATTGAAGTAAGGGAGTTGAGAGGTATGCAGTGAGTCATTTGTATATTGAATTTCACCATGGCTTTATCCATAGCAGCATCTCCTGTAGGTCTCCTGCAGAGCTCTTGTTCTCCATACTTACTACTTAAAACTTATCTCCTGTGTATATTTTTAATAGCAGAAGCTTCAACTGGAGAATCTACACAAGTAACTTTGCATTCTCACAGAAGGCAGGACATCTGACATGACTGCTTTAGATGATTGTTCAGATATTTTTTAATACATAAGATTATTAGGGTATTGCCATTTATTTTGATGACTTTCAATTCTGTGAATAGTATTCTTGTCAGAAATTGATGTCATATCAGTATGGACTGAGATTATAGTATATATTTCCTTCCAAGTAGTTACCCTTTGTTTTCACTTGTAAATGTTCTGTATATTCTATAAAGCCACTTACACAACTCTTAATAAGGGGTTATTTAATCTTTATAAGGTCCTGTCTAGGATTTATCTTACCTTGGGTTGTGCTTACTCATGCTATCTCCTCAGTGAGCTGTGGTAATTACATCTTAGATAAACCTGTCATGTTTTCATTGGTTTAAAAAATGGGGTATTCATTGCAATAGAAATGATACTGGCTTTATGTCGGTAGTAATGATGTTTAATCTAAACACAAGTGAATTCAGACTTTATTTGCAAAAAACCCTCAAACCCCACAAAACAGCAAAAAACACCCAACCAAAACCCAACACTTGAAAATGTATAGCTTAAAAGGCTTTTGTGCCCACTTTCTCTAGCTAAAGAGTTGGCCTAAAAATACGCCTTGCTGTATCTGTTGTCTGGCAGTGCACATGACTGACTTCACATCTGTGGGACTGCGCTAGGAAACACTCCAAGACTGGTGCTTACTGGCTTCTGTGACTAAACATTAAGACCTGTTTTAATTGATACATGCCCAAGTACAGAAATCTATTTTTAATTAGGCTTTTTAATTTATTTTTTTGAATAAGGATAATACGTTTATCCCATTTTAAGTAGTACAAAAGAGTACCACCTAATAAAAGACACCTGAAGCTGTTTTAGTGGTTTGATTCAATTTGTAGCTATATTCCAAAATAATGAGACATTATTACAGCAAGCATGGAAGATTAAACTCTGAAACTCTAACCATGACAGGTTAGAGAGGTGTGCCCATGTGAATGATGTGAAGCTTGACAAGGCCAAGTGCACATGGCTCAGGGCCCAACTACAGGTTGAGAGGAGAATGGAGTGAGAGCAGCCCTGCAGAGAAAGGACTTGGGAGTTCTGGTGGTTGAGAAGCTCAGTGTGACCAGCAATGTGTGCTTGCAGCTTGGAAAGCCAACTGTGTCCTAGGCTGCATCAAAAGAAGCGTTGACCAGCAAGTCAAGGGAGGTGATTCTGCCCCTCTGCTCTGGTGACACCCTACCTGGAGTGCTGCATTCAGCTGTGGGGTGCCCAGTACAAGGAAGAGATTGAGCAGTTGGAGAGAGCGCAGAGGAGGGCCGCAAAGGTGATCAGAGGGCTGGAGCAGCTCTGCTCTGAGCACAGACTGAGAGAGTTGAGGTTTTTGGATGTAGAGAAGAGAAGGCTCTGGGGAGACCTTTATTCAGCCTTCCAGTACATAAAGGGGGCTACAGAAAAGCTGGAGAGGGACTCTGTATCAGGGAATGTAGTGATGTGACAAGGGGTAGTGGGTTTAAACTAAAAGAGAGTAGATGTAGATGTAAGGAAGACATTCTTCCCTGTGTGGGTGGTGAGGCCCTGGCCCAGGCTGCCCAGAGAAGCTGTGGCTGCCCCACCTCTGGCAGTGTCCAGGGCCAGGTTGGGTGGCGCTTTGGGCAACCTGGTCTAGTGGAGGGTGTCCATGCTTGTGGCAGGGGGGTTGGAACTGTATGATTTTTGCGGTTGCTTCCAACCCAGATCGTTCTGTGATTCTATGAAATGGCTATAAATCCATTGAATTTACAGCATTAATACTTGTCTTTATAGATATGATTAAAAATCTTCCTTTAATATTACATTCTATGTTGATTGCTGCTAGAATTTCCTTAATGTCTTAGCAAAGCCATAGATGTCAAATTTATGTGATGCTGCCTTGAATCTAAATTGCTCCATCGGAAACTCAGTTTCATCTTAACACAGGGAGTCCCAACTGCCTGGCCCTCATGGCTTAAAGCTTGAATGAGCTTCATTGGTTTGTGAGCTCAGAAATTTCCATGAAGGGGTTGAATCAAAGTGTTCTTTATTTAAAAAAGGCGACCAAACAGTATTTTGAAGGTGTCATTGTACAAATTTTAAGCTCTTGAGAGAATACTTAAGCTTGTCTGTTTAGTGGTGAACATAATTGATTCACCTTCTCATTGCACAGAACATAACTCAATTATGGTAGGAACAAACAGTGTCTCCAGAGATACAAGCTTGAGTGGATATATGAGATTCTGGCCTCCATCCAGCAAATGATGCCATGACTTCTCTTACTTCTGGTGCTTAAAATCTTATACTAGAGTCCTTCTGCAGGAATTACTGCAAACAGAGGGGAGGGGGAACAGAAGCAGAATCAGTTCAATTTTAGCTGCCGTGATAAGACATTGCTGTCAGTTTAAAATGTAACGTGGAAACTTGTTTTTATCTGTGGCCTTTCAGGATACGTGCTTATCTCTGTTGGGCATGTAGACAGTCAAGGGTGGGTATTTTTGTGTGCATTTCGGGTTTTTTGTTTTGTTTTTTATGCATGAACTCTGTAGGACCTTTCTACTGGTGGGTCTTGACTGCTAACCAGGCCCTCTTTTTATTCATCACAATCTAAATGAATTTATCATTTAACAAAATGGACTTTTTGCAAGAGTCCAATAATTAAGTTAATACTATCTCTTCTGTAAGCACTTCAGCTGTAGATGTGTGGGGATGAGGTGTTCGGGGCTTTTGTTTGGGATTTCTTGCTATTGTTAGTCTCTACTGGGAACCAAGTTGTGATATTTTTGACTTGAGAATACAGTTTCAGAATGACTTGTGACTCCTTTAAGCAAAGCAATTACTGTCCTTTTCTCTTTTTCTGTTGTGGCACTTTGTCCATTTTATCCGCTGAAGCCATCAGTGTGGCAGAAGTATGACCTAAAGCAAATCCAGACAGCAACAGACTTTTTGGTTGTGTGTTTGGGTTGGGTTTTTTTAAAGTAGATATTGTGGAAACCTGGAATAATGTGAGAGGGGACCATGGGGTCTCAGCTGGTCCCACTTGCCATTCAGAGCAACATTGGGTCTGGTTAGATCAGATTGTTCAAGGTTTTGCCTTGTGAAGGCAACCTGAAGTTGAACTTTGTATCACTGATCACAAGCCTTGATTCTGGTGGCAGTATGCACTTACTCAGTCTCCATGTATCACCAAACTAAGGATGCCGCGGGGGACCAAGCAAAAGGCTTTTCTAAAACCGCAGTAAACAACATCCACTGCTTGCTCTCCCTTTGCCCATACAGACCTTTCTCATGTCCTAGAATACAGTTAGGTTTATTTGGTCCAGCCAAACTCTATGCTGGCTGTTCCCAGGCACATCCTTCTCCTTCACTTGCCCAGAAATGGCTTCCAGGAGGACTGATCTGTAGTGAATTGGGTTGTGCTGACTGGACTCAAATCTTGCTGGCTTGATGATGAGTGTGATATTTGCCATCCAAAGAGGTTGGTGGGGCTCATGACCTCCAGAGCTCTGCCCCAGCCGACATGTCTATGATTTTACATCAGCGGGATTGCTGGTGAACTCCAGATTGCCTACTGCAGTTCACACTGCTGGGCACCTAGAACTTCTGAAAGACAGGCCTTGCTAGCCCCTAGATCTGAAGGGTATTTCTTGAGTGCGGTGCCTTACTCAGACACTTTTTTTTTTGTGGGCTTAGTTTTTGTTCTCTGAGAGCTGAATCCAGAGATCCAAGTGTTTTGGTTCACTGGAGCGATGAACCTTGCACAGATTCAGTATAGAACTGTAGTTTTCTCATAAAACTTCTGAAGCTGAATGGTTGTGAACTACAGAAGTAGCTTGTTTTATACCCACCATAAAGTGTGTACAGAGTGGACTTGATTTAAGATCTTTAAGGGCTGCAAATGCTAGCTTGTCCTAGATAAAGTATGAAAATTGTACCTGCTTTGTGGAAGGTTTTAGTAAGAGCTGTAGCTGCAGGTGGTTTGTATCTAACTGTATTTCTTTATGGAAGAACCAAAATACAGACAATTGTCTCCTGAAGCTATGCATGTTCTCTGGCATGAAGTTGAGAGGAGGGAGTTATGAGATCCTGGGGTGGTTTTTTGCAGGAAGGGAACTCACTGGGGGACTCTGACTTCTACTTAAAAATAAAATACATTTTTAGTGATGCAGAAAATGGAATAATTGTCTGTTAGTGGTGCAGTTGTTACAGTAGTCTATTGAGAAGTATAAGCACTGGAAAAGGAAACAGCTTTTTTTCCTTATGCCTGAGCTGAAATGTTTGAGGTGGACAAATTAGCCTTGACTAAAGGAACTGTGATTATTCAGGATTTGTAAGCTTGCTTAAACTTGTGTTTATATTTCCGACTGTTTGGAAAAAATTGGCCCTGCTTTGTAAATGTAATTCTGGTCTCACAGGGCAAAATTTCAAAGTTGAGCATGAGTAACTTGAACAGCGCTTGTATAAGTCTATTTGTGCTCTTCTGGTTACACTTGTAATTACATGTTCAATCCAGTGTGCCCTTCTGGAATAGTATGTGTTGCTGTTCTGCAAGAGCCCCAGCTAGTATTTGTATTCAGCTGATCACATTCCTTCAGCCAGTGGGCAATATTTCAAATAAAAATTAGAGACTTAAATACACTCAATACAGTAAATTTAATAGAACAGTTATTCTGCTCCAAATAAGGAGACTACGTTTAGCAGAAGGCTTATGAATGTTACATATCTTTCTGTAATAGAGAAAAGGGTGAAGCATTTATTGATGTTGTTTGAGTTTCTTACTACCTGTGGGTGGGAGGCTACCCAATGTTGTATAGCATAAATATTTTTGAAATCCTGTTGTTTCTGTTGTCCCCTGGAGATGGGACAGGAATCTTTGTGGCTCGGGATAGATGCTGTTTTTTCCTATTTCCCATGCAGTATCTTAGCATTGTGGGGCTGCTCTCCATTGCAGAAGCTTAGGCACTCAAGTCATGAGGGGGCTGACAGCTCACACCAGTCAACTAGCGCTTTTCAATCTTGCTCTTCTCATAAGCAAGGTAGCTCTTAAAACGCTGCATGCTGGTTTAGAAGATAGAGCCTGATGCTTTCTAAAATCCTGTCTGGCAATGTTGGGTAACAGTTTTCTCAATTTGAACTCGGGTGTAGGTGAGCCTGGTGGTGTTTTTAAAATAAAGTGGATGTTGGGGCAGGGTTTGTCTCAGTGTGTGACAGTCTAAATTGGCACTGCTGTAGGGTGCCTGGGGAGTAAAAGAATCTGAACTCACCTGGGAAGGAGGTGGGAAGGTAACACCTAGTGCTCTTTTGAATTTGAGATTAGACTTCAATGTAGAGGTACCTGAGCAGACAAAAACTATTCTAGTGTAAATGTGGACTTTTACATGTTTGTCTCTCTTGGTTATTGACTTATGAGTTCGTAACAACTTTTTTCTAATGGTAAATATGTATGGGCACTCCTCTTCACCAAGCCCGTGCTGCTTCTGTCAGATGCAGTTTTCCTTACTAGCAGTAGATTATGATGATTTAAATAGTATTTTTTTTCCTGCTTATTCTTTTGACCATCTATACCTAATGCTTCTTAGATAAAGCTTGGATAAATAGATGCTCAATAAATAGTTTCCTGGGTGGTTAAATTGTGGGCTGATCCTCAGTCCTGGTGCTTGTTTTTTGCCTGTGATCTCTTATAGATGGTACTTCGTGTTCTGTCTTCAGCGTTTTTTTGTGCTGTCTGTTCTGTGTGTGATAGGCTTAGATAAATGCTAGATTGTAACACGGATGGTAACAAACAACTATTGTACTGTGCTCTCCAGAATGAATGTCTGCTGTGTTCTGTAATTACTGGGGTAAAAGAGGACACTCGAGTTCTTAAAGTAAGCTGTTTTCTGCTGCTTTCCTGGATAAAAGTCATCCAGGCCCAAGAGAGAGCTTGTGTTATCACTCAACACAGAGGAGCACGATCTAGGTTTATTCCTGTGTTCTCTGAGACCTTCATGTAATTGGACCTCATGAAAGTTTGTGTTTTGTTGGGGGGGTGGGGTGAGGGAGGGAGACGGGAGTGGAATGTAACATGCTAAGAAAAGCTGTATTTTAATTCCTGCTGTGGCCTGGGACAGGGTGCATATTCTTGTCTGAACTATCCTGTCCCTGTGTCTTCCTTATTGATACATGGTTTTGCCTGAAGAGTTCTGCATCAGGACAGTTGAGCTTCAAGACTTCGGGGTTTTGATCCTCAGTGGGTACTGCTTGTCCCTGTTTCCTCAGTAACTCTGTGCAACTCTCTTTTGCCAGAAGCAGTCAAGGTGTTCAGCACATACATTCCATCGTTGCCTTAGATCTTGGGCAGTCATTTATGTACTACTTTGAGTTGAGAGATAGTGAGTGTGGTATGGGAGAAAGAGGGGAATGATCCCTGATAACGTTCACAGCTATGCCATAGCTGGGAATTTGGGTTGCTCTACTCCAGTGCCATTTCTCTTCCTTAGCTGTTACTCTGTGCGAGAACTAATGGGCGTCCAGATGGCATGATGAATGCCTAACGCAGATCAGGAATTAATATTTCATCACACCTCCCAAAAGATAATGTGTAGTCTACTAAGCAGCTTTTTTACAGCAAGTAGCTCAGCTTCCTGAGAATATCACAGCTTCCAAGTGTTTGTCTCTTTGAGAGAGGGAGGGCTTGGGCTTCAGATTCTGCATCTTGACAACCTGGAGTAATCTGGTGCTTGCTTACCAGTCTGGATTGGTCAAGATAAGACGTTGGTCCGATTCTAAAGCGATGCTTTGTTGCTGGGGATATCTAACCTTGTTGTTTAGGGCTTTTCTACTCAATGTTTGCAGGCATTTGCAGCCTAGAGGTAGGGTGTTGAGTGGGATTTTTTTATTTGTTTGCTTGTGGTTGGTTTTATTTAATTTTTTTCTTATCCAGAAATGACCATGGAAATAAGTAACATCTTCCTTGTCAGACTACTTGGGGGGGTTGGAGGGGGGGAACACTGAGAGTGCGCTCCTTGGCTGGGGTCTCTAATTGCAGCAGAACTCAATTGCCAGTTAACTGCTTAGGATAACTAATTACTATAGGGTTGGAAACCTTGGTCCTTAAAGAATAGATGCAGTTACAGCACAGAGGGGTTAAATGAATTTCTGGCCGTCACTAGTAGGGGTTTTGAAGGCTTACAAAACGAGACTGTTTTGATAGGTGGTCATAGACCCTCAAGCCATTCCTCTGGCTCTTCAGAATATTTTTTTCTGCCTTCCTTCTCAAGCACAGGAAATGCTGGGATTGTCAGGGATAGTGGCTCTCTTCCCCCCTGCCCTCTCCCCTCCTNGGGAAGCATCGGTGCACTCATATGAGGGTGCTGACTGGAACAGGCACTGCAGAGTGTCTTCCCTGTCACAGAGCACTGTGAAAGAGCTGTGATGGAGAGTGTTGGGGGACAGTGCTGTTCCCTTCCTGTTGGCTGGCACTAATGAGTTATTTGAAGTCCCTACCGAGAGGAGCAGAGGGTGTCACATTAGGGCTGTTATATTCTGATCTCTCCTGTAGAGATCACGCTACACAGCTTTTCACAATCAGTGTGAGAGGCAGCTGAAATGTTCATAGTGATACTGGTGTATGAGCTGTCTGTCTCTGAAGTTGCTCCTGCTTTATTTTAGGTAGGTAGAGTCTGACCCTCTCTTTAGGGCATATGATTCATAAGTACTTTTTTTTCTGTTTTGATTGATTTCATCCTGTAGGTTAAAAAAAGAAGTGGAGAAGGCTTTTTAATAAAACACAGACCACGATGTCTGGATTTACATCCTCTGCAGCAAGTAGCTAAGGTGGCAAAGAAAAAAATGGGGTCTTTAAAGCAACTAAAGGACTAAAACTTTTCCATTTTGTGGTTTGTACAATGCAGTCAAAAACTGGTAGTGATCCTGTGTTTGTTTGTTAGGCAGCTTGCTGCTTTGAGAGAGTGGTGCAGTTGCCAGTGAGATGGCCATGCTGTTTGGGCTGATGTTTTCCATATAGAGTGTCTGCTTTATTCTGCATTATTTTTAGAAAGTCTCAAGAAAAATATTTGAAACTACTTTCAGGAAAGATCAAGACAATTAAAATTTCTTCCTGTGAAAGAAGTAGGGCTGTATGAGTATGTTGAGGGGAGGAGTGCTAGGAGCTTTAGCACTTCTGTATTCTGGGGAAATAAAAATGGTGCGTGTTTTATTCTTTCAGTGAAAATCTCCAAACTTCTGTATCACTTTTAAAGCAACTGAAAATGCATACTGTACACATACTCAAAGGAAATGTAGTTTGGAAACTGCATTCTTGGAAGATGGCAGCTGTGTGAACTATCAAGCTTTTGGCCTTGCCTGGATGCAATGAGGATTTCTCTGTCTTTAGGATACAAAAAGTACTGCTTTTGTATAGGATGCAAGTGAAAACAAGGATATCGTATTTCTTTTTACATGGTTACAGGTTTGACTTGCTTGCAAAAGGGAATGAGAATCCATCTTGGTATTGCCTCTAAATTAGAGGCTTTTTAGCCATACGTTATATTTCTTTGGTAGGTGTTCCATTGCCAGACTGTTTGGCAGGTTGTAGGTCTTAATTTTCCAAATGTGTATGTCCTATCCCTGTATTTTCATCTCGACTTGAGTGTTCAGCCAAGACGTTGAGGTGTAACCAATTTCCTTGGATGAAATGTCTTCAGTGCTGTGTTTTGCCCATATTGGAATCTCATTAACTTTCATGCGTATTTTAGGTTTAGGAAATGACTTGTGATTAACACACACTTCAAACGATGTGCCAGTGATAAACCCTTTCTCCTTCTAACAGCTGTTGGGCTCTGTAGAGTAGCGGATGTTTCATCCTCAAACAAGAGGCGGAGTTGCTGCCTGATTTCTGGCCAAATACTTAGTGCAGTCTTACAAAATGAGCGAGCTCGACATGTCTTTATTGTGGGAGAGGCTCCCCTGGTATTTATTATTAAAGATTGGATATTAAGTCTAGTTTTCTTTGCCACATTAAAAAAAAAAGAAGTCTGTTGCAGACTTTAAATGAATGAATTTTTAACAAGAGTTTTCCTCTAAGGCTGTTTCAGCTAGGATATTCTTTGGGCTTTTATTGCTGCTGGAGTTTCAAATTGAGACCCTTCATTTATATCTAAAGAATCTCCTGTAGAGATTTTTAGGCAATGAAAATGTCTTGAGACTTGGAGGGAAGAGGAGGAATTGTCTCACTGTCTCAAATCTTTCAAACAAGTTTTACAATTCTGGGGCAGAGCTGTTGATTCCAGCCATCTGTAAGACAGGTGGGGCCTCATAAGCTTATAGTGTGGCTTTTCTGTGTTGTTAAAGCATAGTGCTCAACAGAACTTCCAGAAGTAACTTTCTTTGTAGACAGACCTGAGAAGATCCTACTGTCGTCACAGGATGGGTGGATTGCACTTCAGAACATAACTGCACTCCCTGTGACATGCAGAATGAACAGATTAGATGGTTCTGTCTTTGTTAAATAATTACGTGATTTCAGTTCAGATGTAGCTGCTGTAATTGAAAAAAATAGAGTAGGATTGCTTTGAGAAATTGAGTCATGAAATCATGGAAAAGAGAAGAATGCAAGGAAACGTCATTCCTTTCAGCTTTGCAGCTCTTCAGAGAGAAAAGAATGATATTCAGTGTCCCTGGGAATTCTAGTACTAGTGGATGCTCTTGCTAAGTTAGCAGTACACAGAATAATGGGGAATTCTAATAATTGGTACCTTTCCTATTTAGGCTTGCAAAGACTGATGACAGGTTTTTAAATTTAATTGCAAACCCACGTCTGAATGTTCTTAAAGATCTCGTTAGTACCACGAGCTGCTGGGATAATGGTTTCTCTCATACAAGATGAAGTTTTGCCAACAATGACGTCTTGACTGCCGTGCAGAGAGTCCTCAAGATCGTGTTTTATGGGGAGGGTGAGAGAAACTTGGATGGGTCTCAGCAAAATCTTTAGCAGGGAGTGGAGAAAATCTGAGAGAACTACTCCTAATTTGCTCCCTGCTATTAGGTTTAAGATCAGTTTTCATTCCATATTGAATAGTTGCTTCAGCTTTTGTTATGACATAATGTGAAGACCAGCTTTTGCTGAACTTGCCAGCATTGCTTAAGCCAATATTGGGGAAATTCTTAAGCTACTTCTTGGTTTGTTTCTGTTACTTACTGGGGAGATACTTACTGATACTGAGAAGGTAAAAAATTCAGTGAGCTGAGCAGGGTTAGAAAGTTGAAAGAATAATTTTTTTCAGGCCTGGAAATGTCGGGATTTAAGTAGATGGCTGTAACTGCAAAGTGAAAGAGGAATCTCAACTATATTTCACTTACAGACAGAAGGGATGATGGAAATTTGCCTGATCTTCCTGGCTCGTTCTAACCCACCCTGCTTTTGTCCAGAAAAATTTGTTAGGTTCTCATCTCTAAAGCTCTGAACTTCTTTAGTGTGGTGGAGAAACATTGTGAAGGTGGAAGATAGTGCTGTTTGCTGGTCCTCTTCCAGTTGTACATGGAGTTTTTCAGACACAGTGGCTAAAGCCAAGCCATAGAGTTCATAAGTATTGTGCAGATAAACTTCTCTCTCTTTTTTTAAATGTGTTTGGTTGGTTTTGAAAATTTATTTTATTTTCTATATGCCTCTTTAATATTCAGCCCAGCCATCATTTGCTGGAACTGATTGTTACATCTTGCTGAAGGATTGCTTGGAGCAGGTGACAAGAGGTGAGAGAGACCTTTTCTTGCTTTGAATTATTCAATAGTGGGTCTCTAGTTGACATTTCTAATATTAGCTTTTAATAGAGGCATCTGTCCTCTGGTAATCCATCTGGATTGCTTGATTGGGTGACAGATTGATTTTTTTTTTTCTTTTTTTCCCCCATGTAAGTAATGAAATCAGTTAGTAGGAAACCTTCTGCAGCCTTCTGTAAAAGGCTTCAGTCTGAATGGGGCCTAATTGCTCTTAAAGTAATATAGCACACAGATTTTTCGTAATTGTGAAGCTGGCACTAGCATGAGGCAGGCACACTTGGAGTGGTCACCAGCCTTCTAAGGGGACAGTATGAAGTAACTACTAGTAGTATTTACTAATCAGAGGAGTCACTTCTTCATTGGCCCACAGCCCTCCTAGAGCAGTTTTCATCTGGGATCCTGGAGTAGCAAAGCTTCTATTACTTCTACAAAAATCCCACTTGGTAAGGAGCCGGCTGATGAGTGTTACCGCTCTGGCCTTCTGTGCAGGGCTGGGTTGGTTTTTTGGCAGATATTGCCAAAATTGAAGTGAACTCGAAGTTCAACAAGGTGAAGTGTGAGGTCTTGTACATGGGTGGTGCACGCTAACAGGTTGGGAGGAGAATAGATTGAGAGCAGCCCTGCAGAGAAGGACTCGGGGGTGTTGGTGGATAGAAGCTCAGTGTGACCAGCAATGTGTGCTTGCAGCTTGGAAAGCCAACTGTGTCCTAGGCTGCATCAAAAGAAGCATTGACCAGCAAGTTAAGGGAAGTGATTCTGCCCCTCTGCTCTGGTGACACCCTACCTGGAGTGCTGCATTCAGCTGTGGGGTGCCCAGTACAAGGAAGAGATTGAGCTGTTGGAGAGAGTGCAGAGGAGGGCCGCAAAGGTGATCAGAGGGCTGGAGCAGCTCTGCTGCGAGCACAGACGGAGACTTGGGCTTGTTGGATGTAGAGACGAGAGAGCTCCAGGGAGACCTTCTTGCTGCCTTCCAGTATGTAAAGGGGGCTACAGGAAGGGGACTGTTTTTATCAAGGAGTGTAGTGATGTGACAAGGGGTAGTGGGTTTAAACCAAAAAGAGAGTAGGTGTAAGGAAGACATTCTTCCCTGTGTGGGTGGTGAGGCCCTGGCCCAAGCTGCCCTATTGCGAGTAACAGCCTTCTCTGTTAGGTAGCAGAAGTCTGAAGGCAAACTGTTCTGTAAGACAATCAGCATTCTTTAGTGCACAGGGTGCTGTGCTGAGAGCAGACTGGGAAAACAAAGGTTGACAGTTGTAGCTGAAAGACCAGGGTAGCTTCTGGTGTTTCTCTCATAGCAGCTGGGACTCCAGAAAGCAGGAAAACTGTGATGAAGGGTACAGAACAGAAGAACAGACAGGAGAGATGAATGGGAAAATAAGCCCAAGCATACAAATGGCCAACCTCTTTTGGCTTTTTATTCTACTTGCACTAAATTCCTGTAGCACAGGAAAACAACTGTTCTCCCAGGCTGTGGAAAACAACTGTTACTGTTTCAAGGCATTTGCCTCACCTAAGTTGCAATATTTTGCTTGATGAGGAAAACTAGATGAAGACTTTCTCCTCTTATTCTGGAGACAGTGAAAGTAATTGTTACTTATTTTCAACTCTGTCACTTGGAGGGAAGTAGTCCAGTGTGCACTGCTTTAAATACTGTATCCAATATACCCTTCAAGCACTACTTCAGTCACTGCCAGCAGAGCAGTGCGATGCTGATGAAGTCCTAGCATGGAGACTGTAGTTTAAGCTGGACCAGCCAAAGTCTGCAGCTGAAAGGACTCTTGCTATTTCTGTCAGCGGAGACATTGCACTGTTGTTGGGGTATACAGTTTATAAAGTCTGATGAGCCACATCAAAGCTGTAAATCAGTTGGCAGAAGCTCCAGTGCTACATCAGTACTGCAAGCCTTGTCAACCCAGTCATAGGCAAAGCAATTGCCATCTTTATGTGTGTTGGAGTTTCATCTTCAAAGAATTGAAAAGTTTTTTTTCAGTAATAGCATATTATACAGTTTTCAGAAGAAAAGCAGTTCTAGGCAGTGTTGCCTAGAACTAGGCTTTGTGGCTTTTAGTCACCTGCCTCTCCACTGAAAATGAGCTGGAGGTGCAAGAGCTGCAGAAGTAGACTTGCATTTGAATTGTCACCAGAAAGAAACGGTTGCTGTCACCAAGTCTTGAAATGCCCAAGCTTCATCCAATTATTACATCAGTTATACTAAAAATAATACTGTTGCCGTCAGCACTTGGAGAACTGAAAGGGAAGCTAATACTAATTGTCTTGGGCGTGTGCGCGCATTGCGGTTACCCACCTTTTGCAGCACTGTAGTAGGCTGCATGGATCAGGCTCGTGAAGTCAAGGGGACAGTTTGTTGGGTTGATGCTTTATTTGTGATAGAAGTCAGAGATGCAGTGACAGCTAGAGCTGGAACTGCAGAGAAGAGAGTGGCTTTGTAGTTAGCTTCGTAAGAACAAATTCTTTTAGAGCCTTCATTTCTATCAAGGCACTTACTGAGTTACTTAAACCACAGCTTTTTGCAGTTGTTTGTTTCTGGTTTTCTAGATCTTTTTAATTCGATGCACTTTAGCAAGTCAGTCAATTCTTAAGATGGTGGGAGTAGTAAAATTTGCTATCTGGAAGGAAGGAGCTGAGGAATGAGAGATGAGATCCTGCTTCTACCACTGACTCATTGTGGCCTGAGGCAAGGCTGTCTCTCATCTTCACCATCTGCAGAATGAAGATGATGATACTTTTCTCATGGTGGTAATTGGTAGCATGTGAGACAGTTAATGTGGTATTGGAGAAATGAAGTGTTCAGTGCATCTGAGGAGTAAATAAGACAGAGGCTGCTAACTGGAAGAGGATAATTTTGGCTCATTTCCATAGCAAAATCCCCCTTTTCTGAGGTTAGTGCTTTACACAAGTATACTTCCTCTTCCAGGGGTGTGAATGCTCTTATGCAGAGTGGAAGACTTGAAGTGCTTCCTTTCTTTTCTAATCTTTCTGTTGTGTTACTTGTTTTAAGTTTTAGGTGATAATTTTAAGAACTTTGAAGGCCTGGTGCTGCCTCCTCAGTGTGTTAACTACTCCGCAGTATAGTGTGTGACAGTTTTTAATTTGAGAGTTCGTGGCAATATTTGCAAGTCCAGTAACTTCTGTTGATACTTAGCAAAGTTTATGAGCAAGCTTGAGCTTGTAAGGTCCCATTGAGCACACAGCACAGTAAGATTGTTGAATAATTGGAGATGATGGGATGGCTATAATGCCTGTGAAAAGAAGGAACTATGTGCAAGGCATGATGAGAAGAGCCTTACTTCATGTATCGAGTCCTCCTATGTAAATAGTAGGAAAATTTTTCCTTGCAGTCACTCTTAGCGTTGACAGACTTGGTCTGGAATGTCTTTTTGAGTGGCTGCTGCTTTGGCCATTCTTATTGCAGTGCTCTGACCAGAAATGAAAATGAATGTGTTCAAAACTGTTCTCAGGGAAACAACTGATGACAGACAGTAGACCACACCAGGTTCATAATGTATTCCTAATGTGAATCCAACTTCCAGATTGTAAAAAAAAGGCAACTGTGCTTTTCCAAGTTGTCTTCCTTAGCAAATTCAGAAAGTTGTGGTTGTTGGGAAGAAATCTTTTTTTTGAGAACATATCAGAAGGTGGACAATGCTTGTATGTAATGTCATAGAAGGTGTGAAAGGGGATGTGTGCTTCCTTTCTGCTCTTCAGAGTGCGTTTGGAGTGTGGCTGAGGTCAGAGGGTATAAAACAGTAACTACAAACTGTATTTGTTTTGTCTGACAATTAATTTGTATTACACATGAAGATCCAAGTGTACCACATTCTTCACAAGATCATGGAGGCATTCAGGGAAGAGGCAGAGATAGGTTTGTTTTCTGTGTACACACGTGCCTTGGGTTTTTGGGGTTTTTTTGGTGGCTGTAAGTTTGCTGCCTGTATTCAGATATCACCTAGCTTAGTGGGTTCCTGTGCTATGATGAAGATTCCTAGGTGTTACAAGGTGAAATAAGTATGTATAAGCAGTTGAAGCAGAGGCCTTAGAAGAGAACTGTTGGCAACAGAGGAGGCATCAGGAATGTGGTGAGAGCACAGTGAATAAGAGTAGTAAAATATCTATAATCACATCTTACTGCTGTGTGGCTTCCTTTTTTTTTCTTTGAGAACAGGAGGGTTCTGAGCTGGTCTGCAGTGACTCATTTGAAGCCAATTCTCTGGGAATTCTGCATGTAGAAAGTAACATCCTTCTAAACCTGGCTGACCTTCCTTTCACTGTCACAGAGGTTTTCAAGAATGGCCTATCCACGTGAAGGAAATCAGTGGGGTTTAGTCCCCCTGGCAAGGAGTGGTGTTTGTTAGCTTCACATAACCAAATGGAAAGGTGAGAGACTTCCCTTGAGCTGTTGCGGGTTTCTTACAGGTTCCTGGCATTCTTGCATGCTCTTACCTTAGACCACACTTGAAGTAAGGAAGGGAGACTGAACATAAGTTCTGTGAGGGTAGGCAACACACTAATGGTGAATTAATTGTTACCTGGAATGTTCTGTGACGGCTGATGGCAGCATCACCACTAATTGTAGATTGTCTGGGTTACTTGGCTCTTCTCCTCTGTTTTTCTCTGCTTGCTAAGACTGTTCCTCCCTTTCTAATTCATGCTCTCAAAAATTAAAAGGGAGCCTGTGTGGGACATTGCTCCCCCGCAACGTCCTTCACTTGAAAAAACAAAGGAAAAACCCTGCTTTGCTGATGATCTGGTAGGGATTGGGCTTGTTCTTGCAGCAGTCCAGTCTGGTATGAAAGCCAAGATACTGCTGTCTCTTGCTTGCTGGAGCAAGAAACAGACAGGGCACTGTATGCTGCTTAGATAAGAAGTTGATAAGGAGATTAAGTCTTAAATTCTAATAACATACCTGTGTGTGTTATCCTCTCTATAAAGGTTTTTATCTGTATACTTTTTAGAAACTGAAAGGGGGAAACAGTAAAAATTGCAATCAGCTTTTTATTTAGGCAGGCCATTAAGTTCAAATCAAAGTGTAGGAGGGGGAACCAATTTGAAATGCAAAGTCAGCGTCAGCCATGCAGGTAGGACAGATACCCCATAAACTTGTTTCCAGCTTTCAGAATGACCTTCTAGATTGGTTCTCCTTAGGTGCTTTAAGTGGCATTAGGCTACTGTTGCGATTATGCTTTCTAATGGTGTAGATTTCTGAAAGGAAATGTTTATTGGTAAAGTACATCTGTATTTGTGTACTTCTAAAGTTGTAGAACAGCCGGATGCTCTGGTGTTAAGGTGTCAGGCACCTGGGAGAATGCACATCTCTAAGCAGTGAATCTTTTTTTAGTGTCTGTGCTAGAAATCACTGTAACAACTTCTAACTGTTGCTTTGTTTGATAATGACTTCTAGGCTGAGAATTTTTTTTTTTTGACACTCCAGCCTTTGAAAATCTGCAGAGCATCTGTACTTGAACACCACATTTGCTTTCACAGGATTTCAGGTATTTTCAGCTGTCTGCTGACAAGCAAGGTTCTCTGCCATGAGACTGCAGGAACAAACAAGCAACTGCGTGGTAGAAGGAACTAGTCTAGTTTCTAGCTTAAGCTGTACATGAAGTTTTGTTGGGAAAGACTTTCTGTTTTCTAAAAGTTCCTTGTACCCAATCAAAATTGCAGTATGCATGAGTGTGTGTGGAAAATGTTTGGCATGGGATTCTTAGGGGGATTTTAAGTAATTGCACCATTAAGAAAGGACATACTTTGTTTTGTCTTGCAGTCTAAATATGCATAACCGCAACCCCCATTGCTGTATATGGTTACATATTTCCCAGACTGGAAGACAGTTCTTGAATTTTTCATCTAGCATAGAGGAGACTGGAAGGCTGAGTTGCCCCTATTGCCTTTCAATAGGCTGAACAGATCAAACTCTTAGTGAATTTCACTTGAGGGTGGATCTTCAGTCTTTTTATTTTTGCTTTTTTTTTCCTTGACTCAGATTTCATTGGGCTGTGGATTTCAGACCTGGCCATAGTATTTCACAAGCAGTTGCACCAGTAATACAACACTTCTAATCCTATTTACTATTGTCTATTTATATTCTCAAGGATAAAGTCAGCCCCTTTGGCCTAGTAGCGTGGAGCTATTCTGATTCAGGTGGGGAAACAGACCAGACTCATGCGCCTAAAATTGCAGTAAAGGGATGTCAAGTCTGACCTGTTGTCAAAACCACTGTGCGTCTCTGAGGTTAGCTACTGAAAGTGCATTCTACGTGGGGTTTGTTTACCCAGCTGTCTAGAAGTAAAGGTCTTTCTGAATTGAATAGCTTTAAACTATTTCATACACTGCCTGATGGCTGGCTATCCTTCCTTAGCCAAAAAGGTAGGAATTTCATCTAGGCCTGCTAATAGTTTTGTGGAAGCCAGGGTCTGTCTCATTTGCAGAACTGTCTTTTCAACTATTTGTAACCTTAGCCTACTAGAAACTTTTATTTTACCTCCCTCTTCCATTCATGGCCTCCACCTGATTAGATCTTCCATTGGTACACCGTCTCCTTAGCAGAACTGCCTTCAGAACTTCACAGGATCACTTTTGTTAGTAGTTTTATATAGTGATGTTCCATTAGAAACAGCACCCATAAGACAGGCGATCACCAACTGAGGTAGTGGTAGCAGTCTCTGGGAAGGTAATCACTTAAAAGCTAATCAGATGCATTACAGTTGTCCATGGTACATGAAACTCTGATTCCTGTCAAAGTTCTTGGCTTTGTCGCAACCTGTATGATCACTTATGTCTTTACATTTTACACATCGGCAGCTGCAGAGGATGGTTTCATCCTCTGCAGCTCATCCAGTTGACTGTAATGATGGCCATTTTTTTCTGTTATCTCCTACCCCCTCCGACTTCTCTTATTTTAATCACATCTCCACTGGCCCTGACTAGACTGGCTTATCTTGAGTTTTCTGCATCTTTTATGGCCACCTGACTAGATGATTTGATGCTGTCTTACTGCATGGTATGAAGAAACTATCTGTCAGAAGCCTGCTGGAAGTCTTACTTCAGCAGAATTAGCATTTCAAACTATACTCAGAGAAGATCAGTGTTTCTAATGGGATGAGTTTACATCTGTTTTGATTTTTAAAAAAAGTTGATTAGGTATGAATGGGCTTATTTTGCCATCTCCTAAAACAGTATGTTTTGATACTGTTACAGCCTAGAAGACCTTAAATACCTGGTACAGTTGGGTAAAAGCATGGCTTTCCTGCAGTGCAGCAGAGCATTTTTTTACTTTTTGTGTGTTTTTTTTTCTGATTCAATAGCATTAAAATAGGCAGTAGCTGTAGGATGGGAGTGACGTGAAAGAACCTTCAGAGCAAGGGTGTTAATTTTTTTGGGTGGAGAAAAGGTGTACAGGTTTTTTGGTATGGTAGTGGGCTTGGAGGGGGAGGGTGTTGAGTTTTTTCTTTTTCTCTCTCTTTCTTTTTTCCTTAAGCTTCACAGTAAGCTTGCTGCTTTGATAACTGGAATCAGAAATGTTGCTTCTGCTGAACTGTTAATAGCGATAAAATTGGTACAGTGGCAAGCTGACATTTAGAGATGGACGCTACAGAAGTGCTTGTGAGCAGCTGGGAATCGGGTCCCTGCAACGTTAGGCACTGTATGAAATACTAATTCCTGCCCGTGAGATCAGTGTAAAGGCAAGGCAAAACCTAGGTAGTTCAAGCAAGCAGGGTGGTAAATGCAGTGGGGCAGGCCTCTTGGTTAGGCAGCTGCTTTGCTTTCTGGTCTTGATTAAGTGTGGATTACCTTAATGGAAAGAGGTGAAGTCAAGTTGCAGGGGGAGAGGAGGAGGGAAGGGTGGGAGTAGTGTTGCAGTCTGTTACGGAGGACCTCAGTTTGGGAAGAGAGGGGGAGAAATCGCGTCTGGCGTTAAGAAGCAAGCCCTAGTCTCTCAGTCTGTTAGAGGGGGGCTGGAGCAGGAAGGGGAGCGTGAGGGTCAGGCTTGCTCATGAGGCCGGTGACTTCCTTGCAGTCTGAAGTGGCTGCACTGCAAGATGCACTCCTTCTGTCCCGCGGACTGCGAGAGCTGTTTCCCCAGCTTTGTTTACTCATCAGTGCGATCTGTGGCAATAAAAATATTTGCAGTAATTAGAAAAACTAATCCTTTATGAGAAGCAGAGGCAGTGATTATACCACTTACAAGTTGTCCTTATGCACTTCCTGGTGTGAAGAAAAGCGATTGTTTATTCGTGTAGTTCTCCCTCAATCACTTCTCCGTTCCCTCATTCTTTGATACTTGAAAAATAAATACCTTCTCCCCTGCCTAGTTTACAGGTGGTTGGTTAGTGGCTATTTCTGAAGTACTTGCTTTAACCGAGAGAGGTTGGTGAGTGCAGTATGCGGAAGGATGAGGAAATTGAGTTCTTCCTCCCTTCTGGCTCACCACCTAGCTCCCACCTTACCAGCAGTGAGTCTGCTCAGTAGAATGTGGAGATTCCCCTGGAGCCTCCTTCTTTTAAGGGGCCTGCATCTGAATCACAGTTGTCCCTCTTGTGGTGGCTGTGAATCATTATTGCCTTCCTAACGATGGAACACTGGTCTCCTGTGCTTTACTATAACAAGATGAGTCACTGAAATGTTGTCTAATCACTGTTGAAATGTCTTAAGGTAATTTTCTTATTTATTCTGGAAGTGATTCTAATATTTGTGAACCGTAAGTTACCATATATTTAGTCCTGTAGAGTCACTCGTAGGTGCAGATGCTGTGAACTTCAGAGGGATGAAGTGGCCATGGTGTGCGCATGCTTCTGATGGGAGGTGAAGCTGGAGCCTTTATAATGTTCAGGGGTGAGAAGGTGATTGTAAATTGAGAATGTCTCAGACCAAAGAATTCGAGGTCTGCCTCTAGTAATAGCAGCTATCATCTTAAAGATGATGGACTTCCTACCATACTTCCTTGTGACCCTTATTTTTCTCCCAAAAGTGGGAGATCATGGATGTTCCGTTACTGTTTGCATTTAGAGCAGTGATTGAAATGGGTTTGTGCAAGCTGCCTTGCATGTGACTGCCATTCCTTGTTTGGATTTGATGCTTGAGAAATGAGACAATACCCGGAGAGCTTTTCCTAAATTCTAAGTCAGTCTCTCCTCTTGGATTGACATCGTCTTTCTGTGTCCTAGGCTTACTCTCGTTACAAAACCTAGTGGGAATGGTTGAGGTTCCAGGACAAATTTCACTGGTGTTGGAGGGCAAAGGTGATGATTTTAATCTCTAAAGAGGAACTTTGATCCTAGCTGGTAGAATGGTTTTAGTGTGTATATACAGTGAGGTAATTAAATATTTCCAGTTCAGAAATGGCTGAGATGTACCTGGCCCATGTTTTATTGCTTTTGGGAGAAGAAACACCTTTTTCTGTTCCACTGTGTACTAACCTCATGTTCTGTGATTTCTGTGTCTTGTGTTCTGTATTTTAGTTGCATTGTCTCTCCTTGATCAGTGATGAAAGAAGGCAGTTTCAAACACTCTGTAGTTGTTGAAAATATGCTACAAATGCCACAGGTAGCAGCGTGGCACTGAGAAGCAGGAAGGACCTTAGCTATCAAAGCTGTAAATCTCAGAGCCTTGGTAGTTTTGTGGTTTTATTTCTTGCATTCATACTTTAGGATGAGATAGAAGGTCTGTGAACAGTGAACAAATTTGTGGTTGGGGGTTTTTTGGAGGGATATTGTCTTTGGGGAAAGTACCAAATTGGGTCCACCTTGGCAGCATAGAAGCGTGCTCTGGCTTTACTAAAGCAGGAGTGCTGTGGGGTTCAATGGGCACCATAGTCAGTGCTGTTAGGCCTTCAGTGTGTGAAGGATACCAGGGTCTCTGGCAGGGAAAACACCACTAGAATCAGTGCAGTATTTTTGCTTTTCTTCGCTCTGTATTCTGTAGATAAGCCTCTGCCCCTTGGAAGAGGTTATAGGAGTATAATTGGCCCAAGACTAACTGTGACTGTAAAGCGCTCTCTGGTGTGTTGTGCCGTTGGCACTAGGCTAAATATTAAAAAGCGAGCTTAACCAAGAATGGGATGTACCACCAGGGAGCTGTGGCTGTTCCATCTGACTCTTTGAATTAATTCTACAGCTCAAAGAAGAAGCTTGAGAGCGAGCAGCCGGGGGGCTCAAACAATAGATTGCAAATTGAGAAGTGATATTTTAAGAATTTAGCAAGTGTTGGGGTAAGGGAGTTACATGCTTGCGGCGTGCTAGTATGGATGAAAGCCCGGTTTTTCTGTGGATAGTGGTCTTAATGTTTCTCTCTTCTTATTTTAAATTTTTTGACATCTTGTCATTGGGTTGGGGGACGATTTTAAAATGTTAGCTGAATCCAGTGAGTTTTTCTCATAATCCCAGCAATTTGATGAAGGTGTTATTTAAGTGTAAGAGCAAGCCTTCATTTGGATTTTCAAGGGCACCTTTCAGATGTTGTGGTTTTGTAGCTTATGTGGAAGAGAGGGAGCACTTGTTCCAGATGTTGTAAGATTTAAAGGGGAAGGGGGGGGAGGTGTATGGATGGAAGCAGTAAACACAATGAATTGGAATAATGCTTTTGTTAATTTATAAATGACATTTAAAAGTCCAGAGACTTGGAATATTATTTGGGCCGGTTAAAAAAAGGTTCTGTAAACTGGCACAGAATAGTCAACACAGAGTAAGGTGAGTGTACTGACAGAGGAAGTCATGGAGGCTTCATCTGTACTTAATTTCCATGACAACGCTTATCACCTAGCCACTCAGATGAGAATAAGGAAACTATTTTGGGGTTACAGGGAAAATAAGGAATTTAATAGTTTTTCTGTTCTTTTTCTGATCTGTTAGCCTTTCTCTTCTCCATGCGAGAGGGTCACACAACGTTACGCACACCTAGCTAATGTATCTCCAGATTGTGAAAACTGGATTCAGACACATGCAGGAAACTTGCCACTGTTCCTTCTCTTGAGCCTGGAGCTAAAACCAATTTTAGTTTGCTACACAGAAATGCAGACTGTTTAGTTTGCCCCAGATTAATTTTTAAAAGACAACACAACAAAGCCAACCAAAGGCCCTAACTCCAAGCCTGTGGTGCAAAGAGGTGTTTGCCTGTCATCTCGGAGGGGCTGCCGCACAATGAAATCGACGGCTGCTTTTTTTCCTTAAGTGGGTTTCTGCACTGAGACCAATAAGCTCTGAGCTCTTTGCAAGGTACTTAAAACAAAAGCCAGCTTTGCAAAACGAGAGCCAAGCAAATTTAGAAGAGAAACAAATGGACTAGAGAATTGTGGCGGTCCCACCGCTGACCCCACAGGTGGAGTGGAGTTGTGCCTGTTTACAAGGGTGTACAGTAAAATTAACCATGCCAGGACACATGTTGCCTAGCCAGGAATATCTGAGCGACTCTCTCTCCTTTTGCTTTATATCATTCTTACACAGACAATACAAAATTTATCTGTTGATCTGTGTGCCTGTTAATCCAATATAAACTGGAGTTTACAGATCTGATGCCTGCCTGGCAGAGCCAAATGGTGTCAGACTGCTGCGAGCTATCTGACTGAGATGCTAAGCTGCTATGTTCAACTTCCATGACCTTGCTTTTCAGTGTTTACTTCTTGTCAGTTAGTACAATAGCACACTTTTCTGGCATGGCATTTGTCAGGGCACTAAACCTATGGGTAGGGAGCCAGTAGAGCATTCAAAAAGCAGGGCGTAAGCTCCTCTTAGCCCATTCATGTAATGTAGCTTTCTGCATTGCTGTTCACTTCATCGCAGTGGCCTCTCGGCTCAGCAGCCTTTCTGCTTCAGAGAATGACTTGACACACATTTAAATGGGCAAGCGATGGTGGGGTGTATCAGCTGGAAGGTTGGTTGTTTGAAAAGAGTAATACGGAGGCTTTTGTTGCTAAGGAATGGAGGCCTGTGCTGAAATCAAGGTCTGGAATGTGCAGGCTTTAGTGCTGCTACATTCAGTGATGCCTTGTTTCATAGGCAAACATCTTGTTGAACAAGTTTTCCCAAATAAATACAACCTACATTATAATGAAGACTTGCGGTTGATTATTTTTGTTTCATTTTGAAACACTATCTCATGCAGGCTTGGTGATCCTCTCTTACAGATAACTCATTTTAATCTAAAATGTCTTTGTGGAAGTGCTTGGGAGTTTCCCTAGCTGTAGTTTGGAGACCAGTATGTGCTTTGTACATGCCCTAAAGCGGTCTTTTGGCATGGGAAAGATTCACATTTAGCCCACAAGGTTTGAGTATGTTGTATGCAACTGGTTGTTACTCTTTACCTTTTCTGAGTTTGCTCCCAGATCTTAAAGATAACTTTAGAAGACTGATTTAGATGTTGACATGCAAATTAATCACATGTAGCTCCAGAACTTCTTGCCCGAGTGTTTTCCTGCTACATGCCTGGTTAACAGAAGCAGCTCCTCTGACTGCTCCTGGTGTTGCAACTTAAAACCACACATTCACCATTGCTTCTGCAGGCTGATGGCAGCGTTATAATTTTGTGTGGTGGGAGGGATGGAATGAAACTTTGCATAGTGATTATGGTTTGTGGATTTAGATGGAAAGTCTTTGGTTCATGGGATTGACACCTGACCTATTGTTATATATCTGAGTTTTTTATGTGTGGGGCAAGTCACCTGAAAAATAGCAGGCATGGAAATTACAAGGTGGGAATGAGGTGGGCAAGGTGTTGGCTAGTAAAAGGATTCAAGGAGCAATAGCAATAGGAAAAATTTAAGAGAAAGATGTTTCATAGCTGGATACATTCACGGTCTGGGCAACTGCATGTTCCCACAAACAAGTATACTGTCAGGGCTGTGGGTGGTAAAGGAGGGGAGCACTGGAAATAAACTGCAGAAATGGATAGAAAGGATGAGAATATCTCAGGATGGTCCTGCTGCTGAGCAGGACACAGTTAAGAAACTGTGGTCTGAGGAGGAGCCCTGAAGGTAGTGCTTGGTGTCTTGTATCCAGAGTACAGAGGCAGTAAGATGGTTGTATGGGGAGTGAATAGGCAGATTTCTTTGGTTTTTGAGGCTTTTTAATGGTGTTAGGGTGTTGTTTGTTTTTCATGTGGTTTTATTGTGCTTGTTCTGCTTCGGTATTGCTAAACTTAACCATTCCCTTCACATTTTCAATGTATCATGCAGCTGATGGCTGGGCATTTTGTGGAGGGGTCACGCATGAGCAGAGGAGCAACCAACCACTCAGCAACCTTTGTGGCTGGAGGGAGGGAGAGGGAAAGTGTTTCAGAGGTGAGTTTGGGTGATGGTGACCCTGAGGTGATACAATTTAAAGGGTTTGTATTGGGGAGAGCCAGCCAGAGATGCCACCTCTTTGCAGAGCCCACCTGACTCTGCTTGCCTGGACATAATGACAAGCAGCTGCAGCAATTTCCAAAACTCATGCTAACATTGTTGATGCTGCTCTACCAAGACCTAGCTTAGATGTTTCTCTGTTGAAATACTATTAAAAGATTAATATAATGCTTCATTGTTGCTGACAGAACAGCCCCATGGCAGCAACAGAGCAACCTAGGCTGCCTAATGCATGCAACAGCATAGACACGCTGTTTCTTCCTAGAATATGAGAATTATGTTGTGCTAACTAGCATACTTTCTGTTCTGTCTGGTGTAACTCATGCTGAAGACATCAAAGGCTTCCCCCTGCTAGGACTTTTAAGAGTGGCTTTTCCTGTATGTTGCATTAATGCGAAACTTCTTAAAAGGTTACTTGCCTGCTTCAAAAGTTGTCTGCAAAAGTGTTAAGAGCATGTCAGTTCTAAAATAACTTCTTCCCTTACATAGGAACATGAATTAGATTGACTGTACTGTAAAAACTTCTTAGGCTGCTATGTGGAGAATTCATTATCAGATACAGAGGGTTTTTTTAAATTCTTTCTTCCCCTCCCACCCCCTCTTGCTGGAAGTGCCTTTCAGTTCAAGGGAGATGGTATTGTGGCTCATGCTGCAAGCTGTTGTATGGATATTGAGAAATGCTGGTATAAGCCTAAGCATACATGAGCTCTTGCAGTTTTAATTGGAAAAAAATGAGAATTGGGAAAATAAACAGCCCTTGGGAATCGAATTGCAGCTCAACTGGCAGAGTGCAAAACGCAGGAAATGTAGAATTTTTTTTTTTTTTAGAGACTTAAAAAGTTAACAGCTGTAAGCATCAAAGGAGGACAGCTACTTAATACTAGCTGTTGAGCAGATTCAGGTTTTTGTTTTATTTTTTGGTAGTTGGATGTCCTGGTTCTGGCTAGGACAGAGTTAAATTTCACAAGGAGCCAACACAGGTGAGCTGAGTTGGCCAAGGGTGCTTCCCTTACGGTATGATGTCATGCTCCCTGTAAAAGGGGGCTAGTCAGGGAGGGTTGGTGCTGTGTGGCTCAGGGGTGGGTTTGTGTTCAAGCTGAGCGTCTTGTCAGCCAGTGAGTTGGTAAGTGCCTTGTTTTATCACTGTTGGTGTAAATTCTGTCTTAAGGCAGCAATAGGTTTTAATTCAAGTGAGATTTTAAAGGAGTGATATTGTCATGTCTGCTGAGCTGAGATCTCTGTTTCCTCTGCTGCTGAGTGGATCAGCTCTTTTTGTATGGGCAGTGATTGCTGATGCCACTTCTAAGGTGGCTTTGAAGGTGCCGAACATCAGCAGTCAGCTTGTTTTGTGGGTGTCCTCATAGACCCCTCGCTCCCCCCTCCACCTCCCCTTCTTTAGGGTGGTGAAGTTGATAACCCCTTTGAAGTTGCCAACGTAGTTTTAGGAATTTTGTTTGAAGTTATGGCTATGACTCATTGCTCTTTTTCTGGCTTAAGTACGTACAGGGATTTCGGGACAGAATGATGGTTTATGAGTGTTAGAGAAGAACATTGTCTCCAGGAAACCATAGACAAAGATTTTTATTTGGAAGACTTCAAATTTGCAGGTGGTTCCTTTTTCTTGTGTTTTAGTCAATAAGTTTGGTTTTATGTCGGAACTAAAATAGCTTTATTTATCTACTCCTTAATGTACTCCATACTTTGAGACTCTGCTCTTATATAATCCTTAAACTTGGGGGTGAGTTGGGCCATGCCCCTTTTTTATCAAAACGGTGCATTACACATTACTGTGCTGTTTTTTTGCTGAGGAAATATGATTTACTTTTATTTTTTATATAGCTACTTTGAAGTTCTGTTGCAAGCATACTTCATGCTAAACTTTGAGGTAGTTTACTTAGGAAATGTTATCTCAGCTGGATTGTTAGCTGCAGAAGTTTGTCAACATCAAGGCCCTTAAGAAGATGTGCTTATCTGTCTCCAAGTGACAGATTTGCTTTCTGCTCCTCAAAACCGTGAGATATGCTGTGGAATCTCATCCATGTTGTCTGAAGCAAAGACATCTTTCATCCAAGCATGGAGCTGTTTTGTTTAATGTTTCTGTCTTTCACTGGCATTTCTAGAGCAATTAGAAAAGTGAGTGTGTGAGGTGTAGGAACGTTTTTCCTTGCATTTCCTGGTTGGGAGATGAACATGGGCAAACTGATTGTAAGCTTTCTAGCTGTGCACAGTTCTGTCTCTTGTGTAGGTGTTACAAGATATTTAGGCAATCAGTCTTAAGGAGAACTTCTATCTTGAAGCAAATGACTTGCTTTCTCATCTGATTGTAAGAGTTTAATGCCTACTTCCATATGCTTCAGAATGAATTAACATTAATGTGCCACAGAGTCATGTACAGACAGTCTGGAGATAGGTAGTTACCTGTATGCTGCTTCTGGTAGCTGAAATCATGTAGTTGTCATTACCTGTTATCTAGTTGCCAGTTGTCTCACCGTGGTGTGCACCTCCTGTTATGTGTGGTGGAGGATTGCTGGCCACCTTTGCTCTTAAGGAGCTCTCTAGCTTTATGCAGGACTTCATGTAAACCATATATAGAGAAACTTGACAAACGTTTTGAAATATGAAGCAATATCCTTTCATAGATCTGGCTTCAGCATCTTAAAGCCCTGATGGCTGTATAGTACTTTACACTGAGGTAGCTGACCATGGAAATTTGTGTTAGTGCTACGAAAGTGGAAACAGCGCCTCCCCCCCACCCCCCCCAAACTCACAAAAGGGAACAGAGGGAAAGAATGAAGAGAAAGGGTCCTGTGGCATTGTTGTTAGTATTGGTGTGATACTACTCTTCTTTTTTGGTCTTGCTATTATGTGACTTGGCATATAGCATTTGTATTCCAGGTGCTAGGCTCTGTCCTGTGGCACGTGGAAAACAGTTTTGTGTGGCTGTGAGAATAGAACATACTAAAAGGAGTGATACAGAAATAGCATTTCTATGACCAGCCTGGCTATTTAAGGTGCCTGGTATATGCCTGTTCCTTTTATTTAGGGAAGAGAGAAGAAAAAAAAAGTGGGGTGTGTTTTTTGGTTTTTTTATTTGCTTGGAGGTTTGGAATGAGGGGTGTGTGTGTTTTCTGTTTTCCTTCTTGCTATGTTCAGCAACCTAGTTGAAGCTACTGAACTGTGAGGGTCTCTACATGGGTGTATTTAAGCTGGGGATCTAACACTCTAATGGAAGGATGGAAAATTTATGCAAGTTGTGAAGTGAAATAGTACTCAACCCCATAGTCCTGAATCCCTGTACAGCAAAATCTGATGCTACCTCTTACCTCCCCAAGTTCTTAATCCTAAGTGAGAAGAACAAGCATTAACCCCTTTTCTGGTTTTAATATCATAGGTAGGAAATTCCTGAAACTACATGTCCTGCTGTTTATGGATGTGGTCCTTTTTAAAAAGAGGCCGAGGGATGCTGAATGGAGAGGCAGAATTGGGAGTAGGAACTTACTTCCTAGGGGTTTCAGGGCCAGCGACTCACATTTTAGATACCTCTAAGATGGTGGAAACTGTTGTTATTGCTTCAAGGGATGGGCATCCCCTAGAAGAACACTGCTTTGTTCCAAAATCTGATTTAGTGTTAGCTATTCAGTAGCCTTGTCTCTTGAACACCATTTTCTTTCTCCAGTAAAAACTGAAGTGGGAGGAATTGCTTTCCTGAGTACTGGAAGAAGAGTGGACAGGGATTCTTTGTGGAAAGTATGTCTTCACTGATAGTGCAGACTCTTGTCTGTTTCTGCATCTCTTAAAAAAGCATCATGGTCTTGATAAAGGACAGGGAATTGGTAGGGATAATTCCTGTGCATCTAATGTGGTAGGCTTAGGGGAGTTATTCTCATAAGCAGCATGTATTCCTGCTTAGTACAAACTGACACGGTAACTTCTGCGTGGCTCTGCAAGCCCTGTCTTTGAACTTAAATATGCACGTGAGAAACTCTTCCAATAATCAATCATGTTTAAGAAGCCCTGTAAGCAAGAAGTCCAGTAAGCTTTTGGGCCAGGTTCAGAGCCCCAACTTTGAGAGCTTCATTGGAGAAGAGTGTGCTGGGCGTGCAGGGCATCAGGGACAGGCATCTGGGCTCCATCGCTGTTGTGTGGCTCACCCTGGCATTATGAATCAAATTTTAGTAACCTTGCAGATGCACTTTGCTTCAGAAATTATTGGTAAGGATGGGAATGAGGTGGTTAAATTTCAGTGTAGCTTGGCCCAGAGCCATGCGTTTTCTTAACTGGTTGCAGGAACATATTTTCCTCTTTACAGTATCAGGTAGGAAAATAACCACAAAGCCAATTTGCCATTTGCTTTTTCTGAGTTATATAATAATATCTGTCTCTGTCTACACACACACACATGTTAAAAAAAAGTCTGTAGCGAGCAATGGGAAACAGGTTTAAGATCCCAGGTCTGATACTATCACCCTACAAACACTAATGTATTTTTTCCCAGTAACAGTCTTTAAATTCTATCTGGCCTACATACTGCACCTTGCTAACTGTACATCCGTGAGCTGTGTGGTTTCCTGCAGCAAACAAGTCCAGAGGGTAACTTGTTGCCTGTTTTCTGTGGCAAACTTTCCATCTTAAATAGGTAAATTGAAAATGATTCTCAACAGAAAAGCTCTGAGAATGTACTTACTAGCTCAGGGAAGCTGCTTGCTTTCTTCAAATCCAAACAAAGAGCAGACAGTGTATATTTGAAAGCCTTTTTGTCATGATTCAGATCACTTGTCCTAGTTTCCAAAGGCTGACTCAATAATGTCAGCTTGAGATTTACAATGGGATATGTCAGTATTTATTCTACCTCTTCTCCACTTCATAACATCCTAGTCCCATTATTTCATCCCTGCTCTCCTCCCATTGTTAAATAGCTTGATTCTGTCAGGTTGAATAAATATCTAAATTCTGTCCGCTGGAGAATGGCTCGGTTTCATCTGCAGATATAAATGACCCGCGATGTCTAAAAAATGGAGCAGGACATTGTTGCTGCCTTTGTCTGTCTGTAGGCTATCCCTCTGCATAAAGCTGCAAAAATTGAGGTGAAGTGATGAGAATTACAGCTCCTGGTCTCCGTGGGCTCTACCTTTTGTGCTCTTAAGTGAGCAGGCAGTTGCACGAGCCTTGTACCCATGGGCTATACTTTGGCCACCCATGTGTTCATATATCATGGATGATGGTAAAAGAAATTGTTTTAAGTGCTGATTGCTGCAGACATGCTGAAGTAGCATGTTGCATTTTGTAAATATGATTTGGAGCTAATGAAGCAGATCAGAGAGAAGCAGCCTTTTACATAATGCCATTGCATCAGCACTAATATGACTAATCCATTTGGACAAGTAACGATGAACTTCTGAATGGCTTATTGCAGGATGCTTGAGTAACTCGGTTAGAAACAACAACCTTTGTACTGGCACGATAATCTTTTTATAAGAACAAGTGGCTGGGTTCTCTTCAGAAGTTGTGCTGCTATTGTTTCAGAGCAGTGGGACCGTAAGTCTTGAGGCGATACAATGAGGAAAAAAGGAGAAAATCTACTCAACTTAATTGTAGTTGCAGGCTGGAAAACATTATTTGGATCATCATCTGTGGATGCAGAAGAGAGGGGAGAATGGGGATGGAGAGCGACACGGGCCCGTGTAGGGTGACAGCTAAAACTGCTGATGGCTACCTATGGAAAGTTGGCACCTTTCACTTGAAAAATGCTTTAGGTACTTCATAGTTTACTCATAAACAAAGGAATTAATTTTAAAAAGCCCTAAGTTTCAGTGTACTTGGATCTTCTCAGGCTCTAGATGAATCTGCCATGGTTCCAGGTTGAAGGGTCTGGGTGGCTGATGTTGTGTTTGGTAGCTTCACAGGCTCTGTTTCCCCTCCTGAGTGTGCCCTTCTGATACGTTGTCCTAGCGCAGCACAGAAGACTGAATCTCTAGTGCTACTCTGAGTGCAGTTTTTTTTCCCCTCCACAGACTGGTGTTGGATTGCTTTTGGCTTGTCCACTTTAAAATGTTATTTCTGATGTGGTGTCCTGCAGGGCTGGCTAACTCTCAAGGAGAGGACACTATAAATCAAATGGATTATATGTTATATGAAGTATGGGAGTTGGTCAACCTGTATAATTTTAATAAATTGAAGCTGCCTTTTGTCGGTAAGAGCGGCGTTCTTGCTTTATGCTGCTGGTAGGGTTTTTTTATAACTCATAACAGGACAATACACCAGAGGCAGACATCCTGGTTAGGCGGGAAGCATGGAGCAGCAACGGAGCCTGCAGCATTCCCTGTTTTTTTCCAGCCTGGTACAGCCTTTGTTTCTATCAGCAGTGTGTCTGCAGCAAGAAGGTCTCTATGCCGTGCTGGATAAGTCTTGTGCTTGATAGCATCTTTTATCTTTCGGTAATACACCTCAGAGAGTCGTGTCTTAAATGTGCTTTGTTCCTCTTTTGTTTTCATGAAATAATAAATTTAGTAATGCCTTGGAGCATTACTGTCCTTTAGCCTAAGGAGGAAGTTACAGCAAATAACAGCATTATTCAACAGGAATCTTATTATTTGCTTAAGAGTTGTGTAGGTGACATGATAAGGAGTCTGGTGCTTTGAAAGGACAAATTTCCTGAACGCGCTTTTTTCATCATTGTAATCTTTTGGGCAGGTCTCTCTAAAACTGCAGCTGTCACATTTTTACCTTTCATCAGGCTTCCTTTACAGAAGAGTTATGAGCCTGTCTGATGCATCTCTGGGAAGATTATATTTAGTCGCAAGGAAACTATCCACTGCAACTATTTCCAAGAAACGTAAGAGTAGTCCTGAGCTACTGTACTGAGGTTTATCATTGTGACACTACCGAGTTCGGACTATGATGTTTGCAAATAGATTTTGAAGAATGTCTGGCTTGGTGTACTGAATTGTACTTACTTTCTCCCTAGACTTTTCCCCTAATGAGAGTTGAATGAACACAGCTGCTCTGCTTGCAGCTTGCATAGAAAATTTTAAAAGTAATTTTGTCTGTGTTCTTTTACACCCCCCATGCCCCCCATCATAAGTAAATAATAAAATTTATACAGAAGAAAGGCTGAGAATAGAAGTCTGCACTTGGATCCAGTATCCTGAGGCCCAGCACAATGCAGTCGGATGATTTCCATGTTCTCTGCAAGCAAACTTCACTGAGAGAACATGAGAGTTTCCTTTCCATGTGTTGAATACTATGTGGTGAAAACTTAATACCACGTGTGGATTCAGAATGTGTTTTTGCATTAGCTTAAGTTTTGGAAAATAGCACCTCCATGTTTGTTACTAAGTGTTTCTAGGAAAAAAAAATCCCTGTACATTTTTTTCAGAGATGATCTACGTTCTTATTTTTAAATTAGTAGATTATGTAGATATGACAGCTTCAATTTGAGCTGATAAGACTAATATCTCTTTCAGCTTCGACTTTGAAGAGAAAGTTTCTCAATTAAGAAGCAAAGAAGTTAATAGAAGTTATGTGTTTCCTCTAATGTCAAGGTTCTGTTGAACTGATGAGTTTATTTTTCAATGACAGTCAAAGGATTTCGAAACTACATGAAGTCGTTGGACTCTACTTCATGATTTTTCAGTAAGTCAAAATCTCAGTGACAGCTGCTACCTCATCACCACCTTGGAGCCGAAATCTCCAAGTCAAAAGTTCAGACAAGGCCTGTTTGTTTTGAAGAAGTGACTGGATTTGACTCACAGCAAGTTCTCCTTGGCTTGTTGTAAATATTTCAAGAGTATTAGAATATGCTAGCCAGCTTTCCTCAGAGGTGTAATACAAATTTGAAAACCTTTTTTCCAAAGCTTGTAATGACAAGCCTTCAGTTGTTTATTTCAGATTTAGAAATCTGCCGAGCCTCCATGACCCATGCGTCAGTCTTAGTTCCCGGTTAAGCACTGATGTAGTTATGTGCTTTTTCTCATTATTGCCACGTATCTTTAAGGTAGCTTCAGGAAAATGATCTCTACCATGTCAACTGTGATCTTGGTTTACACGATAAGCCTTCCTAACAGGACTCAGGTCCCTTAGTTTCTTCCTTGGGAGACGTGTGAAGCGCTGCTGATGTCAGCTTGTGGGGACAGCGGTGAGTTCTGCCCTGGAAGTAACAAAACCTCAGGCAAAGGAATAGTGAAAGCATTGCAAGGTGGGGAAGGTATTAACTAACAGTGACTGCAGGAAAAAGATTTCATTCTCCCTGAGAGAACAGAGGCCAAGAAACTCATGGGAATGAGTTTTGTTGAAAAGCTAAGTTGTGTAAATGTTTGAGTGCAGCTACTATGTTTGCTCAAAGGATCTCTGTTTATGAACAGTCAAGACAACATACGTTTTTGCAGAAAAGAGACAAATAATTAAAGTATATGTGAAGTGAAATGGTTTTAAACTTGCTTGATGAGTTCTCATATTGTGTTAACAATTCTAATGGCAAATAGTTCAGTGGAGCAGCAAGAGAAAATATGTCTAAACAGCTTTTTATACTATGAGTTAGTATGCAAAATGCAAATTGGATGAGGTAAACTACATGGTTCCTTTCCCTTAATTACATTCCAGGTCACTGGCTAGCATTGCTTCAAAAACTAGTGGGAGGCCACTACAAAAACTCGGATTTATGAGTAGGACTTGGAGCAACACAAACTGGGGCAATCGGGGGAAACGCTTCTTTCCCACCTTGGAGGGCAATTCTCCCTCTCATCCCTGCTTCCCCTTAGATGTTTGCAGAGTTTGGTATGAAACCAAAATGCTGCTGCCAGCGTCCCCTGAGCTGAAGGCAGTTGTTAATGACCACGGTTGCCTTTTTCCTTGGTTCCTCAAGTTCTTGGAGAGGTGCTTATGCTGGTGGTAGCTGCATAGGTTTCCAGCTCAATGCCTCAGCCCAAGAAAGCCTGCTTTCAGTGCCTCGTCCTTGTATGCATGCAGCCCCAGGTGACGATGACAACAGCAGTTCCCAGCTCAGAGCACGGATTCGGTTATTTGGGCAGCAATAGCTGACTGAGCAGCTGTGCCCCATTTTTTGGGGGGAACTGGCTCTGAGTGGGGGTAGGATTTGGCAAACTCGGCCTGTTGCTTAACGTCCTCAGTTATGTTGTTAAATGCTGATGTAGGTTTCTTCTGTGGGCAGAGTGATGGACCTGCTCTGAGGGTTTTGGTGAGTCCCCTGTATCCTGTGGAGTGCCATGAGTTTCATCAGCTATCGAACAACAGGCTTGATTTTAGATTGCTGCTGGTAAAATAATTATGTCTGATTCCTGTTCCTGCAGCATGCTTTCTTAGAGAGCCGTCTCTGCACATATGCCTTCACACTCAGAATGCTAGACAGTATATGCTCTTAAGTGATTTCTTGGTTTTGCTTTAGATTTAAGACAAGCTGTTTTCGAGGATGTGCCCTTCATTTCTTAGATTTGTATGTATCCAGAGTAGATGAAATATAGGATAAAATAAACAAGATTGCATTTTTCGTATTTTACTATTTTGCTATAAAAAAATCCATTGAACAACTCTTTGGTGTTTCAGCTTAAGTCTTCTTGTTCTTTACATTTCCAAATGTGATCTGACTAGCTATCTAGAAATATTCTACTTAAAATGCCTAGAGAGTATCTATTTGTTAACTTGGCATTATGTATATGAAACTTTCATCTAAAAAATAAATGAGTGCTACTGATCTGAAGTATGATAGAATTATATCTATTTGGAGATTGGCAAAATTTGGTGTATTGCACCCCACATGCTTCCCTTGTACAAAGTAAATAGTTCAGTTGTAATTCAAATAAATGATTGTTTTGCTCCAAATAATAAATTTAACTGAATAAACTGTTGTTTCTGCAATATTATAAATGAAACTTAAAGTGCTGACAATTCAGAGGATTAAAAAATAGCTTGTGAGTATAATATATGCTTGACCTCTTCCTTCCCTTTCTTGCTGGGGTGGAGATGAAGATATTTGGAACACACATAGATAGTGTGGAAAAAAAAAAAAATCTTCAGGAGTCTCAGTTCTCCCTCAAAGGAGGGTGAGTGGGCAGAGGAATTGAAAAAGATAGTATTTTGGGAAGGAATCTTTTAAAAATCTATCCAAATGCTTTTCAAACTTAATCCTATGAACATTTGTGAATGAGAGAGCATCGCAAACATTTCCTGTGGTTTTCCTGACAATGAAACTTCGTGCATGTTTTGGAGGGTTCTCTAAAGAACGCCTTTATCTTGTGGACATATTGCTGCGCCGGGTCGTGCAGTACATGTGTGGGAAGGGGAGGAAAAGGAGGGGATTCTGACCCATCTTCTCTTACTGTTACCCCTCTCTGCTCGATTTAATAAAGCAGTCAGTGAGATTGCACAGGAGAGGCTTTCTGCCAGTTGGATACATGGCTGTGAAGTCCAGACCATTTGAATTCTTATGCGTGGAGGTGACTGGTAAAATGGAGGTGACTTAGAAAACCAGATATGATGCGATCTGTTTGTGAGGACCTGGGCACTTAAGACATTTGGTCTGGCAGAGTGGTCAATCAACATGGATATCTGCTTAAACAAAGTAGTGAATGTTTTAGGTTTTCCCCCTGATTACAGGGTGGAGAGTTCAATATAGTTTTAATAATATTAGGATGTGCCAAACTTTAAATGTATGTACATTGGAGGGGTGGGGTTTTTTTGTTTGGTTTTAGATGCTAGTATTGGATGTGGATGGAGGGTGCAACACTCTTAAGTGTGCCTGTTTTTATTGAAATAAACAGTTTAAATACAGTACCTCTATAGCTACAGTATATGTTCTGATGGTAGAGAAAATACTAATTTCTATGGTGGAAAAATGAAATACTATTATGGCCTGACCACAGTCAATGTACTTAAATGGACTTTCTTGTGTTAGACTGAACACTGTCCAGCTGGATTGCTCTTCTCTGTTAGTGTATTGAGAGGTCTTGGATTCAAATGCCAGTAAAGGAGATGCTCAGCTTGCAGGATGGGGTCCTCAGATACATGTAGGAACTTTGTCTCATGGCTATTTTCACCGAGAGGAGAGAGCTTTGACAAGTAGCCCCAGCTTCAAGTTGATCCTACCAGTGCCGTACAAAGTCCTCATGATGAGTATTTACGGATCCCTTTCTAAAATTATCATGAACCAGAGTTAAAGTTGTGCTTTGATGAATTTTCAAGTTCCTGGGGTTGTTTTTAGCACACTCACTTTCCTGTCAAAGCTGAATTTACAAACTTGTTTTGATTTCTCCTAGATAACTTCCTGACTTTAAAAGAGGCTTCAGGAGCTCTAAATCAGACTTGCTTGGGTGTGGAAATTTTCAACATTTTTCTTAGAGGGATGTGTAGCGTGAAACAAGAAACCTTAGAGTGTAGTTAGCCTTATGAGCTAGCACTTCTGATTGTCCCTTTGCAGACCCTTGGAGTGCTTTGGACAGAAAACTGATGATTTTGGGGATGACTCAGATGTGTGATAGTTGATTTAATTTAAAAAGGGAATGGAAAAAGCCAATCTCTTCTGTGGTATTTTTTTTTTCCCCCCTCCTTTGTAATAGAACCGTATGACGTGCAGTCCTAGACAATTCCCATATGCTATCCAGTTACTTCTACTCTCTGCAGGAGAAAAGAGAAGAATCGGTGTCAAACCTGATATCTGTGGGCACGCGATAAATCTTTTTCCAAGGCCTCTGTTTCCAAGGTAGAAAGGCATTGGGAAAAATGTTCCCTTTCACATTTTTTTCATGATACATATCTCTGACTCCCCACTGTTTCCTTCTTCTCACTTTATAACATCAACTTTCCTTTCCTTTTATTTTTTTTTTTTCCTTTCCTTTTACCTCAGGAAGGAGGTCTGAGGTACAGGCTTCTGATACAAGTTGCCTTTTACTGTTGCATGTTTTCCTGCATTGATGCACAAGTTTAAAGTATGTCAGCATAATCCAACCTGTGTCATGTAAATTTTTAAAAAGCAAACGCTTGAATGATAGAAGTCGATGTGGGGCGAATCAAAGGGTGGCTGTTCTTCAGCAACAAAATGAGGTGGTTGGCTAGAGCAGGCAGCCATCGGGGTAGTGAAGCTTTCCAAGGGTAGCTACTGAGTCTGTCTCTCCTTTTCTATCATCCAGGTTTCTGTGCAATTCTCCCTTATCAGCAAGAGCAGCTTGGGAGAAGTGAAAGAGAAGGGCTGTTGAGGGCTGTTGATAGGAACAGTTTCTGGCTACAGAGCTGTAGGAGAGTCAGGGAAAGAGGCAACCAAAGAGAGTCCTCCTGTCTTATTGCAGCACTTCCTTCCAACTGAAGATGTACCACTGGGCTCAAAGCTGCAAACCAAAGAGGCTCTTGCTTGGACTAGCTATTTGAAAAAAAAAAAAGTTTATATAAACATGCTACATAAAATCACATGCTTGCACAAATGCTGGCTACTGTAATGTGGGGCAAGTAGCCAAGGTATAGGCATAAAATAGATGAGTGAAGCTTACCTAGCAAGTTATGAGCAGACTGGCTGACAGAATGGAGCAAGACTGGCTTATAGGGACATTGCCCAGCCAGAATTCCTGATGGTTGTAATGTGGAAAGCTCGTGTTAATGAAGCTGGATTTGAAATGTTTGGTGTTTAGGACTGACAGGTAATGCTCTCTAATGTGCTCGTGCTGTTTCTTCTGAGTTTTTTGTGTTTCTCTGTCTTCGTGCAACTTAAAGCAGTCACTCAGGTTTTACCTACTGGTTCTTCATATTAATTTATTAAGTAATATGACTCCTGATTGCAGGTGTTGACAATTACAAATCCAGCGTTCTGGGCTTACTTTTACAGTGCTAAACTTTGAACAGTGCTAAACCAGACAGCATGTTCATCTTTAAATACTGTTCCACATGAAAATTATTTGGGACTCTTTAAACTAGACCTACTTGAGATATGTTAGCAAGAATACCCTTGCAGGACTGTACAGAATTGTACTGACATAAGCTACTTATCACCCTGGTCCTATGATAAAACCTGAGTTTAGATTTTAATCTATACAGTAATGCTGGTACAGTAGTCTATTGTAAGAAGTGTCATACTTAAAATGCTTTACCTTTACGAGGATTTAAGATTACCACGTGCTTTTAGGTATGTTATAGAATACCTGGCTTGTTTCTTGTGATGGAAGAGCAAGGAGGAGATCATTGTACTTGGAACTTGAATATGTTTAATGCACAAAATAGTTTAGTCATCTTGCAGTTGGTGGAATTTTAGGAATACATTGAAGGATGGCATTTGTGCTATATATAAAGTTCATATGAAACAATCCTTGACCTAGCACGTCCTTGTTCCTCTGTAGCTCTTTTTAAACATTTGACTACCCACATCTTCCATGCTTGGGGCAAGGCAGGTAGGTGCAGGCGTGTGTGGGGGTTTGCTCAACTTTTGCTGGTAAGCAGCACGAGTTTCTCTCTTTCTGTTGTAGTAGTAAGACATACAGATGAACTTCTGCCAGGGGCTGTCATTGTTCCCTCTCAGAGGAGTGTGTGTTCAAGTAGTTATTTTGAGCTTACATTGCTGTGCTTCATGTTGAGCATCTAACACTGATAAAACCTGAAAGCCGCTGTTAATTTCAGTGGAGTCATCAGAGCAGTTTTGCTCTTGAATTCCATCAAGACTCTAGCTTTGCCTAAAACAGTTGGTTAGCTCAGAGCTTTTGCCAGTACAGCAATTGCTTAAGACAGGATAAGTATCCTTTGGGATGCCAGGGATTTTACTGTGCTTGTGGCTTTATTGTGCATTGGGAGTATAACAAGTAGAATTCAGTTTTGCATGACTTCACAAAAATAAATGTACGTTTCCATCATTCAGTTCATCTGTGCTTTATGGGAGCTGATTTGGGGAGAAATCACTTGTGCCATCATTGTGTCTCATCTTGCAGAAGCTGTACATGCTCTTGCACAAGTCGTCATACTTCTGGCAAGTTTCTAAAGCTTAGCTTTTTGGCCCCATCTGTTAAAATTTTCACCATCCAATATCAGTGTGTACAATTGCAAAACGGTTCAGAAAGTTGAATTTCCCGAGTCCCTCTTTAGCAACATATTTCAAATTATCCCTTAAGTATTCTTTAAGAAATGTGTATAAGAGATGTGATCAGATACTAGCACAAACCTCATTAGTATAAGATTAATTCAGTTTTAAATTTACTTGGAAAAAAACCTACCTAGTGGATGATCTCACCGAAGAACTTCTTCAGTAGGTTCCTTAAATGAATCCTAAGTTCAAGATGAGAAAGCTGTTTTAGTGCTTCCTGGAAGGCTCTAGACCAATATTGCAGCCTTGTACAACTTTGTTAGAGCACAGGAGGAAGATGACATTTTTTTTTCCTTGATGGCTCCTTCTCAGGATATTTTGGATCTTTTTCCTTGCAGAGGTAGCATATGGTGCTTTCCCAAAGGAGCTTGTATTGAGTTTTGCTGCTGAAGAGCAGGCAACTCTCTCCCCTTTATAAGTTTTCTTCAGAAAGAAGAAAATTTGGACGTAACAGAATTCAGCCTGCACCCCGTTGTATTTCTAATGAATCACAGAATTATCAAGGTTGGAAAAGACCTAAAAGATCATCCAGTCCAACCATTCACCTATTACTACTAGCTCCCACTAAACCATGTCCCTCAATACAACATCTAGTCTTTCCTTGAACACCCCCAGGGTCCGTGACTCCACCACCTCCCTGGGCAGTGCATTCCAGTGCCTGACTACCCTTTCCGAGAAGTAGTGCTTCCTAATGTCCAGCCTGAATCTCCCCTGGCGCAGCTTGACACCATTCCCTCTAGTTCTGTCACTGTCTACATGGGAGAAGAGGCCGGCCCCCAGTTCACTACAACCTCCCTTCAGGAAGTTATAGAGAGCTATAAGGTCTCCCCTGAGCCTCCTCTTCTCCAGGCTGAACAATCCCAGCTCCCTCAGCCGCTCCTCGTAAGGCCTGTGTTCCAGACCCCTCACCAGCTTAGTAGCCCTCCTCTGAACGCGTTCCAGGGCCTCAATGTCTTTCCTGTAATGAGGGGCCCAAAACTGGACACAGTACTCGAGATGCGGCCTCACAAGTGCTGAGTACAGGGGGACAATTACCTCCCTGTTCCTACTAGTAACACTATTTTTGATGCAAGCCAGGATGCCGTTGGCCTTCTTGGCCACCTGCGCACACTGTCGGCTCATGTTCAGCCGTGCATCAATCAGTACCCCCAGGTCCATTTCCTCCACACAGTCCTCCAGCCACTCCGCCCCAAGCCTATAGCGCTGCTAATGAAAGCAGAAGTTGGGACATCAAGGGTACCTTGAGTGCCTCATCGTTTTCTGCAGTCAAAAAACCTGCCTTTGTGTAACTTGGGTGAATTTCCTGCGGGCAAGTGGGATGGGTGGGAATGCGTCGGGCTGCAAGTTTGGGTGTGAAGAACCTGTGTATTATCTGCAGGAGCAGTCTGTAGGGAGAGATGGGATGGTGAGTTTAAGAACAGGTGGCTTTTCAGTTCGGAGGGGAGGGGGGGAATGTTCTGTTTTGGGGGTTTAGCTTGCAGATGCTATACTCAACTGTAAAACCAGCCAAAATACTTGGGAGCAGTTAGGTCTGGAGCTCACTCGTTACATTCAGAGCAAGTTGGTTTCCAAGGGTTTGGGTTTGCTGCTCCTATGTAGTAATCTAGATGAACTTTCAACTGTGCTTGTTTGCTTTTAATTGCAAGTAGCATCTTGTTCACCTATACATACCCCACTTTAGCCTGTTGTCTTTATTATGTTATTATGTTGTCCTAGCATGGAAGTCATGCTGGCTAACAATGACTCCTGAGTGAATTCACTGTCAGGTTTTTCCTTGGCAAGAAGAAAGTTTTTCTTCGGCAGCTTTTTCCCACTGATAAATATGTAACACTTGATAGAAATGCTTTTCAAGCAATTTTTGTTATGTTTTGCCTACAGTATCCTTACTGTGTGATACCATGGTTTTAGGACTCCTCTGTGGTGGTTGGCAAGTCTTGTGAGAGCAAGATACCCTGAACTTGGCCTCAGTGGGGAGGAAGAGAGGGATGTTTTCTGCATTATGAAATTCATGCAAACCTTTCCTCCAGTGGGGATTTAATGTAAGTGGAAGACAGTATTATTGCTGTAAGACTAGCAACTACGTTTTGCTGTATTGCATCACAGAGCAATAGTGCTTGTCTTCCTGTGAAGTAGGAATATGTTTCACAAAGACTACAGGCTTGTCTGTCTTCTACTCTGACAGTTTTGTTTTGCAGTGACTGTTTCTTTAAAGAAAAATAGAAGTTAATACAGTTCAGTAAAATCCAACATTTGTGGTCTGCCTTTGTTTCTCAAGTGAAAAGAGAGCAGCCTTCAAGTAGTGTATTTGAACTGCTAATTCCCAAGAGAAACTTAACCACTTCAGAACTTGCCCTACCTCCCATACTAATAGAGAGTGCAGCAAAAGGAGGAGTATAATGAGTAAAGTCAATGCGAATAGTTACATGCCCATAGGAACAGCATAATGGTGGCTGTGTCCCTCTTCAGATACAGAATCAATTGGCAGCTTTGTGTTAAATCTTATAGGAATTTTTAAGAGTCTAAGTAGATTTGAGTGCAGAAATTCAACTGCTGCTTTTGGAATGGTTTGCCAGGTCAAATTTAGAGGCATAGCTACGCACACACACACATATATATATACACACACATGCACACTTGATCTGTTACCTTTCAAAAGCATCCTTGGTTGCTGGTGGAGACTACAAAGGGAATCCTTGGTTTTAGGTAAAACATAAAACCTCGTAATTCTGTGCCTTTGTTCATAAGTTATGACAGTGTAGACCTTCACAAGAAAAAATACTTCTAATACTGTAAGTAGGCTTTCTTCTTAAGTTTAAAATAAAAATGAGAGCAGTAGAATAGTTTGAGCTTTTATTTGTGCTTTTCTGCCCCCTTGTCCTTTTTTTTCTAAAAAAATTCCAACTTGCTGCTTTATTTTTATACATCTCATTGCGCTGGGCCTTGCCTGAGGTCATCAGCGCTGTCCTTAGTTTGACAAAAATGTGAAGGGAAGCAGCCTTAAATGACTGAGAACCTTCAAAAACATTGTGGGCAGTAGCTTTATCTGTGTTTAACGAAAGGGTTTGAGCAGAAGTACAAATCTGTAGAATGATCTGGCAGTAAGGGTTCAGCAACAAGCTATTGTGGCTGTGTGTTCCGAAGGGTAAGCAAAGACACTTGAGGGCTTTCGGTGCTTTGAGGTTATCAAGGCTTCTTTGCACTTACATTTAGCCAGAACCCAGTGCTGGTCCTGGGTTTGCAAGCAAGGTGGGTGTGAGATGGTTCTGTTTTTTCAGTTCAGAGGGATGGTACTCCAGGTGTGAATTGAGAAGCTGCCACCCACCCCTCTGATTTCATAAGCTTTCCTTAGTGGATTCAGACCAGTCTTCAGAACTGTCTGGTGGGTTCTTGTTTTTGTTTGGTTGGGTGTTTTCCCTCCAGTGCATACAAGACTTGATGTTCATAGAGTGTTAGTGTGTGAAATACCTACTTCTGAAATGGCTTGCTGAAAGCTGTGGGTGGGTTTAATTACATGCCCTCTCTAGCAGCAGCCACAGTGTTACAGCCCTGGCCCCTTCGTGCCATTCCTCTGTTCTCGGTGCAGAGCTACTCGCCATGAGCTGTGTCTAAGGCCTTTTAGTCAACAAGAGGGGCAAGAAATCAGAGCAGCCTGCTTTGTCTGAAAGGGCTCAGGGACAGCTTACAGTGAGCAGCTGATGCAGTAGAGTTGATGTAATGCTGGCCTCGGACCAGGGGCCCAACAGTGTGCAGATGAGGATGACGACCTCTGTAGCTGGCCCAGCTGTAGCAGGAAAAGGACATCCCTAAATTAGGCACTCAGAGTCATTCCATCAATTCTGAAGACCCCAGACTTAGCTGTAATTTCTGCTGAATAACCAAGCTGCTCTTATGGAGGGTGAATGCCCGAGATGATGGCTCGGGGCAGGCAGTCTCTCCAGCTGGCCGGGCTGGCTGCGCCACGCAGGTCTCGGAGATTTTTCAGTTTTCATTCTGTCAGACCAATATTAGTAATAAAAATAAGACCCGCTGCACAGAAGTGAGCATGCTTCTTATGTCAACACTTCTCCCCGCTCTTATTTTGGTAATGTCTTAAATCGCTCTTTAGAGGCAGACTTTATTGGCTGTACTTTTTAAACAGGGGGGAATAATAAGTACTTGCAACTTAATCGGCCGTATAGCTGCAGAGAGGGTTTTTTTTTTTCCCTGAGTACTTTTATGTCCCATAATGAGCTGGTATTTTATAACTTCTGATGGTAATGTATTCCATATGCCTTCCATCGCTAGGATAAAGAGCTTTATTCCAGAATCCAAAGCAAGTGGTGGTGGGTATTCATTTAATAAGGTTTGAAGTCTTTGCACTAGATGGGATGGCAGTATGCTGCATACCCGGAGCTTCCTCAGGCTGCTTGGGGTGAGGTCCAAGTTCTTTAACATCATGGAAAGAGCACTAGTGTCCCAGCTGTGCTTCCCATGAAGCAGCGTACGGTTTGTGGTTCCAGTCTTGAAGTTTCAGTCAAATTCCCTGTTTTTCTCCATCTTTGTTTTAAATACCACTAGTTTTCCTCTAGGACTTGGGACAAGCTAAAACTGAAAGGAAATCAACCGTGAATGTCAAGATAGCTGAATGAGTGGTCTGCTCATAATTCCTTGAGGCATCTCCTCTAATGCCTTGTGCAGAACAAAAGTCCTGTTGTGGGATGCTTAGGACTTGCTGCAGTCTTGGAGTCCTGACACAAATGAAAAATCATCTTTTTTATGGTTTCTTGTTAAAATACTCAAACTGGTCTGGTTGGGCTTAGCATTTGAAAACCAGATTCTGCTGTGTGACTCTTCTAGATGTTCTGGCATATTTGCCTCCACTGTGATCAAGGCAATGATAATTTTTTGTAAGTTTTTTGCAAGGATTCGAATTTGTGTTTCAGGTGACAAAGGATCATCATTCCCATTTTATCTGCATGACTGTATCAGGGTAATATCACAGGCCGCTGCAAAAACTCATTTGCTCCCTTCAAGCATAGTTTAAAGTGAAGGAAAATCTGCATGTGAATCTCCAACAGGAGGTCTGCAAGGCAGACTGAGGAATGCTATTTCAGAACTGCAAATGCTTTTGCTGAAAACAGTGCTTTCTCTGGCACCTGCTGGGTCACCTCAAAACCCAACTTGAGTTTTGGTGGTGAAGCTATGGTTATGCCATAATTTCCTTAGCTTAAAGGCAAGTCCAAATTGTCCCATCTCTCCTGTAAACTTAGAAGAAAATGCTTGTTTGCCCCAATAATTGTTACCTTCTCATTTGGTTATTTTCCAGGCTGTAAAAGAAAAAAAAGACAGCAAGTAAGTTGGTTTTTTTTTTGTCCTCTGCCCTGCAGCATGTCAGAGATGAGCCTTATTGCAGGAGCTGTGCCATATTAGGATTGCTTCATGCTATTTCCAAGTCCCATCCTGCTTCTCTTGTGGCAGAGCTCACTGTCATTTAAACTTTTCCTGCTTTTATGCTCTTCTGGCAGCAAATATCTGAGCTCTTTAAAGCTGCAGCCTGTCCACACTTAGCTTTCAGTAGGCAAGGCTGCTTCTTGTCAAACAACTTTTGCTCTGTTACCTGCAGAACTCTTGTGGATTTAGGGACCTGGTTCCATGACTATTTGGCATGTCCTTGAGTAACCTTTACTTAAAATGAAAATAAGCCAGTGGCTTTTGACACCACCACCCTCCTGCACCCCCCACTTGCGTGATAATGGAACACTGTGATACTATCAAATCTCAATGATTGCAAACCTTTAGCAGGAAAAAAGCTGAATGGTGCGTGAGCTGACTGTGGGTCAGGCAAAGAGATGTGATCCAATATTAAACATATTTTTTTCAAGTTACAGTCTTGTAGACTTGTAGAAGAGCCCAGGTTGGAAGGGACCCTGAAAGATCATCTGGTCTGACCAGATGGTTGGTTATATAGTGAAGTGGACAGGAATAGGAAGAGAGAAACCATTTACTTTAATGAAATAGAACCAGTATTTTATTTCTGTATGTTCCAATCGGGTCTACCCTAGCTTTCACATAGCAAGGGGCAGTACTTGTTGGGAAGAAGAATCCTTAAATTCTTCAGAGTTCAAAGGGGCTGTTATCTATATATAAAAATTTATGGTTTATATGCATATCTATCTGTGTTTCTGTAGGAATAACTGAAGATTCTTGCCCTCATAATTTCCTCATCAAATTCAAAATTTGAGAGAAAGTACAGTTCTTACCTAGCATGAATACTTCTAGGGATACCTCTGTTTTGGTTTTTCTAGTAATCGCTTACTGATGATACTAATTGTTACTGTGACTTGTGACTTAAAACCTCTGTGAACTTACTGGAGAATTGGAGGACTGCCTTTTAGGGACTTGTGAGTAGTTTTGCAGGTTCAGCTATGCCATCACATAGCTAGTCCAAGAGGGTCTGGCTCTAGAAAGATGGTTTCTCAGGCTTCTGATTTCTACTTCACTCCCCGGTAACTTCGCTGAAGACTAATTTTTCATCACCCTTTGTGAAGCATGGTCACTCAGCATGATAGTCATTTTACCACTAGACTAGGCAGGGTAATGTTACTTCCCTTGCTCCTGAATACTATTGAGTTTCCTGCCAAGCTCACTGCAGCGGGAGCTCGTCCTCTTTGTTATCCACCACAATCCCTGAGAACTTCTGAGGTTAGGTATTTTCCAGGACATAGGTCTGCTCAGATGAAGTGTGAATTATGCCCTTTGTTCCTGGATGGATGAAGTTGCATTAGGTGATACTAAAGTGCATGTTGCTAAATGAGGTTGGCTTCCCAAGGGATTGAATCCTGATGGGTTCAATCAGCAGTGGGTTTTGCTTTTCCAGTGAAGGTACAGAGCATACAACTAGAAACAGGACCTGGAAGGTGACCATAAAATGTAATTTTTGAGGTGAAACTCCCCACATCTCTGACAACTATTCCTTATACTACCATACTGTTAATACTTGCCAGCCACCTTTTACTCCTTTATGGAGATTTTATTGTTTCTGTATGTGGTTAATTCTTTAATAAGTGCTTTGTGGCACGGAGTACCATCATTCTGCACAAGCCAGGTAAATTTCCAGTTACTTGAGCAACCATCTCTTTGCATTCCAAATGTAAAGTTTGATTCAGCTTTTGTGTTTGCTTAAGGCTGAGTTGCTCTATTTTACTCACTTGTGTTGCCTATCAAGTCTTTCTGCAGCTTTGTGTAGAACGGATGTCTTCTCTTCCCCTCTGTTCTGCTGGGCAAAGTGTTTATCCACAGCTTCTGTTGTTGGATTTGAACTTGGTTGGCAGTGAAATTACTGCTTTCTTGGGCACCTATTTTTGTATTAGAAGTCGATACGCTGTGGGCATTAAAGTTTCAGCCTTTTAGCTTCAAGCAGCACTGATGTTCGTGCAGATCCAAGCTGGCAGACATGGGTAGCCTAAATGCTGGTGTTTATTAGAGCAGAGCAAGGCTTGAGGGTAACTGTGCCAAGTCTTGGCTCATTAAAACAGCGGGGAGATACAAGAAGGCTGCTTTTAAAGATAAGGGCAAGAATTGGCGTGGGGTAGGCAGGGGCGAGAGAACAGCAGTGGTAGGTGTCTTCTATCTTCCCATAGATGATTTGAAAGGAAGAGCAGACTCATTGAGACAAATGAGCTGTCATACAAGCAGGAGTAATAGCAAGTTGGAGTAATAGTGTGCAGCAGTTGTCACTTCTGCAGTTTAATTGGCACTGGCCTGAAATATCAGGGTTGGAAGACAGGATCAACTCTCTGTTTTTCTGGAGTCTTAAGGAGTTATTAATTCCTTGAATTTTAAGAATCTTGGTAAAGATTAGTGTAGCAAAATGACTGATTTATCCTTTATCATGATGGGGAAGCTACTTGGAATTATCGTAGCCTTTGGTTCGTTTATCCAGGGAACTGCTCTTCCCAGGTTTCATCCACACTGGAATTCTTGTAGAAATTTCAACTGGTTTAACCTAAATGTGATAACCTCTTGTATTTGCAGAAGACAGTATATTTGGATAACTCAGGTCTGGACTGGGATGGGTAAGGTTTGATAGGTAACTTGATTTGGATCTAATACTTCAGATTAGAGTGAGAAAATAATGCTGCTTCCCAGTTATCTCCTAAAAAAAAAAAAAAGTGGTCCTGTAAGATCAGAGATGCTTCTGTTTGTGTTGCCATTGTTAATGATGGTTTCTGTAGAGTAGAATCTTATTAATAGATTAGATTACTAGAATCTGAGCCATTTTAAGTCATTTAACAGATTTGGTCTAATTGGTAGTCTTACTAATAATCTGAATTGTTGTATATAGCGAGTTCATTGCAATACAGACAAAAGAACTTCACTCTTTCCAAAGCTCTACTCAGACTGAAGCACAGTCTTTGAGGGGTTTATATAGGTTGCATCTGTTTACGTTGTGGCTGAGCTCACAGTACTACCTCTACTGTGGGGTTTGGACTAAAGAGGGTGGGCTGGAGCAGCTACGAACTGTATTCTTTGGGAAGCTACCGAAGCCGTTCAAACCGTAACCTTGACAATGCCCAGGAGGCATGGAAGTGCAAAGGTGTGGGTCAGCGTGCAGTACATTGCCCCTTTTTGCAGCTACCAAGCAGCCAATGTGAACTCAACTGTAACCAGTTAATTACCATAGAGGATGAACATTTGATTTCCAGGTCCCACAGAGAAGACTGGTACCGTTAATTGGTGCTTTTGTGACTATTGCAGATTATTTCATGTACTGCACGACTGTGGTCTGCTCTCCACAGTACCAACCTGTCGTATACTTCTGCCTATGAAAGAAGACTATACTGAAGCTGATACTTGGTTGCCTGCCTGCATGGTTTTGAAGCTGTGTTTCTTGGTTTTTGTACTGTGGCCTGTAGCTTAAAAACATGCTGGTGAAGTCTCAGGATGACTTGAGTGAAAGAGGCAAAGGTTTTCCGTGATTAAGTGGATGCTTTTGTTTCTATTTCAGGAAAGCCCCACAGCATTGGCAGCTCCGAACGGATTCAGCTCTCAGGAATGTACAATGTTCGAAAAGGGAAAATACATTTGCCAGTCAACAGATGGACAAGACGCCAAGCTATCCTTTGTGGAACATGCCTAATTGTCTCATCAGTAAAAGAAAGCCAGACTGGGAAGATGCATGTCCTCCCTTTAATTGGTGGAAAAGTAAGATACTTTATTTGATGTATTTGCTTTCTTAACTTCTCTCTCTTTTATGCAGAGAAGATTGCATTCAATTGTGACGATTCTTCAGCCCCCAAAAGCTTGTTCCCCTAAATGCGGTTATCAAAGTACATAAATGACTTTGGACAGTGGTCAGACTCATATTTAACAGTTTCCAGTGTCTGCATTAAGATGGTAAAGAAAAGCAAGGGAAACATGTTCAGGTCCCTTTTCACATGTGCAGGGCTAGATCTTTTATGTGTGCAGTAGTAGTACACAGCCAGAGGATATTGGCAACCAAGCTCTGTGTGATCTGTACCACACATGCGTCTTCACCCATCCTTGCTGGGTTGTGTCGAGACCTGAAAACTAACCAGTAAGGGAATAAGCTTGTTTTCAACATCAGGCTTTAGGGGTTTTTGAGAGAGTTCAGCATTGTTTGAGCAGTGGTCTAAAGTTAACCTATCAGCAACAAACATTTTTGCTTGTAAAAAGCTGAAACTGGACTGTTTTGGTGGGGATTTTTTCTCATTAATTACATCTGAAGCACAGGAGGTACAGTATGAACACAAGGAAAACTTTTTTTTTTTCACTGTGAAGATGACTGAGCACTGGCACAGGTTTCCCAGAGAGTTGTGGAGTCTCCATCCTTGGAGATAACTCAAAAGCCATTTGGACACAGTCCTGGTCAAACAGCTGTAAGTGGCCCTGCTTGAGTTAGGGGAGCTGGACCAGATGGCCTTCAGAGGTCCCTTCCCACCTCTGTAATTCTGTGAAACTTCAGTGAAGACATTAAGTTTCAGAACACCATTACTGGCTTGATTAGCCAAGATAATAGGGAGATAATCATTAGCTTGAGGATGAAGGTACTCCTGAAATAATGCTCTTTTACCTTGCAACTGATAAATTTGATTCATAAGAGTCAAGTGGGAAAGAAACAAGCCTCATGAAGTTATATATGCAGACTAAAGTCGATTCATTAATATTCTTTATTAGCAGTGTGGAAAGTAGTCCCTTATTCTAGGAGCTGTTTTTTCCACCTTCTTTCATGATTCTCCAGACCTTCTCTGAAGGTCCTGAAGTAGAGACTCTGAGCAGCAGTGGGCGAACTCTGACAGTGAATTGTATTCATGGCTGTAGCATGCTGGAGAGGACAGGATTCAGGTCCTTGTCAGGCTGCTCTTTGAGACAAAAAAAGATTTAAAAAAAAATTTTTTTAAAAAAAAATTTAAAAAGAAGAGGTTGTATGCCTTTTTAAATATTATTTAACATGGGATTTCTAAGTTGGTTTTGCGCAGAAGTTCCTCCTGTAATGTAAAACATACAGACTGTGTTAAGTAGAAAATTGACAACAAATTTTAAAAGGAGAAGAGCACTAAGCTGAGAAAAATGTACTGAGGGCTTCTGCTGACAAAGCTTGGGAGGAGGATGCTTGGCACTGAACTAAGTGTTTTTTTAAATTATTGCTCAAAAATATTCTTCCTCAACCCCATAAATACTCTGCACTTCCTGGTTTCCAAAGGCTTTCCAGAATGCAGTGCTGAGACACTGAGACCATAAGTTGTGTGGGACTTCTCGTGTATGGTAGCAGAATGATGTATTCTGGGTGTTTTTTAGCAAGTTGAGAAGTGCCAAAGAATTTAATTGGGCTGTAAGAGAACCATTTTGTTAAGCCTGGTTTTAATAACCAAATATAAATTGTACTTCTTTAGGTTGTAGAAAGATAACCTTAAATGTGTTGCACTCGGAAACCTTTTATGGTGCTCAGTCTCTCTTAAAATGTTGGATGTTCTTCATGTTTTTCTCACTTGGTTCCTTTATCCATTTCTTCTTATTCCTTGATTGTGTAGATTTCATGAATAATCTGACAGCCAAGATCCAGTGTGCGTGCTTGAGAGGGTTAGTCCAACTCTACTTGCAGAGCTCCTCTTGGGTGCACTTCAGCTTCACCCTGGGGAGTTCTGCAAAAGAGACTTTTGATTCTTGTTCATTAACAGTTTTGTCTCTCTGCCATAGGTGGAAGAAGTGAAAAAGCACCAGCACTGCTTAGCATTTAGCTCCTCTGGACCTCAAAGCCAGACCTACTACATTTGTTTTGATAACTTCACTGAATACTTGCGATGGCTTCGACAAGCGTCAAAGGTGAGAAAAATGCTAATATTTCCCCCCATTTCTGTCTTCATGTGGCAGTCTAGTCCCTCTGCCTGGTTCACTGTCATGAACTACTGCTGCTGCTGTTAGTGATGCACTAAAAACCACCTTAATTTGGGAGCTCTCAATAGCAAGCAAGAGAGTTGAGTTTTTCTGCACTGATACTGAGACTTTTCTGCCATGCTTGTGTAAGAAGTGCTGTGCTAGACTTTCTCCCTTTTCTCATCTTGATCCAGCTGGGTGGAAGGAGTGAGATCATTAGAAAAAAAAAGGATGATAAATGTAGCGAACAAAATTTCAGTTTAAAAAGCTTTGTTTCAGTGTTAATAAAACCTAAAGTCAAGTTGGATTTCTTTTAATTTGTTCCTTCCACAGAGCCTAAAGATTAAATTACTAGAATTAAAGATTTAGGTTTCTTTCCTTGCTTGGAAATCTTGCTGCATCTCTTTAGTTTCATTGCTATTTGATTTTTTTTTTTTTTAATAAGAAATCATTTTATGTCAGTAAAAAAAGAACCAAACACTAACTAGAAGCTTCGTAAACTAAATCTTATACTGTGTTAGAGCACAATTTATTATGGGAATTTAGGTCCTGCATTATTTCATTTGGCTCTTCAGTTCCACTTCACGTTGTTGAAAGGTGGTTCTTGCAAATTGCCTGTTTTATCTCATAATCCTGCCACTTTTTTGATAAATCCCCTCTAAAGTAATTTATGTATCTTGCTCAACTAACTTTTTATTTTTAATACACAAGTTCTTTTGCTGTGCTGTCAGCACTCCCTCTTTGGTGTTCTACTTGGGCCTAAACTGCCCATTAGTTTTATACTCCATGGGCTGCCTGTTCATGCTCTTTGCTGTGTTGAAGCAGCTTGGTTTTATGTAGTACTACTTAGAGAAATTTATGGCACGCTAGATCTGTCCTGTCTTTTTTAGATTGCAGTAATGTATTATCCAGCCTATTGCCAGTGGTAGGTACAGCCAGGGTTGTGGGTTTTTTTAAGAGGTTTGATTATTATGTCAAACTTTCTTTGAGTGGTAGCTATTGCACCTCCCAAAGCATGCATCATTTAAAATGTCCTCTTTCTTTTTTTTTCCTTAGTAAGTTTTAAAATTCTCTTTAAAGATGCTGTTCTGGCATCCCTGCTCAGGTCTGTTAAGCCTCAAGGTAAAAATCCCCAAGGCATGTTTTATGAGATGGTGAGACATGGTCTGTCAGGTTTTTGAGTTCTTGCTGCTTTGTGGCTCTCTCTGGGAGAGCAGTGCCCTTTCATCTCCAGAGGCTTTGACATCGGATAAATGAAAGGCAAATCTAATCAGTGAGAAAAACACTGGAAAACAATGAACTTCAGAAGTAGAGATAAATGGCCAGAAAGCCCCTCTGAATTACTGGCAGCACAAGCTTGTTCTGTGCCATGCTGTGCTTCTCTTTCCCTCTGGTTCACCCAAATGACTAACAGCACTGGGACAGTAGCCAGCATGAGAACATATCCCTGTGAGCTCGTATCATCCTCCCGTTTTCCTTATGTAAGAGCAGAGAGAGAAGACATAGTCTGAACGTGGCTTTCCAGGCTGTCAGGACCAAAGGGACCAGCTATGCCACGCTGCTTGTCAGCAAAACATGCTTTGAGGGGCGTGGGGGGGAACGAGGTTTTGTTTTCCCCAACTCTTCACCCCTCAATCCCCCAAAACTGAGATGTGGCCTTCTGGATTTGTGAATTTTGAGACAGTACTTTGCTGCTTCAAGTTGCTTTTTTAATGTTTGGGTTTTCTATCCTTAGACTGAAAAACAGACACAGGCATGATTGTATGTAAGGCAGTTGTGTGGGATGAACTGTGCAGTAACACTGCTGCTGAGGAACAGAAACAGAGGAACTACGAATGGTGCAAAAAGTAACTCAGATTTCCTCCAGCTGCTGCTGTTAGTGTCCAAGAGCTTAATTGTAAAGTGCCTTGTCCCTGATTTACATGTATGAATAAATGAGGAAAAGTTTAATCTTTGGCTGTGTAGTTCAGGCAAGCTGGTGTTCTCACACAGGAGAAAAAAAACCCCCAACGTTTATATAAGGCAGTCTGCCTCAGGTGCTTGGAAGCTACTGAAGTTCAAAGAAGCTGAAATATTCATGCTAACCAAGAAAATCCAGTGTAAAGCGTTGTATGTCTGAAGGCAAGCAAATTTAGGAAGGGGGAGATGTTACAGTGCTCTAACTTTGAGCTTCTGATTGCTTCTTGCAGGCTAGGTCACACAATGCCATGGATTCGTCTTTAATCGTGGCGGTGTATAGCGTACCTGCACTTTTGTGAATTATTATGACCCATATTTAAGGCTGTATTTTAATTACAGATGTTGTTTAATGGCATTTGTTTTGAAACTGACATTAGTGTTATGTTCAGTGGTAGTTTTTCTGCAGTTGTTCATGCTCCTGATGGGTGCTGCTGAAAACAGAGGCTTCTGGTGCTTACAAGTGTAATGAAAACTTCAATTTCAAATTTCAATGCAGGAGGGGACATCCCTGGTAAAGGATTTCATTAAAATTGCTCAATGCAGTTTTTAGCTATGAAAAAAAAATGAAATTATCTGTGTTTTCTGCATACTTCAAAAGAGCTAGAAGATGATGTTGTTTTAACTTTTAAATAACAAGCTTAATCTTGAAAGGAGACTTTGCAAAGAATGCTTGCTCTGCAGTCTTCCTCCCCACAGAATATTGGCAATGTTGACTCTTTAGTGGTGTTCCAGAATGAGACAAATCCTAACACATCACTCCTGCAATAAATATATGTATGCTAGAAAAGATTTGAATTCATGTTTGCAGGGACTTGGGCTGAATTTAATTAAAAATGAACATCACTCAAGTAGAATCTGATTCATTCTAACAGTGAAATCTGTCTTAGCCATAGCGGCTTTCCTGCTCTGCCCCAGTGAATTTTGGAAGGGGATTGTGAATAGGTGTTAGAGTTGGTTTTCCTGTACGTCTGTGTCCTGAGGTGAACAGAACTCCTGTTTTCAGGACGGACTAGAATTATTGCACGAATACTGACCTAAATAGCAAATTTGGTGGCATACTTACTCCCAAATAGGTCACTCTGAGGCTAAATCAGCATATCTAAACCAGAATAATTTTAAAAGCTGGAAATGTGGCTTTTTTATTAATATTGATAGTTCTATACCGCAGTGCATTTCTTTCCCTTTACTTCTCAAATACTGGTGTCCTAATTAAGGAAGCTCAAAAGGAAAACAACAACAAATAATTTGGTCCTTTGTGATCTAATATGTTCATTCTGTTGCCAAATGTTGAAAAATAGGCTTATGCAACTGGGAGGGGGAGTGGCGGGGGAAGAAAGGGATATCTTCATGGCTTTAAAGAATTTTGTCTGCATAAAGTTGGCATGGTGGTTCTGGAACCCACACAATTACTTGCAGAGCAGTTCTGATCTGCCACTGTTTACTACTTGAATGTCAAATGCAGAAGGATGGGTGAAGAATGTGCAGTGGACAGCAAAGAGGACATGATGAGGGCTTTCCTCATTTGCCACTTCAAAAAAGCCCAGAATGCTACACCCTTAACATAACACCAGAGCAAGAGAGGCTTTATGTATAAGGTGCAACTCCAGTGGTGGAAGCTGCTGTCGTGAGGTTTCTGTTTGGGGTGTGGTGGTGAGATCCTGCTGTTGATGGTACTACCAGCTAAATTTAGTTTACTGTATTTCAGTGCGTGAAGCTGCTGTACATGGCTCATGGCATGGATCGTTTGGCTGGAGTAAAAAGGCTTATCGGTCCTCCACGTTCCAAGGCAGACAGTTAAAATGGGATGTCAACATCTGCCTCAAATTTGGTATTGCAGAGCTTAAGCAGGGACGTGCTGCAGAATTTTATCTGCTTGGAAATAGCGTGCACCACTGGGCGTGCTGAGACGGGTTATCTGACCCTGCAGAACTTCTCCCCCCCTGGCTTCAGGAGAGCAGGAAGTGTGTCGGCTGCTTCACGCGACAATTGTTTCCTGCTTTAGTGCTCGGTTCAGCTGGGTAGGTAGAGGCAGAGAGGCAATGAGAGGCAAGGGCTATAAATAATGCATGACTGCCTCACATAAGCAGCCTCTGCATGGCTGTGCTATACGTGTGGAGAGGTAGAGATGTGCAGGCACGCGACCGTGTTGTGTGCATGCCATTGACCGCTTCCCAGGCTGAGTTGCAGAGCTGCGCTGTAGTAACAGCGTGTTCAGTGGGGGAGAAGCTGTTGTGTGGACCTTGGATGGCAGGGTGGATTTGCACCTTTACGCTAAAGAACACTCCTGTTTAAGAGGAATATCCAAAAAGGGATCCTTGATTACAAGGCTATCAAATTGAAGAGTTTCTTGTGTGCCTTTGTGTTTTCCCTTCCCTGTTTCAGTCACCTTTGTCTTCAGGTCTCCAGTGGAAATGTGTGTGGTGTTCTAAATGACCCTAGCCTGCTGTGAAAAAGGAGAGACTAAAGTATGATGTCAGTGTACATTATGTTTAAAAAGTGCTAAAAATAGCAAGAATAGCAAATTCAAGGAAGAAGAGCATGCTGCCGTGTTGCTCTTATTCCTTTCAGGTCAGTGCAGAATGCTCTCTTCCTATCCTTATTTGCATCATTAAACTAACAGAAAATAACAGATTTAAATTTAGTTTATACATGTAAGTAATGCAGGACCCTCTATAGCACTAGTCTACATCTTTCCTCAACTTGTGTGGAGACCTACCTGAAGCACCGGTGCAAAATTACTTTTTTAGCTTTTTTTCCTCCAGAGTTACCTAGTTCTGACTGCCTCGTGTTCTGGCTGTTTTTTCAGTACAGGTTTGGCAATTTGGTTCAGAGATCGGGTTGTGAAGAGTGAGGCTGAACCATGGGAAGAGGACAAAGGACTGTGACTCTAGTAATAGGATTTTTTATTTCTACTGAGGAAGAAAGGTCTTGAGTTTTGGCTGCACACATAAGCTTGGTGTTACAGACCATATTTATATATAAATTCTATAGAATAAAAAAAAATAATTCGTGAACTTGATTGCAGTTCTGCAAATATATTTTCAAAATAGGAGACTAAGATGATTGGTTAGGCATTGGAACTTGTTGCCCAGGGAGGTTGTGGTGTCACCGCCCTTTAGGGTGTTTAAGGAAAGGGTAGATAAGGTACCTGGGGACATGGTTTAGTAAGGAATATAGGTGGTAAGGGGACGGTTGGATTAGATGATTTTGTAGGTCTTTTCCAACCTTTGTGATTCTATGATTAGCTTGTGTAAGTGTCTTACAGAAATGGTGCTGAGGAAATGTTACTCAGTGAGAGTTACTGCTAGAGATGTATCCGCTTTTCTGCCATGCTTCATCCACCTTTGAGCTACTGAAAGATAAATGAGCTGCGGACCTGACTTTTCCTTCATCACTGAAGATTCTGCTCGTTAATTAAAGTGATGGATAATAAACCATATCCACTTGTGCCTATAGCTTCATCTTTATCTTCGATGCTGTCAGATGCTAAGGTCTGACTTCCTCATATGAGGCATGGTTAGCCAGGAGAAAGACTAAAGTACAGATTCCGACTTCAGTGTGGAACGGAGACTTTGCAGAGCTTGATAATACAAAATATGGCCTTCGACCTGTAAAGAAGGCTTGAAGCAACTAGTGTCAGTGTTAAATTAGCCCTACGTTGTGTTTGTCTTGGCTTGCCCACTAGACAATTGACCTGTTTTATATGTGTTTTTAGATGCTATAATGAGCTGTAATATCTTTGCAGAGTTCATTGGTGCAGGGGTTTTTATTACCAAACCTCAGTTTTCTCTGGAGGCATTAGAGAATCACAAAATTGTTTAGGTTGGAAAAAGACCATTGGGATCATCAAGTCCAAGCGTTAACCAAACTGCTGCAAAGTCCACCACTAAACCATGTCCCTAAGCACCACATCTACATATCTTTTAAACACCTGCAGGGATGGACACTCAACCACTTCCCTGGGCAGCCTGTTCCAGTGACTGACAATCCTTTTGGTGAAGAAATAGCTTGTAATATCCAATCTAAGCCTGCCCTGGTGCAAGTTGAGGCTATTTCCTCTTGAAGGACAGGCTTTTCAAATGCTTGCTAGTCAGAATCAGCTCAGAATACCTTTCTCTAAAGCCTTGATTACAGAGAAGTGCCAACAGCAAGGGTGGAGAAAAATCACTTGCGAGGATACAGTAGTTTTATTTTCTTTGGGATGTTACTTGCTTATGGTACTGCCAATTTATAGAGTCACTGGATATGGCATGTCCTCTCCAAGTGTCTGTGTAGTCTCCTGAGCAATTCATGTCCCACTTCTGGAGTAAAACTATAGAGGACTTTACTGTAATTTACATGAGATCTGAATTTCTAGATAAGTAAGTTTTGCTTTTACGTTTGGCTATTGGTTATTACCTTTGGTAATTCTACAGAGAGTGATGTGCAGCAAACACGCTATTTGTGTTACAGCTGTTAAAAAAGTGAGAAACTCCCAACTTTGTAGTCTTTGTCCATGTGTTTGACTGTAGCATTGCGATTCTGGCTGCCATGTTTATGTGTGTGCTGGGGACAGGTTGGAGGTCAGGGATATGCTGGTGACTGAGAGGGTGACCATGCAGAAGTTGGTTTGTTTCTTATGCCAGTAGCACCTGGAGGCTTGAAAATGGGTCTTCCTCCTAGTATGACCTAAAAATGAGTTTATTATTATGCCACCATCAGTAGCATTTTTTAAAAAGAGCCTTTAACCAAGTCCAAGGCTCTGCAAAAAAAACTTGGGTTTTTTGAGGGCAAGAACTACCCAGTTTTCTTCTCCTTTGTGAGACTAAGAAGTGCCATTAGCCTGTTCGCAACAGTTGATTCAACATCTAATGAAGAACAAAGAATCCAGAAATATTTTCTCATTTTTCAGTTTGGTTTTTTTTTTTGTTTTTCTTTTTGTTTGATTGGTTTTATGGGGCGGGGTGGTGGTGGTATGTGTGTGTGTTGAGCTTATCCTTACTGACAGGAAGTGTGATGACTCTAAGTTTAGTACAAGGAAACCATTTTTTCCTCTAATACCATAAAATGACAATATTGAAATAATGCTTTCTCTAAAAATAGATCCCTAAAAATAAACCCACAGCTTCCTTTTGGTGGTGACTGCAAGTATTCAAACATAAACAAACCCCTGGTTTCCATGTGGAACTTGACTTCCTTTTTTGTGTGTGTGAAATCTTCACTATTTGGGATCTCTGTTCTCCAGTTGTATCTGGTCATTCTTGCTGTGGGTAGTTTCTTGTCATCTTGAGTCTGAAAGTAGAAGGTTGGGCAAAAGCAAACTTGAAGCCAGCTTTGTTTCTCTCTTGATGGTAGCATTTCAAAGTGTTCTGCCTCCGCGTTCCCCACAAAACCTATTATTTTGCATCTTTTGTTATTAGAGGTTAGTTAATGTTTTGAAAATGAACTTCTGAGTAGCTTAGGTGTAGTCTCTCTTGATGGTTTGGGAAAGAAGCTTCATGTTTAGGTCCAGCTTAGTTTTCTATGTCAGAATAGTTCAGCTGATTCCAATGTGGTGTAATTGGTGACTTAAGGCTTTTATCTTAATTCCTGTTCTGAAGAAACTATAGCTTCACTGTTTTAATTCTTTGCTTTTTCCTTGCTGAAAAATAGAGTCTGTGGTCCTTGTTTTGGACTTGCTGCCTTCAGTTAATAATAGAGTAGCTGCTGAAGTATTGCAGCCAGGAGTGAGAACGGAAAACTTGATATCGCCCACACATCTGGAATAGCTTTCAAGTAATATCTTTTGAAGCCTCTAAATCAGTTCTGATATTGTTGAAGCTGAATCTGTGCAGCTCTTGCATAAATACAGGAAAGTATTGCTGTGGCTTACAGCTAGAAGCTCAGTGAGGTGCTGCAGATGTTCCCTTTTAAGGTATGTTCAATCCAGGAGGATCCCAAAGTGGGTTTGGTAATCTCCAGGGGCAGCGGGGTGGGAACGAGCAGGGGGAAATGTTACTTTGCTCCTAATGATGCTCAGGGGAGCTAAGTGTCTGTGGTGAGCAGGTCCCATGAGATGGGATTGCAGGAACTGACATACTACACATTCCTTCAGTATGTATAAGGTGATAATTGAATAGATGTAACACTGTGAACCTTTCCAAGCAAAGTCTAGCAGGGAAGAAAAATGGAGAAGAGTTATTAGTAAAAACTAATTTTAGGGATGTTTGGTCTCCTTAGGCTTCTTCTGTAGTCAGTGGAGAAGGAGGACAGTCTCCAGGGAGAAGAGAGAATGAGTTCTAGAGACCAGTTTTAAGCCCCAAGCCAGAAGAGCTATATTCGTGGTTGTTTGTATTATAAAACATTTGTGTCAGAAGGTCTTGCTGAGTTACTATGAAATTGTGGCTTGAAAAGATTCCATCTCACTGTGGAATTTTAATCTACATGATGTAGCCATGTAGGAGAACCTAGGTCAGAAACTGAGGATCTAGCACAACCCCTTACTTAAAACAAGCAAAGACTCAGACAAGTCAGCCTCTTTTGGAGGTCTCACTGGCAAAAGTCTGAAATCTACAGTAAAATATGAAAGGTCTTCACTGATGGGCCGCTCATCACAAAGTCTGCTTGCTGCCAGTACGGCAGCTTGTCTTGGTAGAAGAATAGTCTAACACGAGTCATAGAAGAAAAAGGGATGTTTCTCAGTTTTTTCAAGACTGTTACCTGTTTTGAAATGCTTACAGTTTAATTGTTTTTAATCAAGTTGGTTTAAGGCTGTTAATATTCCTTGCTCCACCAAATGGAGGTTTGTATGTCTGAATTGTAAGTAGCTTAATTCTCTGGCTAATTACTGTCCCATAACTCCAGGTTGCATCTTAAGCCTTGTCCTTGCAGGGATCTCATCAGTGGGAACATCCCAGAGTGACTATCACTAAGGTAACAGTGTTGGTATCACTCCCCGTGTAATACTGCTACCAGTACCTGATCTTTAAAGGAGTGCTTTTCTTCCTGGAGGAACAAACACGCTCGTATTCTGGTAATGACTTCACATAGTACCAAATATTTCCAAATGACAGGTGATAAATGTAACTTTTTGCCAAATTCTCACTTTGGAGATCTTGATGCTAAACCTAGGATACTGAGCTTTGCATCGATGACGTTCCCTCTCAACTCCCATCATGAAGGGTAAAGGAGCACAGCTTCTGCTTCATTTACCTCCACATTTCCCCCTCATACACGTTCGCTAGTGCTGCTTTCAGTTAAGTTGTTACAGATTTGCATAGGGAGAGACACAAGCTTTTTCTGCATGCTGTATAACCCTTGGTTTAGAGCTAAGGGGAAGATAGCAGGGACAAGCTAAATAATCTTTGTGCCTTGGAGTCTTGCTGGCCTCTGAGCTGCTTGTACCAGAGGCTTTTGGCTGCATTGCCTGTGGAGGAGAGGTGGGGGGAGAATGCCCTGTGAATGCTGCTGTGCCAGTGTGTTCTGCCCATCACCATAGTAGGTAATTATGGTGCTTACCTATGGCCTTGCCTGTTGGGTTTGTGAATCTGTGATGTACTTCCAAGCCTCTGCTGAGTTCTGTCTTTCCTTAGCTTGAGTTAATGTGCATCTGGATTAATGTTTGAAAGAAAACAAAAAGGAGAAGCCAGAAAACCCATCACCCTTTCACCCTTTGGACTGTGCCAATTTTAAAAGTAATCATTTTAAAGTGAAAGTATATAGCTTTAAAGAAAAAGAAAATCTTTTAATTTCTCTATTCCCTTAAAGTTTTAGAAGCTAGCTTGTTTACCAGTCTGAACGTTTGCTCAGTGCTTGGCTGTGGCTGAGGGCACCGTGTGTTTCTTGGCTGCAGAGGGAGGCGTCTCTGCCGAGCGGGTCTTTGATGTTTGAATAGAAAGGAGGATTAGGAATTGAAGCAAGGTTAGCTCTGAGGTGAGGAGGGCTTGGTTGCTCTAAGCAGTTAGTTTCAGTATTTCAAGCGTATGTATAGCTGTTTAGTTAGGCCTTTTTCAGGCATTGGTGGGATGTGATGATTATCGAACTGTTTAAAAACAAGTCCTAAAGGAGAAATGTTACACTGCCTTTGCATTAGCATGTCTGCAGCAGGTGTAATTTAACATTGTCAACTCAGTTCAAACAGACTGGGAATTTGGCTGCCTGTACGGTGTGGGCTGTTTGGTTATTTTAATTGTCTTCTGCTGAAGTCCTAAATAGTAATTTCTTATCTGAATAGAGCTATAGGGAATGGGATGAGGGTAAACAGGAAAAAGACATAATTACGTTGGTTTAAATTCGCACCACAGGTCACACCAAAAGATGTCCTTGTGTAAACAAGGCTTGTGTTTGTCCATACAGCTGGGTTCAGCTGTGTCCGTTGCTGACACCCTTTGTCAGCAACAGATCATTTCTGTAGTATAGCCAAGGCTTTAAAACAAAGGCAGTAATCAGTCTTGTTGCATAGCTTGGTGACAGAGGTGGCATTATACTGATAGACAAAGCAAAGTGGGTTTTTAGCCTTCTTGCCAAGAGGCAAGAATATTGGTTAGTACAAGTATTTTTCTGTACTTTCGTGGCCAGCTGCTAGAGATTTACGTTGCGCCCATATTATACCTTCACCCATCTTGAAACACAGTTTTCTTTTTTTTAAATAAAAAAAAATAAAAGACAAAACACCTTAGCAAAACTTTTTAATTTAAGGTACCACTGGCTTTTTTGAGTTGCTGTTTATAGTTTTGTGCTGTTGTGGCACAAGTAACACATGCTTAAAAGTGAGTTTTCATATTTGGGAGACTTATAGTTCTTTGTCATGTATGCAGCTCTTAGGTGGGGAGTAGCAAAAGACGTATTTTCTGAGGGAGGGAGCTCTCCCACAGCATTGTTTCTGGTGGTATTCAAAGAATAAAGCTGCATTTTATTCCTGCCAGGGGAAGAATCAAAAACATGATGACGGATTTTTGCTCTTTGTAGTACATGTGCTGTAGTTGTATGCCACTCCTTTGAAACTGCTCTTCAGTATGCCACACTTGCATGGAGACAAAAAAAAAAGGAAACAACTTAAAACACTGTAGGCCAGGGCTGCATAACAGAGTTCTTGCATACAGCAAGAACTGGAGAAAAAAGTCTTCCACTGGATGTTGTGGTTTCATAGGCAAAGTTGCGTTTGGCCTTATTCCTCTGGTATTATAATGAGAGACATTGCAATGCAATCATGGGCTGTAAAGTGTTTAAAAATCATACTCAGGGAATGAAGAAAGCCTCGTTTCATCCTGTTTCATTGTATTTGTGAAGATTAAAAATTCCAACTGAAAAGTACTTCAGAAAGCACAAGATCTTGCTAAATGCTTGGTCTACGCTGCTGTTGACGTGTTGTCTGTCTTGTGTCTCTGGCAAAGGCCAGGCATTAACTCTACAGCATATGCTGTAGCTACCGTAACTAGGAGGGTGTCATACACCATCTTCCCAGAGGTCATAACCTCCACTGTTTCCTTAGTGTTACTAGTACTGGAAATACAACAGGGGTTTTCATGTGAAAGAGTGTTAAGGACTCATTTTAAGGACTCATGAGTGTTAAGGACTGAGTGATAGGACCTTGTAGAGAGCGTGTGCTGGGCAATGGTGGCTTTTGCTTAGGGAGTCATGAACTGTGCTGCCTTGGCTTTGGTTTTATATATGTACATAAAGCATATAAACCAGTTGTACTTTCAAGTTTTCCGAAGGAAAACACCAAATAAGCCATAATGAGCACTTACTGTGGGTTCCACATAGCTCTAGAATGCCTTTCCCTCTAGCGTTGCTGTCACACTGACTGACTCTTCCATATTTTGGTTGGAGCACAGGTCTGTTGAACACAGCCCAGAGAACTTGCTTGGATATTTATTTACACTGGAATGTCTTGGGGATTTTTGGTGGGTTTTGTAATTACTACTATTGTCATTATTATTATAGTAGAAACCCTACTTTTGGCAGGTAACGTCCTTTCTGTCTGATGCTTTTTATTCTTTGACTATAAGGGATATTCCAGTCAGCATTTTCTTACCATTTATTGACATAATCTCTGCAGTGATTTCCCACGGTGAGTGAAGCAAACCCATTGCTTTACTAAAACCTATATCATCTCTTAGAAAAATGCTTTGCTCTTAATAAAGAATAGCAAACACATGCATAGTCTTACTGCATTTAAGTCAATTGAAGATGATTGCAAGACTGAAATATCCCTTTATTGTTTGCTGTGGGAACAATGTAATTTTAGAATTTCAGTACACAACTTCAAAACAACTGATGAAAGTTTCTGGTGAACTAGAGAGAGTATTGTTGAGATGTTGTTCTCCTTCGTCACTCTTCCTTGTTTTTCATCTTGTTCCTCTGTTCTCTATGAATTTGTTACAGAACAGTATTGAGCAATGAGAAAAGTCTTTATCCCTGCTCGTGAGAATAACCATGTGTTTATATGTGTATTCCTTGTAACAGTTCAGAAATTACTTCTTACAGTAGCGTTTTGCTAACAAAAAAAACTTCAATAAAATTGCAGTTGATTCTAGAACTAACACCTTATAAAATGTGATTTTAACTTTTACAGTTGTCTCTGTGGTAGAGGCATCAATTCAGTACGTGTCAATTGTGTTAAAATCTTAACTAAATTCTTTATTTAACAGTGGTTCCTTTAAAAACAAACCAAAACCCCTAGAACATACAATTTGTAAAAACAAAACTACTTTCAGCTGGATTTTTTTTCCTTTTTTTTTTGTTTTGAGATGAGAGTAGAATTTGGATTTGCTTGGCTGCTTTATTTAGGTTCACACTCAGAGTTAACAGTTCTGGTACTTTAGATATTTTTAGATTAACACGCCTTGCTAAGTACTGCTTGGTTGCTTATTACTGTTCATATCACGTTCCAAACACGCAGTTGGAGCAGCAGCGTGTATGTAAGCGCTACACCTGAAATTACACATTTTCCTTTTTAATTTAATGGTGTCAACACTTTTTCATCCCTCTTTTGTTTTCATTGTGTTGAGAACTATACTGTACCGGGCAGGTTCTGGCACCGTAGACAGACTGAATATACTCAGCTTTCAGAAATGACCGCTGAGAATAGCCTATGAATAAGTTTTGTCTGATACTACAAGGGGAAGAAAAATACTAGCTAAAGTAACAAAAGGACTGAACTAATTGAGTAACAAAAATTTGAGCGTTTTAATGGATGTGGGAGGATGGGATTATTAACGGTCACATTAGAGAAAAACACCGCGCCGTCTGTTCCTCTCGCAGCTTATGGCTCTGTGTTTGTAATAGAGACCACTTATCCCGAGGCCTGTGTAGGCTTGCATTGGAGAGGAAAAAAAGGAAGAAAACTCTCTTTCCCCCATCCTTCCAGTGGCAAGCTGCTTCACTTAAGCCAGCCGAACCTGTTGCCTCGAGGCTTGGGGTACTTTATGGCAAGAGCTGCATCTCTGCCCAGAGGGTTGACTGGTGTCATCTCCATCAGAGTTCAGAAGCTCTTACTGTCACTGGACATGGATTATGAATTTCTGAGGTTTTTTGTCTCTTGGTGCCTTAGATGTTGTGTTTGTACTTTCAGAATCATAGCATGTGCAGTCTGTAAAAGTGTCAGTAACAAAACAATTGTCTCTCTTGCAGTGAGAGCTGACTGAAGGTGTAACCCTTTGAGCACTGTTTGTGCAATCCCAGAAGTCTAAAATGGTGCTAAAGTTGTTTTGTTTCTCCTCCTTTGATCTAAGCACCAAAACTGCCTCTCATCCTTAATAGCGTTCGACCTCTCTTCCTTGCCCACCATCCTTGTACTGCTGTGTGGTCGTGCTTTGTCATGTAGCTCTACGACTCTACTTTGTGAAAGGATATTTTTAACAGAATAGGACAGGAAACACAAGAATTCTATGTTGTGGTGTTGTGTTTGGTTTTTTGATGGTTTGTTTTTTGTTTTGATTTGGGTTTTTTAATAGACTAGTAAATAAGCAAAGCACTGGGATGTAGTTGACCCAGCTGTATCTTGGAGATTTCATGAGAGGCAGAGTTGCTGTTACTGGTATTTGTTGCCTATAGGTGTCTCAAATGATGGTGGCTACATGTAGCACTAGGTGGTATGATTTCTGTAGCCCCTCTAGACTGTTTTACCTTCCCCTTTGTAGAAAACAGTGTTAATGCCCCATATCTCAATGTTGGGGTTTTTCAACGTTTTTATCACTTTATCTTGGATAGTTTTCTAATTCACTGAGAAGAGGCGAGTTCTCGGTGCTTTGCTGTTGCAAGTTTGTTTTTCTATAAATGGGGTAACTTTTTGTTCTTCCATATAATAGCTGCTTTTGATCCTTGAAACTGAGATAGGGTGATAACTGTTATGGTCGGGTATGCTGGCTAGTCATGAAGCAATATGGAAAAATCCTGTGCTCTGTCTTTGCTGCTGTTACTTGCTAACTAAAAGGCTAAGCTAAAGTTTGTCCAACCTCTTTTTTTTTTTTTTCTGATCATAAAGTATTGCATAACTTCATTGATGAAAATTAATCCCTTTCACTTCTTAGTTTGTCAGACCTTAGTGCTTTTCCTCCTGCTATCCATCTGTGGTTTTAGCACTGAGGCAAAGCAAGATCATGCTGTATGCAGCGATAATGTAAACTGTGTTAGATCAGCTACGTATGCTGACACTGACTTCCGTGCTTAAAAACATTTATCTTGTGCTAGTAGGGATGAAGGAAATGTTCTTGTTTTATTACAGTATTAATGTATTGGTGTACCTCTTGACTTTCAGGTTGCATCACAGCGCATAAGTTCAGTGGACCTTTCATGCTGCAGCCTGGAGCACCTGCCTGCCAACCTGTTTTATAGCCAAGACCTCACTCATCTCAATTTAAAGCAGAACTTCCTGAGGCTAAACCCTAGCCCATCCACAAGCAGAGCGCTTAATGAATTACAAAGGTAAAGTGATACGATTCTACTGGTCTTCCCCAGCTCTTGAAGCCAAATGACCACTGGTCTGTGGGAACTTTTCTTTAAAAAAATCACTACTTCCTCATGTGGAGGATTGGGCCTGGCTATAACACTTCAGAAATTAGTTAATTCTGTGTGTTAGAAACAGACTTGCTTTCATAAGAAAGTTAGTGCTTTTCTTGTAGATAGAAGAATATTATCAGTCCAAAATGCTGCCCTCAGAACATGTTGGTTTTATCTACGTGCTGAGGCCAGACTGTAGTTCCTCAGTGTTTGATTCATGTGAGTTGAGTATGAGTGGGTGAGCTGCCCATCAAAGGGGCAGATCCTAGGTAGGAATAGGACTGCAGTGACCTGACTTACAGGTTTTTTTTGTCACGCTCCCAAGCAAAGAACCCCCTGATTTAATCAATTCAGCTTGATTCCTGTCCTCTTTCTACTTGGCTCAACCCTAATTCTTCTTTCCTAGTAATTGTGACCTTCCAGTTGTTCTTTCCACTGCAGCTCATCTGAGAATGTAACAAATGGATAGACAGCAGCACGATCGGTGATCTGAATGATTTAATGTATGTGTCCCAGAACTGTGGAATCAGCAGGCTTTCTTTGTTCAGCAAGATGAATGTTTCCATACTGAATATAAAACTGTGATTTTAATTTCAGTGGTGACTGAATTGTAGAGTGCTTCAGGATTGTATTTGTGGATGGTCCTGTTCAAATGAAACGTTTTAAACTACATTTCTAAATCCCTTCCCCTTTGAAAAACAACTGAAAAATACAAGATGGATTATGCGGGCTGTTGTATTTTTATATAATTCCAATTTTGCTCTGGAAAAACAAAAAAATTGGCATAATGGAAGATGAATGAACCCAGCAGGTCTGCTTCACAAACAAAGCAGGCAGTGATTCCAAGAGCTTGTGAACACAGTCTGGAGAGGAATGCTGGATTAAATGTTCTGTGAATGTCAGTGTAGGGCTCCAGATAGCAAGTGGAATTTTGGTGTAAGTTAGGTGATGAGCACAGATAATTTTTCCTTTTTAAATATCAGAAACTGTACAGGAGATACTTGATTACATTTTGTCCATATACATATAGCTAATTCTGTCAGGGACTAAAAGCGTTTGAGTAATGCGATGGGCAGTGTTCATCATTCAGTGTTCTTTTGGTGCTGCAGCTGTAGGAACGGTTGAAGTCTTGCTGGAAGTTGATAAACTGGTAAAATATTTCTCATGGATGTGGACCTGAACATGTGAGAATGGAAGATTTCAGGAGACCAAATAAAACTCTCCTGTTTTCTGAGATTCTGCATCAGGAAAATCTGGAGAAGCTGCATAACCCAAAGTGGGGCAAAACTGATTGTCTTGTTCTTCTGAGAGCTGATCCTATTCTGTCAGTGAATGATCATCTGCTCTGCCTCCACTGCTTTGATCTTGCCAAGGCGGCGTGGGGAAGGTCTGGGAACTTCTGGGGAGGTATGGGGGGAAGCATGTTATTAGGAAGGTTACACAGCATGTTTCAGGGGGCTGGAGCCAGTGCCTCATGAACTCCTGGCCCTTGGCACTGACCTTCCCTCAACGGTGGCTGGTACCCCTCAGCCTTATCTTCATGCAGGACAGGTGGCATTGCCCAGCAGCGAGTAGCTGGCAGGACGCTGCCGTGGCTGCAGGTGGAAAGGGCTGTGTGAGGGGGCATTTACTGCTGAGGGGCAGGAAGAGCTGTGCCCCGCATCTGTTACCACGTGCCTCCCAACAGCTGCAAAAGCACAAGCCTGGCCCTGGAGTGCTCTCCCAAGCCAAGCTCCTTTCAGCCTGAAGCAGCACGGTGCTGACTTCTCCTTACAGTGGGAGAACTTGAGTTTTACTTCTGCTACCAAAACAATCTGAGCCAGCTTGACTGCTACTGTAGCTCCAGTTTTCTGCAGTGAGCAAATAGAGAAATATCTAGCAGGAAGGGAACGCAGAATCCTTTTGAAACGAGTTGTGAATCCCAGTATGCAAGCATGTGCAAAGTAAGGGAAGCTCAGTCATTCCTGGGAACACAAGGTGTTTGACCATTTTTTCTTTTTTATCTAACTTCATAAAACCATTTTCAGATCTTTTTGGGGTTACGCAAGGTAAAACTTGACTGGATAAACCAAAAGGGGTTTTGTTGGGTTGGTTTTGGGGTTGTTTATGGTTCATCCATGTTTTTTCAAACTACTGCAAAGCAAGTACAAAATTTCTGCTGTTCTGATTTGGTGCTGTTGGCTTCTATACCAAATTCTCAATTGCTAAATTGCAGCCACACACAGGGCACAGCACCAGTGAATCAAGCCCAGAAGTATTTAAGGTTCCAAAATAACCATGTGCTTGGATGTTGTGAACAAAATGCATTGGCATTTAGATATCTGCCCTTCCTGGTACAATTTTCAATTAAAATCTGGTTAGCAAGCCAGTCTAGGAAAATTTGTGTTGCTTATAAGCAGCTCTTGGTGCTAGTTGTTCCTCTTAATAAATCACTTCAGGTGGTAATTGAACAAAAGCTCATGAATGCTGGATTTCAAAACAAGAGTATGTCAAAGGCAGAAGAAAATACCAACTTTTCAGCTACCTGCTGAGTAGACTTATAAGCAGCTGGGTCATAGTAATAAGATGCTGACATATGCACTGACTTGTCAGGTACAGTCAGGAGTGGATTGGGGAAAAAACCCAAGAATTCTTACTTGTGCTTATGCAGTTACTTCTTCCAGTTGTTACAGTAATGTTGTTTATTGCACTTTTGAATAAAATATTTATTCCTGCTCATGGCATAAGTGAAAAAACTCTGTCTTGGGATCTAAATGGCCCGTAGCGTGTGAAGGTTTACAGAGGTATAGATGCATTTGTTTTCCCAGTAGCTACACTTGCACTGCTTTACTGTCCACTTTAAGTTCTTTTGCTGTAGATACTCTGCAGCTGTGAGCTTCTGTAACTGAACTGTCTGAATGTTGAAAGTTATGTACAACTACCTGTATTTTTCTCCTTTTTCTGGGGAATACCTATTTCCAGGGAATTTGAATTCCATATTATGTATTAAAGTAGGCAGTCTGAAAATTCATCTGTGTTGGAAAAACATACAGCAAATGTTGGTGTTTATTCTCACAGAAGCTTTATTTTAAATGCCAGGAAAGTGTTTTTCTTTTGGGGGAGAGATGGGATACCCCACTTTAAAGATTGCCCAGCTGTTGCAGTATTGCAAGTGACTGACAGGTCTTGTGATAATAGCCCATCAAGTCAGAATTTGCTTTAAAGCCTTCAGTGTTTAAGCTCTTGTATAGTGCAAATGGAGCAGTTGAAGACGTTCTGTTGTCTTAAGTTGTCAGGAATTTTATTGCTTACACTTGGGAGATTTTTTTTCTTTAAAAACCATAAAGTTGAGATTTATATGTACACTGTGTTCCCAAACCTCACTTTCTCCATTCCTACAGTGCAGCCACTCAGCTTCTGTTCTGCGATGCAAGCATGAGTTGAGGCTTACTAGTCTGGCAGAGTACCATTGCTCTAGGTTTGAAGCAGATGAATAAACCATAGTCTTTATTCACTGTTGCTCCGCTCCACTGGGCTAAGCATGCTTTGTATTTATATGTAATTGTTTCAGTGCTGTTGGAAAAAAACGTTGGCATCAAGAATACTGCTTGCTTGTTAATACTGAAAAGTAAGTTGCCAGTATGTGAATTTTTAATATAAGCCTGTTGCAGATTTAAAGAGAAAGAAAGAATGGAGGGATGTAATAAGCCACAAAGTTTGTTTTAATGATAAACAAAGCGATGCTTGCCAAATTTATGTGAAGAATAAGTTGTTATTCAGATTGTGGTTGTTAATTATTAACAGTGATTACGTGGATTTTTATCTTAAGATCCATTGGTATCTTTTCTTTCCCAGAGCCTCTTTAGAAATGAAATATGTTCTGGGGCATCTCAGCTGAAACTCTTCTGGGCTAGTGGCAGTAACTCAAAGGTGCATCTGTAAGATACAAGAGGGCTAAAGGACTCTGTTTCTGAAATTCTTTGCTACTTCCAACTGTAGGACAGCTTTTTTAATCTGAAAACATAGAATTTGGGGTGTCCTCGAGCTAATCCCTCCTCACCAATTCAGTGTGCAGGAAGTTAGGTAATGAGAAATGCAGTAACTGCTCAGAGAACACTTAAGAGTTCCCAGAGGAGGGAACAGTATTAGTGTCCCAACTGGTGTGAACCCAGCAGACTAACTTGCTAGAAGGTGGGGTGAGATGTAGCTTGATCCTAGCTTGTCCCTAGAGATTGAGGAGCAGAGAAGAAAGTCTGCAGCTTCCCACTTGGTTTATCTCAGAGTGTATTAAAGTGCTCCTTTTGATTATTGCTTTTGGTGTCTGAAGCTGAGGTTAGCAAAGTAAGTCAGATGCATTAATGACATGACAAATAGACTTCTCCTTCTTTGCCAAGTGTCCTGGTTCTGGTCACGCCAGAGTCAACCTCCCCAGGCAGCCAGCACAGTTGAGCTGAGTCAGCCCGGGCAGTTTCCACACCACCTGGCATCACTCCCCGGTAAAATGGGCTGTGAGGGGAGAGGTGCTCCTGGGTGCCTCCAGGGCAGTCCGGATGTGGCCAGGGCATCGGGTTGGTCCTCAGTCATGCATCACACTGTTACTGTCGGGTCGGGAAGGTACTCTGTGTTATTACTGGGTATGAGTGAAATTTGCCATGAGCTGTTACTGTTCCCCTTTCACGGTGCTTTGTCAGTAACCTATCCTTATCCCAACCCACAGACACTCTGTCTGTTTCTCCTCCAGGAGTGAGGAGCAGTGTATGGTGCTCGGCCACTGCTTGGGGCTGAACCACCACACGAGGCAGAGGCATCGCTGGTACATGCACTGGAAAAGATTGGTGCTTTCTCCTATTTTTCTTTTTCTCTTTTTTTTTTGTTTTGTTTTTTTGGCGGGGAGCAGTAACATGATGGGGTTGGGTGGTGGGGTTTTTGTCCCGTGTCCTCCCCTCCCCCTTTTTTTGTTTTAAAGTATGTTCTTCTGAAAAGCAGTTTGCTTTTAAATATGCACATTTATTGAAGTTATTTAAATGAATCCACCCAATGTGGGGAGTATGCTACTACAAGGAACAGTGTCATTGCATTCTCTGTGATGGGGGAAGATGCTGGGAGCTTTCTCTTACACTCTGGTGGTCTCAGAGCTAGGGAGCCATACCTTATATTCATTTCTCCTCTTTAACTTGAAGTCGAAGTATAGCCATCTAAAGCAGTAAGGCAAGAAGAAGTTGGCATGATATTGACAACCAGAGGTCTACTAGTACCAAATTTCATCCAGTGTTTTGTATTCTGGTGCTACGTTTCTTTTTCTCAGCTCTGTAGCCTTGGAATATTTTTTCCTATTCATAATACTAAAGAAGGCACTTGGAAATGTAACTTCATTACTTCTGGTTTATTCGGATTGTAAATAAATTGAAGGAAAAGTTTGGGGGCTTTTAGTGCATTTTCCAAATCCACATGACTGGTGGTGCATAGCTCCTGTGCACCATTCTGAACTCCAGAAAGTACCCATGTGGAATACTTGCAGCAAAAATCAGTAACACTTGATTAGAGAAAAACAAATTGCAAAATCAAGTCACTACAAGTGACTAAGTACAGAAGACTATAAAGTTGGTTTAAGGCCTGAAGCACATGGGATTTTTTGATTATTTAAATTGGAACAGTGAATTTGTCAATAGTGGTAGAAGAAAAGTAGATGGCACTAAGATATATACTATAAAATAGCATTTTTAAAATCAGTGTAGCCTAAAAGTAAAAAATGCAGTTGTTAGTTTGATTTGGTTTTGTGGAACTATTAGACTAAGTACAACAGTATCTCTTACAAATAATGATTAAAAAATGTAGTAAACATATTTATGGAATCCACAGTTACTGTGTATCAGCCTACTCTGATTTACTTGTCTATTGCTTTCTGATATGTCTTCCAAAGCAACGGTTTTCTTTTAATATATTTAAACATGTTTCAGTTTGGAAGCCCACCCCTAGCTAATGCTTTTGTATTTCAAATATAAATTTCCAATGTAGAGAAAGAGGATTTTTTTTAACTTTTTTTTTTTTTTTGGTTGGGGTTTTTTCTGTTCTGTTTTTTCCTGGGAATTTTGTTCTTCTGGGGATATTCTTTCCCCCTAATGAAATGGTTTGGGTGAGGTATGTGCAGAAATGGAGAACTGCAAAGCACAGTAACATAGTTTCCACTAACAAAGCATACATCTTGGTTTGTATATTTTGAAAAATAACTGCCTAGATTTAAAGCTACTCCTTTCTGTGCTGTGCGATCTGGTGGGGTTTTTTTTCAATATAATCTACCAATTAATTTTGGCATATAGACTCAAGACTGTATGCCAGAATTGTTGTGCCTTTTATAGTTTTAAATGTGAGTAGAGGGCAGAAATAGCAGGATGACTGTTCCTGGTGTGTTGGCATAAAGCGTAGTGAAAATACCAAACTTCTATCAGTCTGCTTTTTCCTTTCTTTTTCTTCTTCCCCAATGGGTTAAGAAATAGGAAGGAAATAAAAATTCAGATAAATCTTGCTTTCATTTATTCATTCAGCTAATGGAGAAGTTGATAAATAGGGGTAAATTAGTTCAAGTTTCTTCTGACGTGACCAGAATCAATTTTCATCCTTAAACTAAATGGCCCTCTTTCCTAAGATGATTTTGTGTGTGTGTGTGTGTGTGTGTGTGTGTATGGTGTGACGTGACCTACTCAGTTTCTGGATGAACAGGAGTCTTGTCCAGGGACACCAACAGAGCTCCTCCTTTCTTCTCCCTACATTACCTACTGAAAACGTACCTGTGCCCAAGCTGGGGAGGGCTTCATTGACCTCAGTTAGGCTAGGCCTTCACCTGCAGCATCAAAGCGAGTCTCCATGAATATTGCCAAGACAGTTCATTCAGTTACCTAGACAAATTTTAACAGGGCAAGAGGACTGGAATACATAATTTTATTGTCTAATTGAAGACTTTTCAACGACGCCTATCTGGAAAGGGAAATGTGATGACAGTATTTTTGGTGCTGGGCTAGCAGCTCCCTTAGGCCATAGGGTTATAGGTGGGTGAATCCCATGCAGCTGCAAAAAGGGCAGCAAATTGGACCATTTATTTCCCAAGGAGGAAATCTGGTGCGTCAGGTTTACATGGAAATTCTCTTCATGATTACAGTAGCGGCCTAGGCAGCAGGCATTCATGAAGGTGGCAGGTTGTTGCTCAGTTCCTACACTTTTCTGCAGTGCATCAGTCTGCTTGGAAATGGCGCTTGGAGCAGAGGGAGAGCTGTGCTGCTGCTTGAAGTGATGATATTCAACTGCAACACAGCATAGTCATGAGACAGCCCAAATACTGGAGGAAGGATTGGGCAAGTGATTGTTTTCTTAGCTTATGAGTCCCTCATTAAGCCACGTCTTCTGTTTTAGGTGTAGTAAAATAGTGCTTTTAAATTGCTTTTTGGAAGAGTAGGGCAAGACTGGTTTTGTCAGATGAGTCTGTTACGACTGCATTTCACTGGTGGTATACTACATACTCCCACACAGCCCCTCAAACATAGTGGAACACAAATGCTCTACTGTGTAATGGAAATTGCTGTGCACATCGGGTAGATCTGAATCTGAAATTAGCAGGTCAGTTCATTCCTTTGCCATGGTACAAACTTACCTTGCTTGTACCTCTCCTCATTTTACTTATGTCAAACTCAGACCTCACCTGAAGTGGCAGCTTCAGGATTAAGCGGGCATTTTTTGGCTCAATTACGGCAATTAGTGTTTAGTCATATTGGATGTTTAAACTCAAGGGTTGACAGGTTGATATTTTGCTCTAGCTTAAAGTAGAACTATTTTTGGTCAGAGAAGTGAGTGTTTATATGTTGGTTGTTACAATAGAAAGCTTAGTAAGCAAACTGAATGTAGCATGGTGAGAGGTGCTGTACTTCAGGTTGAGGTTTTTTAACAGATAAAGCCTAGAACCAGGAAGGAAAGAGAAGACAAAGGGAAAGCTTATGCATGGATTTAATACAAGATTTTACACTGTGATGCCTCAAACATTGTGCCTTTTCTTCCTCCAGCAGTGCCGTGGGGGCAGCATCGATGTGTGCTCCTGCTCTTCTGGTGGGGGTAAACATTTGGGTGCTAGAAAACAGCAAAGATGTTACTCTGCAAAAATCTTATTTAAAGCTCAACACTGTGCAAACTCAGCAGCAATGGAAAACTTGAGCCTGTAAAATATTTCTCTCTTACCTTATTTACAGTGATGCTGCAAGTGCTTCTGATGCTACCAACTATAAGTCGATCTAAACGTAGGAAGCACTATAAACAATTCATCATTTTAAATGCACGGCACAGTAGTGCTCTGTAATGGTTGTGTTCCAACCCACTTGTGATGTGGAGAGTGGGAAGTGAGTGGCCGAAAATGAGAGGTCGACTTAGATCTCAACTTTGAGCAGATGCCTGCTAGTTTGGCTTATTGATGGTCCGTGCTTGACAGCGCTCCATGAGGAGACGTGTGGCTTTAGCATTTTGTAAATGAACATGTTTACAAAGGAGGAACAAAATATCTCTTTCCTGATGGTTGTCCTAGATGAATCTCTTCATTTTAACAGAGCTTATGGTGTCTGTCTCTTAGCTTTTCTTTGAATGGGAGTTAACAGTGAATTCTCCTTTGTGGGTTATTTGGCATACACTTACATGTGCATTTTCAGCTTCTGTTAGAGTACATCCAGTACTACTCATCTTCCATTATATACAATATAGACCTGTAACCAATTCAGTCTGTGTCCTTAGTAAATAGATTGCTCACAGAAGTGCCTTAATAAAAACACATCAAAACATACATATATTAGGGTAGTAGAGATGTAATGCAGATAAATTTAAGGAGTGTGTGCTTTCCACCACCAACCCCCTTGACCTAGGAGAACTAGACAATAGAATGTGAACAGAACATCTTGAAACTGAACACTGCGTTGGAGTTAGTTAATGTATTTCTTCGTTTCCTTCACCACCGCTCCCTTGCTGCAGTCCTCTTTCTTCTGTATATTAGCTTGATCTTCTGTAATTTTATCACAAGGTTGGTATGTAGGGCCTTGTAGTACTTGTAGCTTTCTCTTGTTCAGTGGGCAAAAGCCCTGAGACTGTTCTGAAGACTCCAGAGTGGCACAGTTAAAGGCTATAGCCTCAGTATTTGTTATTAAAGGAGTCGCTTCTTTTTTACATGGTTACTTAAAATTTGGAATGGTTGCATTTTGATGTTTCTCCAGCAGCTTAGTTATTTGGACTGAATTTTCCTGTCTTCACTTCTATTTTTGCACTTACCTAAATACTGAAAAGAAATGTAATTTCTAAAGGTCCTGGAGTTTGCTACTTAAAGCACCCTTGTTTGTATCTGCAGTTGACTTTGAGGAAGATGTGGGACAGCTGTTGCACCACAGAATCACCCCAGATTTCCAGGCAGCATATCTGTGGCCTAAATCTACAGTTATCTTCAAGATAAATGCAGGATTGTGGGTTTCACTTTTAGGTTCGGTATTTTAAGCCCTTTCTCTCAAAATAGAGGAATAGAAAGGTATAGAGTTTAAAATGTGCATTTTTTTAATACTTTTTTCTCCTCTCTGGCTAGCGGCCCTCATTAACATCAGCCAGCTTACCCTAGCCTCCTTTTCATTTTACAGTTCTCCCTCTAGAGATACATTAGTCATTGTCTCTGCACAGTAGCATTTTTTTCCCTGCAGCAGTAATTTGATTGCAAGATTTCATTTAGTCTCCATCCAACTCTGTTCCAAACTTCTTCTGCCTCCAGCATGGTGCAGGGTGTTCAAAATCTGTAATGACTCTGGCTGTGCTTTTTCTGTTTTTAATTTTTTGTCTTCTGCCATTTTTGCACCAAAATACCATGGAGATCACGGCATTCCCTTGCTTGCTGCAAGCCTTTGTAAATGTTAAGTGCATTTGTAAACGTTAAATGTATTTATAGCCTGCCTTTTCGGGTAAAATCCACACTTCACTTACAACCCCCTTTGAAATACGATTCAAAGGCACTACTTAATGTTTTCACATTGAGTTTTAGTCAGTGGGATTAGTTTGATTTACACAATAGTAACAGTGCGTGCCACCATGTTTAGCTGGTAAGGATTTTGAAGAATTTTTGGCATTAAAACTTTTTAACCTGTTTGATGTGTTTTCTGGTTGGGGGAGGACAAAAGTGCTTTGAGGTAAGAATGTACTGGCCAGTGTGGAGACTGTGGATGCACTGGCACGTGCTTTTCGTGGAAGAGCGGTGTTGGTAGGTGCAGTTCTGCTTCCATCGCTGTGTTACATAAAAGCTCACTTGCACAAATAAAGGAACTTCAGCCTTAACGAAGGGAAAATGAACTCCAAATAGAATGTCCTGGCGTCAACTGTGCCAGGAAAGAAACTTCCTCCCATCTATCGGAATCTGACACGGATCTTTTCATTCATCCTTTTACTCGCCTTTAGGCATACCTCCCAGCGGTTGTTAGGCAACCCTAATAATGTTGCTGAACATGCAGGCTGGCTAATTGGATTGTCCCCTTCTTGGGTTTTTTGTTCAAACAGTCTTGGTTGCCTTTAATAAGGCAAGCACATGCAAGTTGCTTCATTGGCTGGTGTGATAAACCAAAGGGCTTTTAGGAGTTCCGTGAGTCGGCAAGGAGAAATTTTGAAATCTCTGTAAGCTTTGACATCATAGGTAATTGAGAGGATAAGAATTTGCCTTTGTCACTACAGAAGTCTTGCTAAATTCTGCTTCAATTCAGCATGTTTCCCAGTTGTATTCAAGCTAGCTCATTCTAATGAGAGCTTCTGGCTGAAAGGCAGTATCTGCTCGCTAATGGAGCTGGGCTGTACCACAAATTTAGTATTCAACTAGGCTGAGAGTTTCTTGTGCCTTGTAGCCAGTGTCTCTAGGGTAGTCTTACTAGCAAGAAATGTGTTCAGAAAAATAGCAGGCTTTAGGATGAGATGCCACAGAAGAAGTTATGTACAAGGATGGCAAGGACTTTGTTGCACTTACTGGAAAATATATTTAGCCTGTTGCTCAGGAGGGCCTGTTGCTTTATGCTGGTTTAACATGAGCAAACTCTTGTACGTGGTGTTGAACTTGAGTGTCTAGTGGTTCCCCTGATTGTTCCGAGTGCGTAAACGGAAAGTGCTTGTGATTCGCATTTACCTAACCAAACCTACCTGGTGTTAATTATTGCAAGGCAACTTGGTGTGCTGTATGCCTCGCTTGTCTCAAGTATTTTTATTCTTATCTCATTGTAGATTCACCAAGTTGAAGAGCCTTAACCTTTCAAATAATAATTTAGGAGACTTCCCATTGGCAGTCTGCAGTATCCCAACCCTGACTGAGCTCAACGTGTCCTGTAACGCTCTCAGAAGTGTTCCAGCAGTTGTAGGCGAGATGCACAAGTAAGTACTCTTTAAAACCTAACGTAGATGGGCTGGTGTAATGGAGGCAACAGGTAGTTTCATGACTCTGTGTAAACATGCTGTGAGAAACAGTTTAAACCTACTGGGTTTTGTCAGAGCAGTCTGGCTTGTAGATCTGAACAGAAACAATAGTGAGATGTGGGTGGAAGGGGAGTACCCTTTGCCCTTTGGAGCTCTTCCAGTCCCCAGCCTTTGACGCAAGGGTAACCTTCATGGTGAAGATAATCTTTAACCCCCCTTGCTTATGTGCTTCAGCCATCATGCAAGTCACAGTTCTAGGGTGCTTGAAGATATGATAAAACTGTCTAGCTCAGCCTGCATTTCAAGGTTGCAAGACTTTTAGTTATTTGGTAGATATCTTCAGTAGCAGATGCTAAAGCATTATTCCTTAACTTTTTTTTTCTTTCTTCTGCCCTTTTGTATATTATATGTCAGTGTAACTGCAACAGATTTGTGTGTTTATAGGAAGGAAATGTGATTTAACAGGTCACTCACTTTCTTCACTCTCCCTTCCCCTCCCCTGCCTTTAATAGCTTGCAAACATTTTTGCTTGATGGCAACTTTCTCCAGTCCCTTCCTGATGAATTGGAGCACATGCATCAGCTCAGCTACGTGAGTCTCTCCTTCAACGAGTTCACTGACATTCCAGGGGTGTTGGAGAAGCTGACAGCCATGGATAAGCTCTGTATGTCAGGAAACTGCATGGATACCCTGAACCTCCAGGTGTTAAAAAGGATGCCTCACATTAAACACGTGGATCTAAGGTAGGTATTTGAAAAAGGGGAAAAGAGTATAAACTATTGGTGTTGAAATGGCTTCTCTTTGGCTATCAGAATAGCCACCCAATATGGGTCTGTTGTGTTGGTCCGTGGAACCATATTTCTGTTTCAGAAACAACTTGCAGCACTTGCTTAGCGCTCTCCTTTGAGAAAGAGGTGACGTTTAGGAGCATCAGTAGTTGAAAGAAAAAAGAATGGGGGCAATAAATATTTATACCCAAAACCCCAAACACAATAGAGCCTGGGACTGTGGTGAGTCTTGCAGTTGTAGTTGGTGTAGTGTTAATATATCAAAAGTGATAGTCCCTGACTCAAAAAGCTCCTGTCAAAAATGTTACCAATATGTGAGATGAAGGAAAGGGCAGTCAAGGTGAGAGGACAAAACCAGACATTTTAATATTTCTTGGTATGTTAAAAAGCCTCATCTACCGTGAGTAACAATATTTTACTGATGCTTTCAGCAGAGTAAGCAGAATCTTATTACAAATGGCTCTGGTCTGAGGTGGTTCTTTGTTCTTAGGGTCTTTGGGGAAGCCAGCTTCTGCAAACAGAGGGCTGCGGCTCAACTCAGAGGGTCAAATAACAATGAATTTTAGAACCATGCAGTTAAATGAAAGTCTTACACACCATACTGGTGTATAGCTGTCAGACTTTGGAATCAAGGAAGGGCCAGCAGCAGTTAAAAAAAAGAGGTAAAATAGATGGATGAATTGTGAAGTGTATGTGATGGGGTTAAAATGTCTGTGTGTTTGTATATATGCCAACAACAAATAAACAAATTTGCCTTAGTATAGGGGTGCTGAGGCTGAGCTGTCCATGGCTTCCAGCCGTGCAGTTCCAGCCCTCTCATTGTCTGTTGCATCCTTTCCACACTGACCAGTGAACAGCAGTTCTTTGTAATGCTACCTGGAATAGTAAATATCATACTTGTTTGTAAATTGTACTTGCTAGGCAGTGAAGTGTTTTGCTTCAGTGAAATCAGAAGGAAGTGCTGCTTGTGAACTGAAAACAGAAAAGGTTGGCTCCAGTGTTGGGGGAAAGGAGGTATTGCCCATTTTCTTTTAATTGGAAAAGAAATTAATTAAAAGAATTAAAGTTGTATCAGCTACTCTGACACAACTGTTAACACAGAGAGCAACTCTTGGAAAACAAGAGTAGCAACAGAACTGCAGGTGTATGCCTGTATCCTCAGTGGCCTGATAGAGGTTACTATACTGATTTTAGTGTTCTGGTCAGAGCTGAGAATTTGAAGCTGATCTCTTCGGAGTGCTTTGCCATCTCAAACACAGCTGCCTTACAGATAATCTTATTTCAGTTGTAACTTCTGGGGAAGTTCCTGAGTATTGGTAGTGTCAGTGCACTGCAGTGAAGATGTGATAAAGCCTGTCTGCGTTATCTGACAGGCCCACTTGTCTTGGGTTTTTGCTTTGTTTTCTTTCAACACCCATTTTCAGTCCTGTGAATTTGCTTGCTCTGGAAAATGGCAAAATGAGAGGCAAATACAGGAATTCATAAATAATTCATAAATCTGGATTTGGCCTTTTGGTAAGGCAAGAGACTCCAATATCTGCAGGTTACTTGTGTCTGCCAGGCTTTTGTAGCAGATGCTCTTGATAGGCCAGCAGGAACTGTAGAGGTTTTGTTCTTTTTCCAAACTATTGGGCACAAATAACAGCCAGATCATCTTCTATTTTTGTAACAGTAATACTTACTTTCTTCCAGAGCTTTTTATCAGTAGTTTTCAAAGTAGTTTAGAAAGGAACTTGGTGCCATCATTCCTTTGTCATGATGGATAAAACAGAGTTGATCCATCCTGCTTTTAAAATACCATAACAAAGGAGAAAATACTCAGAATCAACCTTGATCAGAACCAGGGGGCATGCTAGTTTAATCCAGCACAACCGATTGTAGAGTGAGCACTGGTTTGTCAGCGGGAGCCTGCCACGTTAACTACACTTAATCTTCTTTTTTGTCTGCAAGATTGAATTCAATTAGGAGATTGGAGGCCAGTGAAATAGATTTTCTGCATCATGTGACCCAACTCGATCTCAGAGACAACAAACTGGGGGAACTGGACGCAACAGTTTTTAACAACGTCGAAGTGTTACACTGTGAACGGAATCAACTGGTGACCCTCAAAATCAGCGGCTATTTTCTCAAAGCCCTGTATGCTTCCTCAAATGGTAAGTGTGTTTTCAGGGCAGCTGTGATGGTGTCATCTGACTTCTGGGTCTCATACCTGGTTCTCCATGGGATGCTTACGGAGTGCAGTGCACGTCATCAGGAGGCTCTTGACGTGACCCTTGGAGGATAAAAGGGTTTCAGTGCGTGCTGTGTCATGCTACTCCCAGTTCTGAGCTTAGAAGTGACTTTCAAAATAACACTGGGCTACTGATTTGGAAGTTTCAAAACTGTAGAGTTCATAAAATTTGGGCTGAAATTCCTCTCTGTGTAATGGGGAGGGCCCTTGAAGTTGTCAGTTCTTTGGGTTGCATTAATGTATTGCTTTACCAAAGCAAATAGGGAATTTACTGCTTTTTCCCCAGAGTTGAGAAAGCTTGTACAAGTGGCCATTTGTGAGACAAACTAAAACAATATATATCTTTGCTACTAACACTAGCTGTTTACTCTGGCCAGAAAACTACAAAATCTATAACGAGTAACTTCATTTGTATTCAGTATTAAAAGTAATGCTGGATTTTCTAGTTGAATAATTCCTGTGTTCTCTGAATATGATTTGTTTAATATGTCTTTGGAAGCTGCTATTAGTTAAAATACTGAGTTTTCACCACCACTTTTAATGTTTGGAATAGTTTGGTATGGAGTAAACAAAACGCAAGCTCAAAGAGCTGTGAATTTGCGGAACAGTCTGCACTGCCTTTAAAGGTTGTCATCGTAATGATATCCAAGCCTATGCCCTCATTAAGTATTCATGCCAGGATCTTTGTAGCTGAGCAGAGTTAACAATCTGAGCATGTGCTGTGCAATGTGAGCTGAGAACCCAAGTCAACCCATATCTCTCAGTCAACTAACTGGCTGTTTGGTCTTGCTGTTCCTCCTGGCTACCCTCTCTTTGCACCCTCAGCCACCTTGTTTTAGTCTCATCTTCCAAGGGAACCACGAAGCTTGTTAGATCATTCACTGTAGTGGATTTTCTGTAGGCTTTCATAAATGTCTGCTGGTTTAGCTTCAACCTTAATGCTAAGTCATCAGCTACCTGAAAAACTTGAAACAGGAAATAGCGAAGCAATCAAACTGCAACATTACTGGCAGTGGTTGAGACCCTATGGAAGGTCTGTAAGGCTGTCTGAACCAGGAGCGCCATGGGGATGCAAAGGCTCATGTAATGTGTTGAAAAATACTCTGGATCTTGCCTGGAGGACTCTGGAGTATCCTTGTAGCTTACTGCTCCAGAGTGGGGAGTCTCTCTTCTGTGCCTGTTCCATCAGTGGAAGAGGTGAAGTTGCAGCTCTGGGACAGAAATGGGAATTTGCCTTGAAACTTCTTGTCTCTGATCCATTATACAGTGTCTGTCATAGTGAGTGCAATTGAATGTAGCAAATGTACTCAGGCATAATAAAGAAAGAAAACTCAGTTCACAAAGGTCTGGATCCTCAGAAGTTTTTTAGGTTACTGACTTGTTCTGGGTGTTAGCTGCTTAAAATAACTCATGGAATGGTTATTTAAGTGCAAATCTTTATCATCTCTTTCGGTTTTATTTTTCCCCCTAGAACTTGTTCACCTTGATGTGTATCCAGTGCCCAATTGCCTGGCTTACATGGATATTTCTAGGTAAGTATGTGTATTCTTAGGCCTGTGAAAAAAGGCTTATGGAAACGTGACATTCACAAGTACTTTACTAGGAGTGGGGGCAAGAATTGGACCTTGAGAAGACTGATTTTCACGAGTTAAAATATGGGCTTTGTTCTACTGGCAAGTTTTTCCCTTGATTCCTTTTTATAGATTTACTATCTTATAGAAGTACAACACGATGATTCAAACGTGTGCCAATGAGACATGTACAGAAGTTCCTTTCTGGGTATCTCTGTGTCACAAGCCCAGCGCAGGTGATGGTTTGATAGTTTACTCATCAGTACTGCAGCTCCTGCAGCTTATCATTGTTCTCCACAGCCCTGGCTGCTGGAGGGATGTCTGCAGCTGACATTTGAATGCACCCATTCATCTCACCTTAATGATGGGAGGTGAGATAAGGAAAGAAATGGAAAGGGCATGGATTAGTTTGTTTTAAATTTAAGTAATAATTTGAGAAAACACCTTATACGTGTCATGAATTCCGTAAATAAGATGGGCATTATTGTCTGCATGTTGAAGTGATAATCTCATTCACTAAAAAGCCTCCTTAAAGCACTCTTAAGCTGTTGAGGGTGGTTGTCACAATTAGTGAATTAACTTGGGCAAGTGTCTATCAACCTCAAAGTTTTCATCAACCCTGAGTCACTCCCCCTTGTGCACCTCAATGTAACACACAGGTATGGTTAAATAGGTATGATTTACTGAAAAGCGGTCCTTAGTAAAGCTGTGTTCTCTCTCGAGCCCTAAATTAAATTGGTGCAGAGGGCATGATTTTGATCACAAACCCCTTTTTGTGCCTCAATTCAGTGATGGCATTGTAACTAAATGGGGTAGGGCGTCTTTAGCGTCTTGGCTCCCTTGGAATTTGGGAAATCTGTTTGAGAAGGAAGCTATCTGAGGATAAGAGGGGTTGCTTTGCTATCGTACGTTTTGGGTAAAGGCTATTGCACAGATAAACTATAGGATAAAAGCACAGGAGAGCATCAATGTTGATCATGTTGTGTGAGGGTCCTATTCCTGAACTTCAGGTCTGTGAGTACCTGAAGATTGTTTGATGGCCAGTTTTGCGTCTGCAGCTGTTAACTGAAGTAGTGGTTGTGTGAATGCACACGCACAGTCTCCTCCAGGTATTTTGTGCTGCTAATTCTTGTCTTTTAAGACGGGACACATGGGTGCCCCACTGTGCCTATCTGCACATTTTCAGTGTGATATTTGGAAAAAACCTTAACTTGCAAGAACTTAATTTTTAGAAGAGTTAGTTTCTCTGCAGACAAGTGCAAGAAAAGCTAAACAGTTGACTTTAAGGATACAAAAAAGGGGAGGGGAAAAAAGCTCTCTTTCTGTCTTCAGTGAGATAGCTGAAGCATGGTAGAGCGGGTTTCAGGACTGAATTTCTAGGGGATTGAAGAGGTGTGTTTCAACCATGTAGGGTGTGAATATTTTCTGAGGAGTAATTTTCTTCTCCATGGAGAGATTTCTTCATTGTTGATACTCTGATACTCTTAACGCTTCTTCACTGATAATTTGGAAGTAGCTTTTCCCCTTTTCTTAGTGGCTACACTTCTAGGGAGTTAGTAATGATGTTAGCTTTCTTGCTCCCTCACTCTGGACCTTACTGCACCAGTAGTGCCCTCAAAGAACGGAGGGGAGATAGAATCTCATAGGAAACATGATAATAGCAGATTTATTTCCTACAGGTATCTGTATCTCTCTTGAGGCTGTATTCTTAATAGTCTTTACATCTTGATTATCGCTTAGTTATACCTCTTTGTATTCTTTATTCATAGAAATCACCTGGAAAACCTGCCTGAGTGGGTGTGTGACAGCAGGAAACTGGAAGTGTTGGATGTTGGCCACAATCAGATACGTGAGCTGCCTGCCCGGTGAGTCTTGCAGACCTGTTGCACAATGTGGCGCAGGATAAGCAATTCAGGAATAATTGCTGATTCAGTGTTTAGCTTGTTCCAGTGACTGTCAGGCCCATTTTATCTTTTGTTTGATTTTATTTTTACCTTGTGGGGTGTCGTCATGCCTCAAGTTTCCACCCAGCCTTTCTTCTTTTACTTTCATGCAGGGAAAGCAGTGCCTTTGAACTCCAGGTGGAAGTTTTGAAGCTGTTCATGTGGCTGTTGAGGCAGGAAAGCCCTTCATTTTTAATACTGAATATTAAATATTTACAGCCATAACTTTGCATGGCAGTTTAGAGATCCAGAACTTGCAACTTGGTTTCAGTGATGCTTAGAGATTCCAGTTCACAGCCCTGTTTGAATGAAAAAGGGCTGAGAGGAGAAGGTAAAGCCAGCAAGTAGAGCAATCACCTTTGCAATGAAGATGATATCTTTTCCAGGATGTTAAACTTAAACTTGCTAAATACAAATTATAGGAAAGCCAAGTGAGCAGGAAGGAAAATAAGAGTTTATTTTAAATAATTAATGGCTTTTATTAGGTTATTTTCTAGGGAGACTTGTTCCACTTGAGCCTACTGGTCAGGTGCTGGCATTGAGAATTTCAAAGTCCGTGGCTTCAGTGGAAGAGAGCTGACATTTGTGGCTGCAGTGTACACTTCAAAAGAGATGTGAAAGGGAGAACACACTGGGTGCAGAGAGTGAAATTGCATGTGGATGTACATAGCCATTGAAGATTGTAGACAGCGAATGTATGATGAGCTACTAATTATTTTTCCTTATGGAGCTGTACAGCACAGAGGAGCATCAGAAACCAGAAAGGATAGTTTTGTCTGGGTCAGATGAATGTGCCATATGGTGTGAACTGTCAGTTTTAGTGTCATAAATGGAAAGAGAGTAGATTTCAGAAATGTGGGCAGAAAAGGATGTGAGGAGATTTACCAAGCAAAGTAACGGGCTAACATGCAGACTATTAATCCCTCTGTGTTTCCACACAAGTGAAACTGCGCCTACTCAGAAGGGGGAGGGAGCAAAAGTTCATTTGCCTTTCATTTGCACTTCATAACAGCAAGGAGTATCAAGGCATACCGGATATCTTTGGAAGATTAATGGTTAGCTGAAATTAGGTACAGTCAACATCTCACTTGTCTCTCCTGCCATCTTATCATTAACCCCAGGAAATAGCTTATCTTTGAAAGCTCTTCTTTGTAGTATGTGTCCAGATAGCTTAGCTCCTAATAAGTTAGCTTAGTTTTAAGGCCCAGTTCAAAACACAGGCTTTGAAGGCCTGTTAAACTTTAGGGAAAACTTGGTCTGGATTTGAATGTAAACATCTCGGGTTCACAGACCTATTGTTAGCTTTCAGGTGAATACTAGTGCCCAATAAGTGTGCTGGTGTGCACTGCTGCATGCGTTACCATCTGCATAGAAGAGCTCTCTGACAAGCTGTGAAGTGAGCGAGCAGGACTTTCTGAGGAGGATGCTTGGCAACTCCAAACACAACTGTTCAACCCTTGAGTGACCAGCAGTTGCCTGGAAGTCTGAAAGTTACAGCTAATCTTGAACAAACTACAGTTCACTCTGGGTGGGTTTGCCTCCTGAAACAGAAAAACAATCCTTGAAGACAAAGAGTTGAAGCAGTTGAGACAGAGGACTGCGCGCTGACGTTGGTCTCGGTTAAAGAAAATGGGACCAGCATACACTGGGCTGTAGGGCAGCCATTGCTGCTTTGGAAGTACTGAAAAACAACAAAGAGGGTACTTAGTCTTAGCTATGCAGGACAAATTGATTGTCATAAAACTGATGTTTCTAAAAAGTCCCCAAAGAAGATGAAAATGCTTCAAATAAGAGTTGCCAAAATGGCCTTGCTGCCATCAGTAAACAAGATGTCTGTATGTGGTGGTTTGGTGTTTAAGATCTGTTTGTATTCGACTTTGTGTTGTCTGGAACAGTTGCTTACTAAAGGAATTGTTTGAATACCGTATTTTCTCAGATGATGCTGAGCAGCATGCTTGTCCTTACGCCTTTTGATCCCATCAAAACTTCCAGTGGGAGTTGGCCAAGTGGGAAATCTGCCCATAGGGAAGAGCAGCTTGAGAACCAGGTGTCCCAGGCTCATTAGGAGCTTGCTTAGTTAAATGCTTGTGGTTCAGCCTCTCTTCAGGCAGCCCAGTTCCTTTCACACATGTGTAACTTGGAAATTAAGAGAAAGCCAAGTAAAATCCCAAAGACTTAAGCAGTTCTTGTGAATTATTACTAACACATATTTTCAGTGAAAAGCCAATTGCTAAGGTTTTTGCTGTGACTTGAACTTTTTTGTTTTAAATGACTGCTGACCCCACCCATCAAAAAACCCCCAAAACAATCCACAAACAAACCCAAAGTGATAAATGTTTTTAAGATGATGTCAGCCAATTCTGCTTTTCTCCTGTAATGTTTGGTATTGCTGATACTGGCCAGTCTTGACTAGGGAAGGACATAGCATAGAATGGAACAGTCACCCTCTAAGAGAGTTTTTCAAGTAAAGGCAGAGTGAAGCAAGAATGGTTAAATGCTGAAAACATAATAGATATGCTTATCGCTCTATGATAAGTCCTTTCACCCTGTGTTGAGCCTTCTGGAATGATAGAGCTGGCTGTTGACTTGTATCCACGGTCATAATGCAGATGATCCAGCCAACTGAGATAACTGTTAACACTGGCGCGCAGATACGGAGTATGAGTGTATCTGTCAAGGGGAAGATACTCAGCATGCTTCATTGATTATTTTGGCACAATAATCTGATGACCTGATGTTTTGTAGGGAAAGGGGTGGGGGGGCAGAGGCTCTCTGTGTGTATTTGGGTCATTGTAACAGAGGGAAGAAGATTTTTTTTGCTTTAGTGCTGAGTAATTTGAGAGTCTTTGATTGAAACGGGTCAGCATGATGCAGAGGCTTACCAGATTAAATAGTATGATAGCAGGAATGTAAGACAGGTGGCAGATAAAGAATAATCTTTTTTTTTCTTAATTTGCTGAAAGTGGTTCCCATGCAAAATTGAGAGTTGCTCCATTTTTGAGATCTTCAGCTGCAGGTTTTAAACTCCTTAGTGCATTGCTGATACTGCAAATTTTAGTTTAACTATTTGATCAAAACAGCTGGGTTTTTTTTCTTGTGTCTACATTGCCCTCTTCCTCCCCTCCTATCCTACTGCAGCCCCCCCCCCCAAAAAATGGAGCAGGGGGATGGGACCTCCAGGTCATCTATCGCTTGTAAAAGCTCAAGAAAGTAAAGCCGATTAGGTGAATTTCATTCGCTGCAGAACTGGAAAGGAGGCTTTATGTTAGTCTGGTATTAACAAAAAAGGAAAATGGGGGGGTGGGGAATTGTGTTGGATTATGAGTCAGCACGTGATGAATAGAGCACTATGAAGCTTGTGGGGTGTCTGGTGATTTCACCCACACTTCTGAAGTTCTTCCATTAGCTTGGGGGATCCCACAAGTGCAGTTTTCTGCAGCCTTTGTTGGTAATTACCTCCTTCACTGTCGTGCTTCTATATTGGCGCTTTGTACAGTGCAGTAAGATAACACTTTCTCACTACTTTCACTCCTGAATCATCCTTAAACCTCCTTCCTTGTCTCTGAACAACATTTTTAAGAAGTTGGTGGAGAGTGGGAAGACATTATTGGATCCGTGCGTAATTAATACCATGTCTCCTAATCAGTTGGCTGAATCACTTTCTTGTATTGAACCGTGATATCACATCTAAATTCTCAAAGCAACTCCTTGGTTTAGATTTTTCTCATTTTTGGTGGTGTTTTTTTTAATTTCTCCAAGGTTGTTTTATAACAGTAGCTTGCGCAAGCTTCTGGCGGGACATAACATGTTAGGAAGGCTACCGGATCGGCTCGAGCGGATGCAAGTGGAGGTCCTGGACGTGCAACACAACCAGCTCCTTGAACTGCCATCCAACCTGCTTTTGAAAGCAGACAGGTAAATATAAAGAAATTTGATGTCGACTTGGACCTGAGGCACCTTACTTCGTGTGTTACTTCCTAGCTGAAAGGGTAATCTGAGGTTTCCCTAATTTGAAAGTTGCCAAGCCTTGTGTGGTAAGAACAGATGTCTGCCCAGCTCACCAAAACACATTCTTTTTATTCTGGTTTTGTTGCCTTATATGGTTGCTGCTTTTTCCCCACCAAGCTCCTGCTGAACACCTACTTCTTGAAATCTAGCTGTAAAGCGAAGCACATGCTATTTTCTACTACATACACTGAGATGGGTTAGTGGCAGTTTCTTTAAATACATATTTCTTAGGCTTGTTTGATGGAGTGTGAAAGCTTTTTTTTCCCCTTCAGTCAGAAGCTAGAACTTATTTATACCTGTCAAACAAAACAAAATCTGTGCATAAGGCTGTCAGAGTAACTCAGTTATTCCCCTGCCCTTGCTTTGTGAATTTTATTTTTTTTATGCCTTTCAAATGTTTGTCACTAATTTAGCTGGTGTCATCACTTGATCTGCTTTCTGGGTTCTTGTTTTTATGCTGCTGTTTCTTTAGTCTCATAGTCTTAGTAATATTTTCTTCCTGGGTATGAACATACTCTGTAAAGTTGACCAAGATTGAAATACAGGAGGTCAGCAGCACAGCCTGGGGATGGTTGGATGGGCTTGCCCTGCTTGGTGTCAGTGTTCCTTGCACCTCTGCGCTTCCACAAATAGTCGTGGGGTTTCTGAGCATTTGACCTGTGCATAATTTAGCAGGCAGTGAGTTTGTGTGCTGTGGGGTTTTATTTCTGATCGTAACTCTGACATGGAACCCATAGCTCCTGGGTTTCTTGAGCAGTGGAGAAACAAAAGGAGTGGTCATCTCGCTATCAACAGCTGCTCACCCAGTTAGAAGCATTGTGAAACCCTTGCTGGTATACTGCTCATTGTGTCAGGTCACATTTCCTGGGATTTGCATCGTTGGGAGTTGGAGAATTCAACTGTGGTTGAGATAATTTCTAAATAAACTCATAACTTCACTTACTCTTGAGCAGTGATGTACTGAAAAATTCATCATTAGGTTAAAAAACTCTCTTTCAAAAAATGAACTTGACTAGGATGGGGGTTTGGTTCTGGGAACCAGTGCATGATTCATTTCAGCCTTGATTTGCTTGAAAAACATTTATTGAAAAATAATTTTTGTCCTTTTTTTTAAGTAACACTTTTGCATACCTGTCCACGTTCAAGCCTGTGAAGGGTACCACGTTTGGAACAAATGGTGTATTATCAGCAAAGTTATTGTCATGTTAATTTACTAAGATTCAGTGCTTTGACTGCATTTCTATATAAAGTCCCAAGCACTGAATCTTAGTGATGTTGCTGCTATAATAATTGTGATTATCTGCCACATTTCTGTTTAAAAATTGTGACATTCATAGCTTGTTTGTGTGGAAAAGATGTTTCGCATCAGCAGCTCCAGTTGTCTTGCATATGATTTTTCAAACTATTGCATGCAAGAGATTGTATGAACTTCAGAAATGAAACATTGTAAAAAGCTGCTTTTTTTACAGGAAGTTGCAGAATTAGTCAATAAAATAAATCCTATTTATAGCTCCCAAGTTGAAATTCCTACCTGCTAACTTGGAAAGAAACCTTTAAGTTTGACAAAGCTACGAGCATCTTTGAAAGCAAAGAGAGAAATAATTTTGTAATATTTGTATTAAAACCAGGTTATAGGTCTAGGATGCAGATTAGTGTCATTTTGGCAGTGAGAAGGAAGCTTAATAAATTTTTCTTGTAACGCGACTCATCTTTCTAAACTGAGCTACAATATTTCAGACAACTCTTGTTGGGTTTTTTTGTGATGCCAAATGAACTGGGGCTAGATTTCCAGAAGTAGTTCAATACTTGCTGAAGAGGAAGAATTGGAAAATACACAACAGGATCTGGGGCCCGCAATACAAGAAAGATGTGGAACTGTTGGAGAGGGTTCAGAGGAGGGCCATGAGGATGATTAGAGGGCTGGAGCACCTCCCCTACAAAGAGAGGCTGAGGGAGCTGGGCTTGTTCAGCCTGGAGAAGAGAAGGCTGCAGGGGGACCTCATTGCAGCCTCCCAATACCTGAAGGGAGCATACAAACAGGAGGGGAATCAGCTTTTTAAAAGGGTAGACAATGGCAAGACAAGGGGGAATAGATTAAAGGTAAATGAAGAAAGGTTTAAATTAGATATTACGAGGAAGTTTTTTACAGAGGGTGGTGAGGTGCTGGAACAGGCTGCCCAGAGAGATGGTGGATGCCCTGTCCCTGGAGGTGTTCAAGGCCAGGTTGGATGGGACTCTTGGGCAACCTTGTGTAAGATCCAGGCCTGGAGGTTGGTGGCCCTGGCCTGTGGCAGGGGAGTTGGAACTCTGTGATCCTTGGGGTCCCTTCCAACCCAGACCATTCTGTGATTCTGTGATGAAATGACCGATTGGGACCTGTGGATTTCCCCCCACACACCCTCCCGTAGCTTTCAAGCCGTACAGGGGCATGTGTTTTCAGTCTTCGATGGTTATGAACAAAGATGAACAGAGCTTATCTGTTTTGGCATCTCGTGGTTACTGGGACCTCCATTTGTGAGGATAATGGAAGAAGTTGCCTTGGGTGGGGTTCCCCCTCTCCTTGTTCCCTTTACTGGTTTACCTGACTTGGCTTGCAAAGGGCTGATCCATGCTGGTCCTGCTGTGGCTGCTGCAGGAGTGATAGCTGTGAAGGAGAACAGCCGTGTGTGATGGCCGAGTTTTAAGTTTGGAATTTCCTACAGGAAACAGCTTTCTCTTTATTTTGTTTTCCAATGTTTGCATCTGTCAGCAAAGTGTCAACAGAAGTGGATCTGGGCCAGGGAAAGGTGTTCTGGGGTTTGTTTTGTTTTGAAAAGGTAAAATGGCTGTCTTCTCCAAGCATTCCCTGGGAAGCACAATCTGTACTGCCAGACGTGCCAAGAACTGGGTTTCCCGAGTGGTCTGCCATGGTCTCTACTCAGCGTGTAATGTTGGACAAATCACTTTACCTTACAGAACCTTTATCTCTCCATAAAATGACTTACCTTTTGCAGCCTTGAAAAGATGAGTTTATTTTTTCAGAAAGGTGCTCAGGCCTGTGCCACTGACAGATGATATCTTGTCTGGATATGAAGTGTCATGCTGTGAATTATAAATGCTTTCTCCTTCTCAACCCTGAATACTCGGCGAAGTGGGTGTGAAGTGCCTTGGGCAGACTTCAGCACAAGCACTGGTGGGTTTTGACATCTAGAACATCTGAGGAAGGGAGGGAAATGGGTGCATTGGGGCACAAAGAGAGAATAGCACTTTCACCCAAAAAAAAAAAGGAAAAAATACAAAAAGACCTCTGTTTTCTTAAAAGAAGAATCAATAAACGTCACTTTTCTGCCTTAATCCTTTAAAAACCGTGAGAAGGTGCCAATCTCTGCTGAAGAGTATAATTAGGGATATTTTATTGGCCTGCTTTTTAATTAATTTTCTATTTTAACCTATTACCTGAGGAGAAATTGAGGAGAAAATGAAACATTTCTATGGCCAAAAAGAACCTGGTTCTGTTTACTGCACTGAAACTGCACATCTTGATCACGTTAGCGAGGATTTCTTGTGTAGGGTGGGGATTTTCTTGGCAAGATGAGCCACCACAGAGGCAGCCAGATAATCTCTACATTTCTCATTACCAGATGCTGCAAAAACAGAATTCATGTGAGTGCTGTGGCTGATGGGACTCAGCTTGGGAGTTTTCCCCAAACCTTCTTTCATGCACCTGCATTCCCCTCCACCTTTCATTTCTATTCATCAGTCGTGATGCTTTTCCCTCTCTCTCTGATTCTCGTACGGACATTTTACTGTCTTCCTTGACCAGTTTGCAGCAAACTGTCATTTAATGACATGGAAATAGTTTTACAGAATGCTCTTCAGATAAGACAGACCAGCATTCAAGAGCTTTGGGCAGAGTATGGTAGAAAAGTGGTGGCAGTTTGTCAAGGGAGGTGAAAAACAGAGACGGTGGTGAAAGTCAAGGGTTTGCCTCTTGCTTAAGTTTCCTTTCCAGTTAGGATGAAAGTTTTTGGTATAAACCCTTAAAACAGCCATCAGACTACTCAGAGCAATTTTGTGGTGAAGATGCATAGTGGTGCTGTGCACAACTTAAACCTTTGGGCTTCTAGCATCTGGAAGTGGCCAGCTGTGGTGGCTAAGCCAGCTTCAGCTATTCAGAGCCTGTCTGGGCTCTTGTCTGCATGATTCTTCTTTTCTGCTTTGTTCATCTCTTCTTATCTGTTTTCATTTTGTGTTTGATTTGATTTAATTTGTTTGGGCTAGGTTTGTTGTTGTGTTTTGTTCTTTGTTTTTTTGTTTTGGTGGGTTTGGGGGTTTTTTTAGGGCTGGAGCTCTGGAAGGTGACCCAGCTAAATTTGCTCTTACTTTATACTTAATGTTCCCACCCACTGTGGCTGCTGAGTTTTAGATGCAAGTATTCTCAATCTTATCATGAATGCAGGAGAAGTGAGGTAGGAAGCAAAGTCAAATGAAGGCAAAGAGCTGTTTGAGTATTGGGTCTGCATCCTTTGGTGCAGAAATGTGTAGCTGCATTTGTTTCTTCGCTGGTGGGTTAGGGTTTGCAAGCAGGTATATTAGAACTGGGGAAATCCCACTTACCGACACAGCTAAAGATAGGTTAGAAAGTAAGAGTTGAGGAGACAGCAGCAGTTAAGTGGTTTCTTTGGCAGCCTGTCAACAGGAAGGGGATTCACTTGAAGGTTTCTGTTCTGTCATGGTGGGGGTTTTTGTGTTTTAAAGGAGCAGAAATATGTCCTCTTTTGCATGGGCTGGCAAAACTGCCTGGATTTTTTTCCCCCTCCCCCTAGACACGCTTAGCTTGCAGGATCCTTCCTCACACACCTGCTACCAGAATCATGAATTATTTTAGGATTAAGTGATCAGAAATTGAGGGCATGTCTCTGCAGAAAGAACCGAGGAAGAAATTTTGTATTTTGATTGCTCTGTGCTGATGGAGATCTTGGGGCACAGGCCAGGCTGGAGATCTTGATGCCTCTCTTTGCAGCTGCAGTATTCTTTCCAACTCTTATCGGTACTTTCAAGCTAAGCACAGTGGTTTTGATTTGCTGCCACTTTGCCATTGGATGTGGTTATCTATGTTGTTCCTTTTAACGCTGAACATTCCAAAGGTTTGAACATTCCACCACTGACATTTTTCAGCGGTGGCTGTGCCTTACCACCAGGCCAAGTTTGCCAGGCTACCTCCGAGGGATCGGGAGAGGCTCTGTTCTCACAATTGCCTGCGTGTGCTAGAGGTAGGCTGTGGTGTTAAAAAGCAGTTTCAAACCTTTTGCAGTTTTCAGTCGAAGGTTTCTGTCCTTGGCTTCTGGAAGTTCAAATTCAGATTAGAGTCCTCTGGTTTTAAATAGGGAACTTGTGTGACTACGCATTAGGGGTGTTTGGTTGAATCAGATCTATGGCCTTGATTCTAGCCCGTTCTGTGGGACAGTCGTCTTTCCTCTGTTTTTCTTTCTTGGAGAAGTTAAATCCAGCAAGAGATTGTGCTTTAATACCCCATAAAACTGAAGGTGACTTATTCCAGCCGGAGATCAGTGTTTATGTTATTGCCCTGGAGGAGAATTTGCACCTTGTCAAAGCCGAAGAAATCTGGCATCTCCCTGCCAGCGCCTTCATTTCTTTCTTAATCCCCAACACTCTCTTAGTACTTGTTAATTCATGCTCCCCTCACTATGTTATACTCTGGTATGCACACAGGCTGCTGAATTCAGGGGTTTGTAGTGATGCTGTACTTTTTCTTTTTTTCATGAGCTTGTGGTATAGTGTGTGGGTGGAATTGGAAAGGGAAACAATTAATTTTGGACTGAGCTTTAATACTTGACATTCTGCTTCCATCTGATAAGCAATGAGTGGGATATCTTCAAGGAACATGAATCAGTTTGAGTCCATGCACAAGAGACATGGGAGCAATTCTGCCCAAGTAAATTTCCACTCCTCTGGAGGGCATTTGTAAGATGTGCCTTCTAAGGTAGCAGCTGGCACATTGCACGAGAATGGAAAAATAGGGGAGTGGAAATAACCTGGAGGAGGACTTCTGTGTTAAATCAGCGTGAGGGGAAAACCTGATGGGCAAGTATAGATTTTCCTTCTTTTTTCTTTTTTTTACATAAGATTATAGCACAGAACTGACAAAGCTCTGGCAGTAGCAATCTGCCAAAGAATATCGGTGTGTTGTTGGGTGTTTTTTTTATTTTTTGGAAATCCAGCTAATATCTTGAAAGAATTACCATTTGATAATGTTTTTACCACTTTAATATAACAGCTGGTGAAAAGGAACATGTAAATAAGCAGCATACTCTTTTTCTAAAAAGTTAATTTGATTATAATGATGTCAACTACAGACACAGTAGGTGACTATCCTGAACCTGGCTGTTGAGTGCTACCCAGGCACGAGTTATTACGCATGTGATAACGCAAGATAACTGTGCTACCACAAGGCTGCCATACTAGACTGTTGGCAAGATTTTGCTGGCCACCTAGACCTTGTTCACATCAAGGCACTAAACTGCGGGTCAGGACTATGGGGATTTATTTCCAATGTTGTTGTATCATTCTCCAGAAGTTTTGGCAAAAGGGATGGGGAAGAACAATGGATCTTCTCTCTCCTTTTCCTGTTGAAAATACATCCATCAGAACTTACTTTTGGCAGGAATATGCAGGTTCCAGACACTTTTTAATACAAGTGGGGGAAGAGCTTGAAATTTCTTTCTGTATTCCACTAATGTTAAAAACAGGAGAACTTTTGTTTGATGCGTTTTTTATTTTAATTTAAAATGGCTTCGTTACTGTAGACTGTGATGAGAGCAATGTGCCTTTTCTCACTCGAAGTTTTCAGCTGCGTTTTGGCCTACCTATACTTGAGCAAACTAAGGTTCTTCTGAACTTCGTAGCCAAAGGATGCTCTCTAGGTCATCTGCTTGGCTCTGGTTATTACAAGAAGGTACCTGTGGAACACACCACCTTATTCTGCTGCAGCTTGTGAGAAGACTTGTAAAATACAGGGTAGCAGGAGGTGCTCTTTCCTGGGAGATATTTTTCTGCTGCCGCCTCCTCATCCCTGTCCTATTCTTGTGAAAGCTCACTATTCCCAGCAGCCTTGAACCTCTTGATTTCTTAAGCCTTTCCAGTCTGAGCTGAAGGTGACCATTCTGCACTGAGTGGTACAAAAGATACTGGGGCTTTAATGATGTTCCTTTTTTTTTTTTTTGGTGGAGAGACCCTGCCATGCCTACCAGATGGAAGCTGTTAAAAGTACTGTACTAGCTGTCTGTACTAAGGCAATAGGTGTGCTTGCTGGTGTTTAATTAAAGTATGGGAACCGTTGGTGTGGTGTGCTTGAGTTTAATAATCCAACTTCGAATGAGCATAATGTATTTTTAGTTTATAGCTAAAGGGTGAAATTGAGCAGCATCTTTTTAGAATAAATAAATAAATTTTAAATCCCTCTCAGCCGCTTATTCCCTTCTCTGTATTAATCCTTCCTCTCCTCCCTTCCTCCTCTGGAGTTTTACCACCCTTGTGAATAATGAATGAGCGTGAGGATTAAACTGTGTTTCTCTGGCCTCCTCTGTCTGTGTAAAACAGCTAACCTAGTTTCAGTTCTGCGCAGTGCTGAGAGATTTTTGCTTCTAATGGAAACAGTGGGGTTTTTTAATCCTTTGGCATCCCATGTGACTCCTCTGTAGCATGTCTGACCCTTATTTGCTGCTGAACGAGTTTCAGCCAGCTGCAACTCTTGCAAATCCATTTCATTCATTAATAGACCTTAAAGGTCATGGGTGGATTCCTGCGTGCTTGGGAGAAGCTATCGATGTTTCACCGCTTTCTCTGAAGATGGATGGCAGGAGCACACCTACCTTTCGTGTGCTGATCAGTAGCTTTGCGGGCTTCAGCCAGCTCCTTTGAGTCTTGTTTCTTGAGTGCAACTTTGCCCATTGCAGCTGCCCGTTCCTGTTATTCGGCATTTCCAGCACAGCCTGGTTTGAACACGGTTGCTGCAGACTGGCAGGCACACACTCACTTCTGTATTGCAAGTTCTCTTGGGCAGCCTTTTCTGAAAAGGGGAGGAAGGAAGAGAGAGGTCTTATTTCTGTTGGAAAGGCATGGTTGTGCCAGAGTTGCTTACTAAAGGATAAATAGTTGTATTTTTCCATTTCATTGGAATTGCTTGTGTGCGTTCTAGCCCTCGAGATGCCTGCAGCATGTATTCCTCCAGTGCTGCTGTGGTCACCAAACTCCCCTAAAGAAATGTAAATCCTCTGCCTGCAGAACATGATTGGGAGGAGTGGGCAGTGCCTATACCCCAACGGGGCTTGCACCTATCCTGGAAAAAAAATCCTTGGAGATTGAAAGAATAACTTAATTCCTGTGCTGCTTCAGCCCTTCCTGCTTGTGGTGGGACTGCAGAAAGTATTGACAAAGTCTTCTGCTACTTGGGGGGCAAGAGGTAGGGGAAGGGCATTCAGGAACTACAGAGATATCTGGTTGTCTTGTTGCATGCATCAGCAAGCAAGAACATAACTTTTTCTTTAATTTACTATTGGCACACTCTCCATTTTAAAATCTAAAAGGCAAATTACTGCTTGGTTTCAGGGTTTTTTTTGTGATTGGTGCATCTTTAGTTATCCAAATATTCAAAGAGTACTTCTTCATATTTTGTAGTTGCTTTCAGGCTCACAGGTTTAAACAGAACACTGTCTGCACCCTAGCCAGTATGTAAAATACTGAAAAATTTGCTGGCTTTGTTACCAGTGACTTCTTTTAGGCACTGGAAGTGCAGCTGATTTGGTGGTAATGAATTCAGAATTCATTTTTATGTGGAAAGAATATGGAAACAGTGTGGTTTGTTACTGCTTTTGCCTGTAGGCTCATCTCTAGTGATGTTGGAGGTGCTGAGGCCTTGATAAGGGGATAGAGGCATTTTGACATACCCCTTTTGCTGACGTTCATACAAATGTGTTCATTCAAAAACGCGATCAGAAATTTTGTTTGTACGATGCTAGACCTCTGGTCTTTCTGCCCGTTGTTGTGAACGTACTGCTTTTGACCTTTGCTCTATGACTACCTTAACTCTTAAAAATAGGGATTTTTATTTATACTTCTAGACAAAATCTGCAGGATGTTTCACTGGACTCCCTTTTGCAACTTCTCTTTGCAGCCTGAGATTTCTTAATGCCTCTGCCAACAAACTGGAAATGCTTCCTCCAGCCACTCTTTCCGAAGAAACCCACAGCATCTTACAGGAGCTGTATTTGACCAATAACAACCTCACAGATAAATGCGTGCCCTTGTTAACAGGCCACCCGCACCTGAAGATCTTGCACATGGCTTATAATCGCCTACAGAGCTTCCCTGCCAGGTAAGTAACTGGTTTTGCTGCCTCTGGCCCACCCAGTGGGTGGGCATCACCAGGCATTTTCACAGCAAGAAGTAAATCTCTCAGAAACGTGGTGGCACTGGCTGTATTTTGAATGCAGCGATGCTGCAGTGGGTGGATTTACCTGCAATGCCCTCCTGCACACTGCTGTCCTCTCTTGCGTCAGGCAGGTGAGCCAGTGCCGCCTGTTAGTCGGGGCGCTTTGATTGCGCTCAGTTCTCTTCAACTGGACTAATTCAGCATGACCGCAGTGCGCTTTTGAGGTTAAACAAGGGAGTTGTCTGTTTTCCCTGGCTTGGTCACTTTGCTTATGCCTGTTGGGCTTTCCCTTAGAAGAGATTTGTGAGCGTGGCAGTCTGGAAATGTCCTCTAGAAGTGGGCTAAACCTTGATGGGGAAAAAGCCTCTCACCCCAGAAGGAGATTCTGCCTTGGCAGCAATTTCAGTACTTTCAATTCACTCTGTTTTAATCAGAAATCTTTCAAGTGTAAGATGTGCTGTAAAGCTGATGGGATACAACCTTGGAAAAGAGATGCCAATAAATAAAGGAAGAGACGTCTCTGTCCTTGACTGATCTTCTGAGCAGCTGGGCTTCAACAGCGAGGGGAAGGGAGGGAGATGAATTAGGGGGGAGGGAGAAGATGGGAGATCTTGGGATGAAGGGAGAAACTATGGTTGAAAGAAAGGGGAAGGCAGGAGGAAAAAGTAGTGAACTGGTGAGCAGGGTAAATGTAAGCAAAATAAATCACTTGAAAAGTAGCGTTAACAAAACATTGACTGAAGAAGCACACGTTTTGTTCCACAACTGTGTTAGCGTCTGATGTGAGGAGAGGTGACAGGCACTGCTGTGAACAAGGACCAGAGTCTGCAATCTTATTTTCTTAAAATAATGAAAACCACTGCTCTTACCACCACTTCAAAATAAAATATGCTATTAAAAGAAAAAACTCTCAAACTTCTGTTTTCATAGCAAAATGGCCAAGCTGGAAGAGTTGGAGGAAATTGATATTAGTGGGAACAAACTGAAAGCCATTCCAACAACTATCATGAACTGCAGACGTATGCATACTGTAATTGCTCACTCCAACTGCATCGAAGTCTTCCCAGAAGTCATGCAGCTTTCGGAAATCAAGGTAAGGCAGGAACGTGCTTTGGAAGAAGCAAGTATAATACAATTTTTACCAATTGTGTTCTCCCCTTAGGTCTCTTGTGGCTACGGGATAGCATATAGTCTCAGACATTACAGAGATCTGACAGCTGCTTTCTCCTCTGAGGTCATACAAAAAATATTCGCCCTTGTGTTGCCTTAGACTGGAAGGGAAGAGGAGCCTCAAAGTCTTGATTCACCTTCACCAAATCCTGGCTCCTCTGCCAAAAAAGTGTTAATTGTCTTCCTGTGACAGTCTGTTATGACACGACTTAAACATTTGGCAAAGGCTGTGCGTAATTAACTCTTGCTGCCTTGGCAATCAGTTGGTTATGTAGGAATGGACTTTGTTTAGAGCATGTGTGGAAAAACCGCTAAAGCTGCAAAATGGGATAGGCCTTAGGGACAGAGATAAATTCCAGGAGTGCGGGATTTGAGTATTCATGCAAGCTACTTTAATTTTCCTAATTGCAGTCATATTTTGTGCAACCTGAGGAATGCTTAATCCGCCTCTTGAATGTGTTTCCAGAAGTAATTCTGCACTTTTCCTGACACTTCTTTCTGCGGGACGTGTGCTTTGCTCGACCGCGCTGAGGAGCGCTACCGCTTACCTTTTGTGAATCAAGGTCTTGCCTCTCGACTGCGTATAGCGTAAAACGCTGTGCGCTGCACGCTGTTTCTGCTGGCCAGAGCTGGGGGCGGGGTGGGGGTTAACTTGCAGCATACAGATCTCGTGACATGGCACAAAAAATCTGTCGTTCTCCGCGGCTGAGAACTGGTTACTTGCTCGCAGGCCCAAAACAGCCCCAGTGTCCTTCGGGCAGCCTGTGAAAGCAGGAGGCCGAGTTCTCAGCCTGGCGTGCATGCCTCAGTGGCTGGGGTCAGGCAAAGCAGCGGGAGCAATAGTTCTGTTGGACAAGTGAGCGCATGTAGAGATGAGCTTTGTGGTTTTAGCCAGGAAATCTGAAACAAATTTGTGGGTTTTTGAATACTCCTCCCTCCTTGGAACAATGGCCGGAGGAAGCAGAGGGCCATTTAGAATCAATCAGAAGCATAGCCTTTTTTCTTTGAGGAAGAATTGGGGTGGGGGAGCGAGGCTCTGTGCAGTAAACATTTCTTTAAAAGTATGAGGGTGGTGTCAACCAAAAAAAAAACCACCCAAATAAAGGTAACGTAAACATGCTGATGGGGAACAATCAACTTTTTGTCCTTTTGTTCCTGCATTTTGGGGAAAGCTGAATGTTTCATAAAAACATTGGTATTTAAACTATGACTCTGACAGGGTGCTCAGCAGAAAAACGCTCTTGGAAGACCCGGCAGTTTCTTCCTGCTAGTTCCCTACGGTTATTTAGTTCTCTTGAGCAGAAGAAAAGGCCATGGACGTCACTACCTGTTTTGGGACTGAAGGAATAGCATGTGTGACTTCATCTAAGAGAACGGAGTGTTCTAGGACTCCACCTTTGTGGAGGGAAAATGCCTGGTCAGTGCTCAAGCCTGGCTTTGACTTAGGTGAGATGAGTTCATGCAGTTGCCAGACAGGAAGGTGCCTTGTTGGCCATAGGGATTCTTCTGGCCTCTTGGTGATTTCTCTAGGGCTGGGATTGGTGGTAATCAGTTTGGAGGTCAAGCTTGCACTGCCTGGTGGTGTCTGTTACTTTCCTAAACTGGAGCTCCTTCTTGGGTACGTGAGAGCATTCAGAATGTGCCCAAGTTAAGTTCAGAATTTATTGTTTATGGATTTGGTTGCCTAGTGAAATAAGCTTGCTTGTAGCAAAGCATGGAGTTGTATAGTCTCGTGTCGCCTCTGATTATATCACACTTGATGGTTAATTCTAACTGAGGTGGTATTCAAACACTTGAAACTTCTTGGGAAACTCTGTTACCTGAGGTAATATGGCTGTTTGGCTTTTGTATTTAATTAGCCTGGGAGGCTGACACGTTAGGGTTTTCGAGTAAGTGATACAGGAACAGCTGCTAGCAGCAGTTACTTTGCTGTCTGAAATAATTTCAGAAGGAAAGCTAGCATAAACGATGATGCTTTTACACTGACACTAACTCCAGGATTTCCAGGCTTTTATACTATCCAGCATTAGGTTTATCTTCTGCAAATGGCCAAGCAGCTGGAATCACACACACCTCAGTCAGTGCCCCAGCAGATTCTTCCTTACAGCCATTGTTTGACTTCAGCTTGCTTGCCTTAGAAAATAAAAAGGGCACTTTTTAAACTGCTACCCAGCTTCCTGGTGGTCTTTTACAGACAGACAGTTTACTTCACGGTCCAGTTTTTGTTGACTGATGAGTTTCTTCTCTTTCCATGTTGTCTTGCTGGTCTGCTGCAGTGAGGGCAATACGAAGATTGACATCACAGCTTTTGGGTCAAGCTTATCTTTCACAGGAGCATTGCCTTGAGATCTGAAATAAGTAAAGATCTGTTAGCAGGAGCATCTTAAAGATGAAACTCGATACTTTTTTTTTTGTAGTTTTTCTCCTGGTTAACTAGGTTAGTATCAGTATGGCTGCCTTCATTCACAGCTGGAGATAACTCGAGTCCCACATTGGACAGAACAGTTTCAAAGCTGTAAACACAGTGTAAGCACATGCTGACTATTAAACCCTATCTTAACAGCTGGCCCATCTGGAGTAAAACCCTGTGTGCAGCTGCAGGAGTTGTTCTGCTGCTGCATGGGTGCAGCTAAACCATCTTGCATTAAAATAATGCATGAGGAAATTTGGATCAGTTAGGGAATACACTTTCATCCTTGCCTGAGGACTAGAATAAGGATTGAATTTAGCACCAATATGCAGAAAGTCCTTGATGGTACAAATCAAATATAAGAAATCCTATCCTAATAAATAAGTGATCTTCACTGGTGCCTAGGGACTGAGAACCACGCTGCAGAGCGTTGCTACCCTTGGCACATTGGGCATTTAATGAGAGCAATGAAATTACTTCACTGATTTTTGTACCTGTTACTCCAGCGTGCTCTCCCATCAGATTTGTAACGGCATCAAGGTGTGGAACACAGCAAGGCCTGCTGGCAGCTTCTTTAATCTGCAAAGTAATTACTGATGCTCTGGAAGGAGCAAGGAGTTGTGCAGAAGGGAAGAGCTCGCTGCAATAACTGTTCTGTTCAGCCCTCTGCTATTTTGTTTGTGCGACAGATTTAAACGCCAATTTCCTTATCGTGCTTAGATAACATCAGCAGTTTGTTCTTTGTAGATAATAAGGTCTCCGTATTAGACAGCCTCAGGATTCACAATTTGGGTTGGAAATTTGTTATTTCCGTTAGATCTATTCAGTGAAGTGCTAGTAGACTTCTGCAGATTTTACTAGGTTATCTTTATGCCTTTTACCAGCCAGGACCCAATTTCTTTGACTATACCTACAAAAATGGCAATGTCTCACTTGTGTCAGTGGAAATTACTTAATGGTCAAAATGTGCAGCTAGGAAAAGCCTACCCTCCACCCCCCTTCAGCTTCCTGGTTTACTACAGTTTTCAAATCTATCTTTTTTAGCAAGTTGAAAGTAGAAATTTTTTTTTTCTGCAAGATGTGGGTAATTCTTCTATCCCCTGTTAAATACCAGCCTGCTCTGTCTTCTGAATGTTGGGTAGATCTTTTGGTGCATGCGACACTGATGGTCCCATAATAGGGTGTGGAGAATTTGTTTTATTCAAAAATGCCATATTTTTCCCTCTGTATTGACTTTCATCTGGATATGGAGCTTTAAATTACACTGGGGGTGTGGAATTTTGTCATTCTAGTGCACTTGCACTTGTTTTAGTTAATTTGTGCATAGCTGCTGGATAGCCAGCAAGCTTCTCTGCTGTTCTGTATTTTCTTCTGAAATATTTAAGCTTTAATTTTTTCATTGATTTTACTGACTTCTAAAATGGATTTGTATTAAAATATGATGACACAAATTAAAACCATATTTAAAACTGCTCCAATAGTTTTTTCCTTTGCCCCCTCTACTCCTCTCCACAGGCAATCATAACCCTCTTTATTTTAATATCCCTCAGTAAATATTGAATTCTTGAGAACATGTTCATACTGATGCTGGTTTAAACTGGCGTTGGAGAAGGGACTGCTCTGCCAGTGGCTTAGAAGCCCCAACTGTATTTATTGGCATTTCCTTTATCCATTAAAAAACTGGCAGCTGTTTTTAACAGTAATTTTTTCTGAAATACTTAAAAATACACTGAACATCTTTGTGAAGAGCAGACAAACCATACTAGTTTTCTTACAAGATGACACCTGGCCAGAGCTGGAAACGGTGGGAACACATTTCTGGCCGTCCCAGGCACCTGGGGAGAAGGCTAACTGCCATATGAAAGTCATTTTGTAAGAATCACTTACCTAAATGAATAGTCTTGGGTCTTGGATGCTGCCTTTATTGATCATGAAACGTGCATTACTGCTTTTAATCAAACCTTGTATGATCTTGACAACTGAATTACCTCGCTTACTTGGCCACGTTCCTTTTGCAGTGCGTGGACCTGAGCTGCAACGAGCTGAGTGAAATCACGTTGCCTGAAAACCTGCCTCCAAAACTACAGGAGCTGGACCTGACTGGAAACGCCAGACTAGCGTTGGATCACAAAACCCTGGAGCTGCTGAAGTAAGTTACCTGACAGAGTGGAGAGGGGGCTGTGACAAATCCACAACACCTAGAAGCGTAAATCTCTTCGAGGGGCACGGCTCCATGTGGTCAGTGGTCAGAAAGTAGCTGATGCATGGGCAGTTCAGGCACTCATGCCTCACCGGAGAGGGTGACCCACTTCAGCGCAGCTGCATTCGGCCGTAACTGCTGACAGGGTCTGCTGGGCTGCTATAACTACTGTTGGGCCAGTTTGAGCTCCATTTTACTTCTGACATTGGCTACAACCAAAGTACTTGTTTTATTACATGGCTGAGATGCCAGTAGCTTACTTACTGTGGTTGGTTTATCTTTCTCACGTTGACCTGCGTGGGTCTGTCTTTGCCATTGTGCTGTTTACATCTTCACGCGCTATTTCTTGTTGCTTTTCATACCTCTTTGCTTTTGTCCCATAAATACTTTTTTCCATGTTTCAGGTGCTTCTGAAGACTCTAGTCTCTTACTCTGCTTGCAGCAAAGTTAGTTACTTTGCTTTGAGACCCTGCAATTTGTTATTTTATTTTTTCCCTGTCCCTGCATTTTTCTCCTGCCCCAAGACTTACCATTCCTCATTGAGATTCGCCAAGTGCCTTGTGCCTCCTCCTGCTGTGTGCTGGGAGATTGTTGCACTAGAACAGATCGGATGTGGACAGTAGCACTGCCTTGAGCTTCTCTTGTGTCTTGAAGAGAGCTGTACCAGCTCAGAGGCTCCTAAAACTCTCTGATCCTTAAATACTGAAAAATTCCCAGAAGGGTTACTCTACTTTTTAAGTGTTGAGCAATTGCTTCCTGTGGTTTGCTTTTAAATGGTTAAGATCAGACACTGGAGGAGTAAACCTCATCTGTTGTGCAAGCAAGGGAAACCTAACAATGTGAGTTTGCTTTTAATTTGAATCAGCTTGAATTAACCTTTGATTTTATCAAATTTAAATGGAGATTTGGATAATGATGAGTTTTCACAGATAAAAAATAAAAGTCTGTGTTCTGCAGCAGACGGTGAACAAAAGAGGCATTTCTTTATTTTTAAGACCTGCGTTACTGTATACAGGAAACCTTCCTGAAGAAGCTGTGTGTAATGGTGCTCTGGTTCCTAGGGGGAAAAATAAGAACTATTTATATGTAGATGTAACAAACAGAGCTTAACAGAATGGTATAGAAACTGAAAGTGATAGATCAGCTTTCCTTCTGTATAACCCAGCAGACAAGATGGGCAAGCCAGTCTCTTGCCACTTCTCTATTCGGGCATCATGCCCTATAATGGTGTGGTTCAGATTCAAGTCCTAAGTAGCAGAGGAGTGGTATGGCCCAGTTACATACCGTATTTTCACTGGCGTATGCGTTGTCTTTAATTCACAGAAAACTTCAAGTCTCTTGTGTGTGCCTCTTCTCTGGTTATTTAGGTTTTTTTAATAAATTATCCATAAGACCTCAGGTCTATTCTCTTCCCTAATACTCATTATCCACAGTCAGGTGTTTCAGGCCTCCTGAGAGGCTTCCTAGCGTCTGTACTGATACACCACACTGACTTCTGTGGTGTACTGCTATAATTGACTGTGAGGGAGGAGGTGCTCCTTTCACTTGTGGGGTTTTTTTGTGGCAGGCACAAAAATACTTGTGCAGTTGGTACTTTTTATATCTTCCTTCTGCATGTGAAAGGCAGCTCCCCATCTGTGCCCTGGCAGGATGCAAGCAGGTAGTAGGTTAATACGGATTCTTGGTGCTGGTGAGGAGTCCTATCGTGTGCTTGCTTTTTTAATATGTATGGAGACCTTAAAGGGGGCTTGCATGCTTAGGAGTGTGATGTCAAGTGATTTATTGGACATAAGAGTTTTCAGTAGCAGTTAAAATTAAAAAAAAAAAAAAAGATGATGCTATTCTTATTTTCAGGAAAGAGCATTTAGTTCAATTGTAATGATCACTTTAAGGGGGAAAATTAAGGCTCTCGTGCTGTCTGGAAGCCTTAGCCCATCTTCCTTCCCTACATAGGATGCACTGCTGGATATCACTCCTTCCTGTGCACATGGTCTGTAGTGATGCTGCTGAGGAAGTTGAAAGCAATGCATTGAGGTGGCTTTTGGGGTTTTTTCCTGGTGCAAAAATGGGTATGCTGGGAAGCCTTGAGATAACTCTGGGTCCTTGACCTGCCCAGGAACCAGGGGTCAGTCAACTCGATTAAAAAAAGAAACAAACAGAAAAGCCCTTTTTGATCCAAGTTCCTCTGCCCTGGAAGACAAATGCCTTGTATTGAGGAGTCTGTGAAGAAAGTATGTTTGCTCATGTGTGTAGTGGTTTGCAGGTGGAGACAGAATTCAAATCTCTCCCCGGGTTTCCACTTTGATTTGGAGTCAGATAATCTTTCCTAACGTTGGCGGCGAGATGGTTTGCCTCGTGTTTGTCAGGCAGAGGGCTGCAGAACCACGGGCTTAAAACACCAGCGGTTCTAACGCTCTTGATGCGATTTGTTTGCTTTTCATCAGCCCTCACCCATGTACACCCTGACTGTTAGTGTAAAAGGGAATCGGACTGGATGTGACAGCACTTGGGGTTATTTGAGGAAGGCATTGCAGTGCTGAAAAGACTTCTCTGCGCGTTTGGGTCAGGCGGGGGTTCGCATAGAGAAAAAGGAATGCTCAGAATGAACAGTTAGACCTTTCTGCTTGTGTCCTTTTATGATTCATTTGGTTCATGAAAGGTTCGTGTGCCTTTGAAGTGTCTGCAGCGTGTGGGGAGCTCGCTTTCCCTGCCTTTGGAAGAGAGCAGTAGGGAGCAGGGAGGAGGTCATCCCTCCCCAGCAAAGCAGGGCTGCGAAGAGAAAGAGGATAAACAGAGAGGGCTGGGCCCTTTTTAAGTCTTTGCTGCGCTGCATGAGATATTTGAAATTCAGGCTAAAGGCTATGTTGGTAGCAAATTGGAGGGTAGAGGATCAAGGGCCGAAGTAAAAACTAGGGAAGGCAGAAAGGACTGTGCTTGCTGTTCGGGCCACAGGCTGGCTCTTGCAGGTTGCCGTGGGATGAGGATGGAGCAGATTTCTGGTTTGTCTGTGTTTTCATGTGTTGTTGCTCCTAAATAATGGGGTTTTTTCTTCTTTTTTTCATTTAGGGGGTGGGGTGGGCCATACTTCATTTGAGTACAATAAATAGAGTTCAGGGACTTGTTGTTAAAATGGGTGGGAGAGGTGTAGATGTTAAAAAATTGCTCCCCTGTATTGGCTTTCATTAAGGCAGAGACAAATCTGCCTGTGTTGCTGCCGGGCCAGGTTTGAACCAAACAGCACAGGGGTGAGGGCAGGGAAGAAGAGTCGACGAAGCAAAACACTGCAGCAGACACCCTTGATAGAGGCCCAGTTACTGACCGCTTTCTTGTTCTTCGTATACAGGCACGTAGGAGCAACCCCTTTGTCTGTCCTGCTCTGTTTTCTCCTATCATGTGTATTCCTAAGAACTGGGAAGGGTGGAAAAAAGGTGTTCTCTTCACATTTTAAGCTGCATTGCGTTGTGGGTTCATTGCATCTTTCCCTTTTCCTTTCTCCTTGCAGCAATATCCGTTGCTTCAAGATTGACCAGCCCTCGGCTGGCGATGCTTCAGGAGCGCCGGCGGTGTGGAGCCATGGTTACACAGAAGCCTCGGGCGTCAAGAACAAGTACGACCTGGCATGGTTTTTATTATATGAGCATCCTAGCAGCAGAGCACCTCTGTGCCCATACAAAGAAACCCTTTTTTTAGTGAAAGTTTTGGGGACTTCTGGGCCTCACAAAGGCAGAGGCCATGCCATGACTCTATATTTGCATACCGGGCCCCTGCCCTGCTCTCCACTTTGGGCTTTGTTAGGGAAGTTGCTAAGATACAAGTGGAACCACACATTTTGTCTGTGCAAGACTCTGGTGCTTGAAAAAGATCTGAGTGTTTAGAAGCATTTTCCCTTCTGCAAAGCTGCTTTATCTTCAACCAAAGGATGTTTACCAAGCAAATCAGAGATACTAAAGGGAAGAGGCAGAATGGCCAAAACGCTGAATATTCATAGCGTGCAGAGCTCCTGTGACTAAGGCAGCACTTGACAAATAATGTACCAAGAGTCTGCTAGTCTCTGTGGTGCTGGCAATGTGATGAATCTTTCTTTGTTCCTTAAATACCTTTTTAGAAATCTTCCGCTACCTAGGTTTTCTGTAGCAAGTGCCAGCAAGCCTTTGCTTGCTATTAGCTGATTTAAGGCATGGCTTGGTCATCGGCCTGGTAAATCACAGGGATGGCTTTCAGAGGGACAAAGGTGGTTTCAACTGATGTTGTTTCAGGCATGCTTTTCCCCATATTTCTATAAGTAAGGGACCTGTTTACATGTTGAAAAGGAGGAAGAATCCTTTAGGGCCTGGCTCGAACGTCCAGTATAGCTCTCTCCACGTCTTAGCTCTGTTGGTAGGCCTGATTCTTCTCCACAGCTCCGAAAGCAGTCCTGAAGCGATTGTGAACAGAGGAGGTTAAATCTTGCTTTCAGACCAGGCTGCATCTTCCTGGTCAGGAAGACAAGGTGAAGAGCTAGTAGTGGGCACCTGCCTTGATATTCTCCCGCTCTTGTTTTCCCACCAGGCTGTGTGTGGCAGCGCTTTCAGCCAATAACTTCTGCGACAACCGGGAGGCGCTTTACGGTGTTTTCGACGGTGACCGCAACGTGGAGGTGCCCTATCTGCTGCAGTGCACAATGAGCGACATCCTAGCAGAAGAGCTGCAGAAGACAAAAAATGAGGAGGAATACATGATCAACACTTTCATCGTTATGCAGAGGTGAGTCTTGGATCTGAGGCCTTTTTCTTTTTCCCCCTTGTGTATGCTCACTGGGCAGTTTTTCCCTTCCAGGTCAGACACTTGCTTGTTTCTGGCTTCAAAAAATGCCAATGCAATGCTATTTTATTGCTTGTTTTGTGAACATTGTCCTCTGTTCTTTCAGGTGTGGGGAGGAAAAAAAAGCCCCAACACCCCCCACCCAAACAAACAACAACAAAAAACATCAACCCACCTGCAAAGTTACTAAATGCTCATGGCTCAGTAGTGCTTGAAGGGTTTATTCTTTTCTGGTGTCTTCCCTAAGTCTTGCAATTCAGAACTGGCCATAACCAAGTCAGTGGTACGAATCACTTGATCATCTTTTAAGCCTCCTTCTGGCTGCAAAGCCTGGGCTGATCCTTTCTGCTTTTCTGTACCAATTCAGATCATTTAAGACTACACAAACATGTAGTCTAGCTCCTTAGAAATGTCAATCTCCTGCCATCCCTTTGGCCTTAGAATATTATTCGAGCATGACCCATCCAATGAGATCAGGATGCGATAGCTGAGGGTGTGATAGTAGCTCTCTGTAGTGGTTTTGGAAATGTGTGTGTGTGCTGTTCTCGACAGAAGAAGAAACTGTGACCAGGGAGGCACCTAGCAGAGGAGAAGTATGGAGGGAATGGAACAAAGGAGAATGAAGAGGTCAGGGAAACAAAAGAGAAAGCAAATAAGCAGCCTAGGGACTGAGGAAATGGATCGAGCTAAAAGCGGCATTGCTTAGCATTCAACTGCTGCACCTTTGGAAAGGAAAAATACTGGAGGTCTGGTCTGGTCTTGGGAAAAATACAGGAGTAGGAGAGTGGTATTGAACCTTACAAACGCAGGGGAGAAAATGCTTCCTTCCCCTAATTGCTTGTAATAGTGCCTCGGACCCGTAGCTGAGAAGGTGGTTGCCGTATACTTTAAATATTAAAAAATAAAAACAAATTGGGGGATTAAGAGCTTTTATTTTCGGAGGAATGTGGCTTTCCTACAAAAAGCTGCTTTTTTTTCTTTTTTTTAATTGGGTGGTTGGTTGTTTGGGTTTTTTTTGGTCTCAAGTCAAAATAAGCTAACTGCTTCTTTGGAGAACCAGAAATGGTATTCATTCCAGTTGCATTTAGCCATTCATTGGGGATTATTATGGATGAGATGCAGCACTCCTGAAGTGTATTTTACCAAAAAAAAAAAAAGGGCAAATTGAAGCTTGGTGACAAATTGAGTTGTGCATTCTCTCCCCAGGATTTGGAATCAACAGCTCTTGCCAGATGTACATAGCCTTAATATAAATTTTAGTAACCTCTATAATTAGCTTTCTAATTACTGTAATTCCTAATTAGTATAGGAAAAGGCCCTGATAAACAAGATCCTGAGAAGGATGGATGTTTTTTTCTCAGTCTAGTATTGAAATGATCTACCTTCTAATGATGGATTCTGAAAACTTCACTTTTATCTGTGTTTTTTTTCCCCCCACTATAAGCCCTGCCAAAACAGCAGGCTTAAATATTTCTAAGAACCTATTTCACACATTAGTAACTGACGGGATAAATGACAAGTGTGCCTTCTCTCAGTGGAGTTAACAGCCACTGTGCTTTTTTAGTCAGCATTTGATACTTTAAGAGCAGCATTCTGAAGACATCAAAACAGTGAACGTTTGCCACCGTTTTGGTTAAAAATAGAGTTTTTACAGTTAGAATTATTATTTTTTTATATTAAAATGTGTAACTTCAGGAGCCGAAGAATCAGGTGGCTGACCTGAACCCCCTTTTCTAAGCTCTACTTGCACTCAATTAATAGTCCTCGGCACCTTTCTAACCACCTTTGTTCCCCTTGATCTGACTTTTACAACAAGATGTAGAGGAAGAGAGAGAACTGTGCAGCTCTTCCAAGTGCAAAGACGGGAGGGGGTTTTTGGTTCTAAAATTGAGCAGATCTGTGCATCTGCGTGTGTGTAAATAACACGCTGCCCCAGAGCTGCACGTGATTTCTCTGCAGTGCTGCCACAGTGTCAGAGTCTTCAGTAAAGACTTTTGTTTCTCTCCCAGTGATCCAACAGAGTTGATGACCCGAATGCTCGTGGCTGCAGGACAGCAGCTGTTTCTCCGTAGTACCCGTAACACTTCTTTTCCAACAATCACTGTTTTGTTTAAATTCCAGGAAACTTGGAACAGCTGGACAAAAACTTGGAGGCTCTGCTGTCCTTTGCCACATAAAACATGATCCCATGGACCCTGGTGGATGCTTCACGCTAACCTCAGCAAACGTGGGGAAGTGCCAAACTGTTCTCTGCCGGAATGGGAAACCTCTGCCTTTGTCCCGGTGTTATGTGATGAGTTGTGAAGAAGAGCTGAAGAGGATTAAGCAGCATAAGGCCATTATCACAGAGGTTAGAGAACAGATAGGGACTGTTGCAACTTGCAGCTTCCTCAGAGGGCGCTTGTGCAGCGCTGCATGAAATTACATGTCGGTATTAGTAACCTCTGAGAGGCGCTGTTAGTGGCGTAGGTTCTAGGCTTGCGCTCTCCCTTTCAAGGAGACTTGTGTCATGCAGTCAAGCTACTGTGCCATCATGTTGCTTTTCCATCCCATTGCCATACTGGACGTTGGGTAGCTTCAGAGAGGGAGTGCTGTGAACGTGTTGTGTTGAAACAGGAAAGCAGACGCCCCCCTCCTAATGGGGAGAGGAATTGCTGTGCTGGGGCTGTCATGAAGAGCCCCTCCAATTGGAGAGGGCAGAGCACTTGGAGCGATGCTGTCCTTCCCTTAGGAGACTCCTTGCTCCTGGCAGGCTGACCTTGCTGTCTGAGCTCCTGCATTCCCAGAGCTGCCCTTTGACAGGCAGCTCTTGAAGAGAGCGCTTCCACAAAAGGAAAACCCGTCCTATGCTCAGCTGAACCATGAGAGGAGGGAAAACTATTTCTTCCCTTCTTGCAAGCTTGAAGCCACAGCTGTCAGCTTTGCTTTGCCTGTGTGACACATGCACAGGAATAGATAAACATTGAACCCTCTTAGCGGTGGAGGCAAAGGCAGAAAACTCACTGCTGCACACCATGAGTTGGGTGTTCATATGTGGAGGGGGGGGGATGGGAGTGGGCGTGTGTGTGGCGTGAGATGTGGGCCTGTTGATCTTGCCAGGGAGAGGTGATGGCTGGGACCCCAAACGTGATGACTTGGAGGGGAGTCGCTCCAACGTAGTGTGCATCACCGAGGCACGCTCCTTCTGTAGAGGAAAAGGGAAATTTCTGCACTGAATCTTAAGATGACTCATTGATTTCATGCATGTTGGTGGCTTATCACTGCTGTCAGCTCTCTAATGGGGAAGTTAACAAGCCGACAAGGTGCGGGTTTTTTTTCCTGAGTGGTTTTGAAGGGGAAGCTTTTTTCAGTCTTGGTTCACTTTTTTATGGTTATCTGCTTTAGAATAACCACCGCAAGTCATCAGCTGGACCAGATGAGTGTGAATCCTCACCTTTGTTGTTCTTCTTGAACACACAAGTGGTGGGGTGCAGCTCTCCCCAGCAGGCTGACAGATATCCAGGCTTGCTGCTTCAGACACTTGCTCTGCTTATTCTGACAGCTTGGATTCCAACCAGGACAAGATCCTGGGATTTGGAGGCACATGGGAGTTACACATCCGTTTTTTTGCTGATGTTTTTCCTTCAGATAATAGTCCTCCTCCCCTTGGAAATGTCATATCTAAGTGGAAGCGTAGTAAGTAATTGGGGCATGTAAAGCATTTCACTACAACTCCGCAGACTGAGAAACGCGGACTCGCTCCCTGCTGTGTTTGACTTGCATGCTTCATGTACATTTTTTGTGGGGTTTATTTCATTTTTTTTTTCCAAATGAGCATTTGTTTCTGAAGTGATGAGCCAAGATGGAACCTACAATTGTTACAGCTGCAAGGGAGAGTCGAGTCGTAACTGAATGACCTGTCCCTATATCAAACGGAGCTGTGTGTGGCGGCTTTGCTCTGTGGAAAGCCAGATTTCGTGGGTGGAGGAGGGATAAGTCTGACTCACTGGTAAAACATTAGTCCAGTTGGCTCTTGCAGCTGCAGCAGCAGAATAGATGGCTCTTTGTTGCAGACTTCTGCTTTGTTGGTCTGCGCATAGGTGATGCTGATGACAAATCAGTAGGGTGTAGGAGGCACAGCGCAGGATTGGAAACCAGCCATCACTGTGCTCCAATCCCAGCTCTGTCACCTCCTTGCAAGTCATTCTGCTTTTCTGTCTCCTGATTTGTAAATGGCAGTGCTGAGGGTACTGTGAAAACGGCCATCGGTGAAGCTCAGGGGGATGTGGGTGCTGTGTAGCCGTGCCTGCTTTGTGTCCAATTCCCTGCCCTTTCTAATTTCAGGATGGCAAAGTGAATGGTGTGACAGATTCAACGAGGATCTTGGGATACACCTTCCTCCACCCGAGCGTGGTGCCGCGTCCTCACGTCCAGTCCATCACCTTAACTCCACAAGATGAATTCTTCATTCTGGGGAGCAAGGGGCTATGGGACAGCCTCTCGATGGATGAAGCAGTGGAGGCAGTCAGAAACGTGCCTGATGCACTGGCAGCCGCGAAGAAGCTTTGCACTTTGGCCCAGAGTTATGGCTGCAACGACAGCATCAGCGCTGTCGTGGTTCAGCTCAACGTGACAGAGGACAGCTTCTGCTGCTGTGAACTTAATGGGGTCCCACCCCCCAGCCCTGGCATTTTCCCCCAGTCTGTCAACGTGGTCATCAAGGACAGGCCGACAGATGCACTTGGGATGCCGTCTTCGAGCAGCGGCATGGCTTCAGAGATCAGCAGCGAGATCTCCACCTCCGAAATGAGCAGTGAGGTGGGGTCCACGGCTTCTGACGAGCCTCCCCAGGTAGCCATGAACGAGAACAGCCCGGCCTACCCGGGGGAGCAGCGCTGCATGCTGCACCCCGTCTGCCTGTCCAGTTCTTTCCAACGTCAGCTCTCCAGTGCCACCTTCTCCAGCGCCTTCTCTGACAACGGCCTTGACAGTGACGATGAGGAGCCCATTGAGGGAGTGTTCACCAACGGCAGCCGCGTGGAAGTGGAGGTGGACATCCACTGCAGCCGGGCAAAGGAGAAGCAGCTTCTTCAAGTGCCTGTGGAAGCCAGCGATGAAGGTATCGTCATCAGTGCCAACGAAGACGAACCCAGCCTTCCCAGGAAAGCTGAATACTCTGCCACGGGCACGATAGGGCGCCGGCGGGGCAACGGTTCTGTGGCGCCACAAGAGAGGAGCCATAACTTAATTGAAGTTGCAACGGATGCACCACTTAGAAAAACGGGGGGCTACTTTGCTGCTCCAGCACAGCCAGATCCCGACGACCAGTTCATCATCCCACCGGAGCTTGAAGAAGAAGTCAAGGAGATTATGAAGCAGCACCAGGAACAACAACAACAGCAGCAGCAGCAGCAGCAGCGTCAGTATCCGATGGACCACCTGGCAGACTATTACGATACACCACTATGACCCGCTCTATCCACTGCTCAGAAACAAACTAACAAGCGAGGAGACTCGAGTGTGGGACCCAGTGGGCTCACATTACAGCAGGGGTTTTTCCTTATCCTTTTCCTTTATATACTTCCTTTTCCTTATCCTGCCACTACAGATAACTGCAGCTTTTCAGTTCGATAGGTTTAATATTCATTGACTTTCTTCTAGAGACGCTTGACTGGTAAAGTTTAAAATAGTTAACCTCCCCTTAACATATCAAATGTAAAAACAAAAACCCAAAAAATAATTAAAAAAAAAAATAAAAAGGTTTAATATATTGTTGAGAAACAGATGATGATGTAATATTTTTTAAAATGGCTTGTTTGTTTTGTTTGAAAAGCAGGGCAGTAGCCAGTGCTAAATGATTTAAGTAATATTGTAATACCGTATTTCTTTGAGAGAAAAGGCTTTTTTTGGTCTTGAAAATGATAGACATTTGTAGAATATGGAGACTAACTCCTAGGAGTTGCTTTACTCTTTCAGGTGACTTAAGTCACTGAGATTCACTAATTTTCTCTGAGAGAACAGTTGATTGGGAAATTCCTGTAAATAGCTCAGTGTTGTATAGTGATGCTTACATGTTTTGTAGCCTTGGCATTAAGGACACAACCTGGAAAACTGACCTTTCGTTTTTTTCCTTAGGAGACTCTTTAGGCCACGGTGGTTGAGCAGAGCGCGCCGCATGGCTGCGGGCAAGTTAGCTAGAGCCAAGGTGGGGTAGGCCGTTTAAAGAAACCCACTTTTTTTCCCCCTCTGGTCTCTTCCTTTCCTTACTTTTACAGACATGTTTTGTTTGTGATCCTTACTGCTGCCACAACCAGCATGATTGTATAGAGCTCATTTGCTGTAGAACATTTACATACCGAGAGTTATATTAAAGCCGAATGCACAAATGAACATGTCATAATTTTTGTTATAATAAATATGAAATTTACACCTGAAGTCTGCCTTTGTGCCTGGGTAGCTCAGCAGCAGCTCTCACGCAGGGGCTTGCTGAGCTCCATCAGCGTGCTGCTCGCTTGGAAAACCAAGGAACGTTGGAACCTTTCCGGCTCAATCGCATTTTTACACTAAGCACAGGAGGTCTCCTGTGCCTTTACAATTCAGAGGCCACACCAAGTGGCCTTTAAAAGATACGAAACAATTCCAGGAGGAATTGACCTGTTTCTTCCCCCCCCTCAGAACTAATTCAGCGCTATTGATTTGCCCTTTGCCACAGTATCGACAATGCCAGAAGACAGAAGAGGAGCACTGCTCTGGCTCTATCCCGCTGGGACCCAGTGGCTGAAGATAGAAATGAGGAAGGGATAAATGCAGGCTAAGAAAAGGGAGGATGAAAACATTGGGTGTGGAGAGCAGAGGCAAAACGTAAGGAGAAGGTGGAAAAGCGAACTCTGAGCTCCCTGTGTAAACTCAGATTTGCTCAGAGCAAACATGAGTTGCAGGGTAGTTTATTAGTGAAAGGGCATTTTTCGGTGATTCCTGTGGGAAAGGAGCAGCACCCTCTTTCAATATTGCATCCAACCAACTGCTCCATTTTACTTGTCACTCTTTTAAAAAGCTGAACTGGTGTGTGATTGTGACATGGTCTTGCTCCTGCTTAGCGTTTGGTCTGTGTTTTGGGAGAGGACTGTGATAACAGGCTGTTGTCCTCTGTTCTCGGATGCGATGGCCAAGTGAGGACAGGTTTGCTGCTCACAAAAGACTTGAATTCCTTTTAAGTAATAACAGCAGAGGAGCCAACGTGAGGATACCTGCTTTGGTAAACGTTGGTAGCGCTGTCTACTGTAGATCTAGGAGAATTGTACTTGATTGTAATTTAGGCTTCAAAATAATCTCTTTCTTACAGACAACTCATTAAATAATGTTTTTAAACAAACAAACAAAAAAGGTTATGGTTTATTGGCTGGTAATCCATAGGTGTTCTCTGGCAAACAGTTTGTATAGTTCAATTTTTGTCAGATGACTAATGTTCCTTGGTGTCCTCAGAAAGCACTAGCTTTTTGTCCTCTGTTCATATGTTGCTTGAGGCTGGAGGTGATAAACAGCAAGGACGCTACCATGGTCGAGGCGAGTGATGACAAGTTTCAGGTTTCCTGAGCAAGCTGGGAAATTCTCTGTATCTTAAAAAAGAAACCCAACCCAAAACCAATTCTCTTCCACGCAGCACCCACAGCTCATGGAGGAGTAATGACGTTCTACTGCCTGTGGTCTGTGTTTATGACAAGGTGCCTCTGGTGTGCTGTACATGCAGTACTCCAGAGAGAGGAACAGCGGTTAGAGCAGGGGTGGGAGGGGAACCACTTCACGTGAGTTAAACTTCGGCCCAGCACTGAGAACTGGCGCTCTCTGCTGTGCCCTGTTCTCCTGTGAACAGGAGGACATGCATGTGGGCTTCATAAAGACTTTTCCCTTTCATGTGAGGGACAAATTCCAGGACCTTGCCGGCTGCTGGGGCATTAGCAGCTTACAGCCAACAATGTGGTTTCTCTTCTTAAGCCCCTTACCTTGAATCTGGGTGGTCAAAAGCTGACCAAAGCCCGCCACTGTCAGTACGGAGCCTTTTGTGAAGTTCGTGACAGCATCCTGGAGTCAAGGCTTTGGTAGCATCCAGGTGACAGGAATTTGGCCGAGGAGATGCACCTTTGGATTTCTGCTCTGCCTGAAGAAGACATTAAGTCATAGCACAATGGATTGATGTGTTCACAGGGCCCTGTTAGGCCTCTGCTGAGCTTTCCATAGTGTGCTCAGCTGGATCAGTAGGGTGGGTAGGAGCATCTTTGGAAGGTTTAGCCATTGTTTTTAAACAAGGGTAAAGGGTATTTTGTTCTGGCTTTAAACTGGGACTTGGAAACAAGGCACAGGCTTTGCAACTCGTGGTGTTTCTGGACATTGCTGCACCCTTTCAGAAAAGGGGGTTATTGTGCTCTTACCTAGGGAGGGCCGAAGCTGAAGTCATCGGTTTCACCTGGGCGCGTTACTGTGGTACATGACTCTGTGATGATGTGCACCGTGCGTGTCACACTATGTTGATGCACCGGGAACTACCTGACTGGAACAGAGAAGTGGGTTTGTTTGCAGAGTGTGACGCCTGCAGCACGGGCAAAGGTTGGGGGCTAAAAATAAGGGCAGGCTTTCCTCTGGGGAAAGTGTAGGGCTATATTACTTGCTGATTGAACCTTTTGTGTCCTTGGAAGCTCCCCGGTAGCATGTCTGAGGCAGCGGGAATGCACGAATGGGAGGAGGTAGATGGCAACTGGCAGAGAAAATGAACATACGTGCGCTGTTTGGTGGAAGGTAACTTCAAACAGGAAGCTGTGATGGCATTGAGAAGGAACTGAGCTGCCTGTGTGCTCTGTGTGTGCGTGACATGAAAGCTGCTTTCCCGCTTTCTGGCACGCTGCTCTGGCACAACGTGCTTTGTTGTGCATAAGCAACCTGTTGGCGCTCTGCTTGTGTGTTCAGCGCATGGCACCACCATCATCTTGTTGGTAACCAGTGCCGTGACAGCACTGCCTTCCTCTGGCTCCCTGCTTGTGGAGTGAGCCAGCGAGGTGCTCATGGATTGTCTCCCTCACTCCTGGGAGAACGTTGTGCTGTGACTGACACGCCCCGTACGTTACCCTGTAAGTGCTTACAACTCATACCTCATTTTTTAGAATATCAAACATATTTATGTTTTAAAGTATAACTTTGCCCTTTTGGGAGCATGTTTGGGTGCAGGTGGGTGTTAGTGAAGTGCCCCACGCACCTTCGTAGGTAATTCCTACATCCCCCCAGTCATGGATGATGTCTTGGGTTCTAGGCTTGCAAATGCTGGTTTGAATGGGCTGTTGAGGGTAACCTAGAGAACCGCTGGCTGATCTGAGCCTGAAACATTTCAAGCAGAGCAGTGGTGCTCAAAAGGAAGAAACGGGACAGTAGCTTTAGCTGGTCAGCCTGATTTCCCTGGATGCTGAGAATCAGAGATGAGCTTTTTGGATCAAGAGATGAGCTTTTTGAAGAGGAGGACGCCCTCAAGTCTGAGCAGTTCTCCACAGTGTACTAGGGTCAGGTCCCTCAGGGCTGCGGCTGCCATGGGACCTGCGTGGCCAGAAGTTGGTAACAAAACAACTGAGAAGCCTGGGCTCAGCTGCAGCCAGGACACCTCAGCATCTGCTGCGTGACTCTGCCGTTACTTTTTCTGTTAGGCTGCTTTACTGTCCTGCTCTGTTAATTCAATCGACTTGCTTCAGGGCCAATTTATTGCACTGTTGTTGGATTAATTGATTTGTTTCTCACCAATCTGTTACCTGCATGCCTGAGCTGCTGGCAGGGAGGATTTCATGGGGCGCCGCAGGAACCAACGCGTTCCTCCTGATACCGCCTGTGTTACGGCGAGGGGTACACCGCGTCCTGCGCTGGTGGTGTGTGAGTGTTCAGACGCCAAACCTAATGCCACCGCTGCTTCTATGCACAGATGAAAGCTAAATTTCATCTGCTGCCTGAGAACAAGTAAAACCTTTCACAGCCATTCCAAACAAAAGGCAGGGGTGGAAAAACCTTAAATATTTCATGGATTAACAGCAGCCCCAGGGCAGAATCAGTATCCCATTTATCTAAGGCTTCAGTAGGGGAAAAAATTCCTTCTTTGCTCCAAGTCTCTGGCTTCAATGATTGGTCCCTACTTTTCTCCAGACTTTATTTATTCCATTCCTGTTGAGTTCAACAGTTCATCCTTTAGATCATCCTTTCTCAGGCTGACCAGTTAGGATTCACTTGCGGTTGACTTGGATACCTTGTCCTACCTTTTATCTCCTGCAATGAGCTAAGCTCGCCCTCTGGGTTATGACTGAGGCAGGATCTGAACAGGGCAGACACTATCTCATCCTCTTCTGTGTTTTCTTAATAATGTAAGGTGAAAGGAAATGCTTAATCTGCAAGAGCTGGCCAGGAGCCTGCCAGCACTGCAGCGGTGAGGAAGCTGTCACATAATAAACTGCAATGTGACAGAGATCTGGGACAGGCAGGGCTGGTCTGCTCCCCGGCAAGGAGGCCTGGGAGCGGATGAGCTCCTGGGGCTTTCTGCTGTAGGAGAACCAGAAAGCCTGGATTCCTGCACCTCTGGCCAGAGGAAGAGGATAAAGTTGGCAGTACCAAGGTTGGGAGGTAGCCTGCTGGCGCATGAGTTTTAGTGGGCTCATGATGCCCTGTCCCCCATTAGGGTCTCAATCCCAGTGTCTTGTTGCTTGTCACAGTCCCTGGTGCCTGTTTCATATTTTCAGCTGAGCTTGTCCTGGTATCTTTTACCATGAGTTCTGTGGAATTGCCTTCAGAGACCTCATTTAGGGTGTGTAGGTGACTTAGGAGTCCCACGGGCAGGTCTGTGGGGCCTTTGGGAGCCCCCAGTGCTAGCTGGGCTGCAGTCTTGCAATGGGAGCCGGGGCACTAGACATGATGCTCTGAGCACAGCAGGCTCTTTTCACCCCTGTCAGATTAAGCACAGCTGCACTGAGAGAAATACGTGTATTTTAACAGTGAAGTTGTCAGTATTGACTCACAGAACAGATGGAATTGTTTTGCTAATTAAATGTATGCTGTTGAATGCTTTAAATAAAATTGGGATGCAGAACTATGAAGGAAGGCTGGTGTAGCAGAAGTGTGCGAGTCAGTGACTTATAAGATGCTTTTTCATTGTAATCCCTCCTGAGAAAAAAGAAGCCAGTGTTTTGTACCCAAAAAATCAATACATTTTAAAATCTTGTAGTAGCTGCACTTACAGTTAGTAATTATCCTGGGCCTGAAAAACAGAATATATAAGTAGAATTACAGAATATATAGTGACTTACCACACGCAAAGTAGTGCCTAGAACATGTACTGAAGCATTGTGCTCAAATGTATTTAAAACCAGGTGGCAAAGGAGAGTGAAAACTTCTCAGTCTTTACAAGGTGGCCAAAGCTTTCCCCCTGAAAGCAGGAAGGCTCCCCTGAAGCTGGCTTTGTGAGCCCCATGGGCATGCTACTTGCAGTGGGGTCACTTAACAAGGGATTATCCCATTCTCTCACAGAGCTGTGCAGCATCAACTCATGATCCAGCAAAGTATTTCCCTGGCATCCCTGGAGTGCCTTGAAATGATAAATTAGATGAGAGCACAGAGAAATGAGGCTGAGGTCCATCCATCCTGGCCCCTCTTCAGAAATAAGGATGTTGTGGGGTGAGGATCTGAAGCGAGTGACTTTCCCCTCTCCTAGTGATCTGTGGCTTGCACTCCTTTGAACCAGAAGCAGTCTCCTTGTAAAGAAGATAAGAAATGGCGTTCAAGTCTCCTGGGTTTGGGCTTCCTTTTTCCCGATTAGGAATTTCTATTTGGGGTAGAAAGAGGCATTCTGCTGCCGTGTCCGTCAGCTGAACACTGCACGGGCTCCCCCTCGTGTCACCGCAGGACAGGACCCAGAGCTGCTGCCGCTTCACCCTTGGGTGGTGCCAGGGAAAGGAGCACCTCTAACACTCTGATGTTCGCCATGGCCTGACTGCCAGCGGCCCGGAGAAGCCTTCCTCCTGCGGAGCACACGCGGGCAGGCAGCGCTTCGTGCGGGGCGAGGGCTGAACCGCCGCCCCCCCCGCCCCAGCGCCTTAGAAGCGATTGTTCAACTCTAAACGAGGCTGCGAGGACCGAGGGACCCGGGGAGGCGAGACCTGCTGCTGTTGAGCCGAGCACCACAATGCTGCTAGGTAAGGAGATGGGACTCGGTGAGGTCTCAAGTGGTCTTGGTGACCTCAATCAGAGCGTGCCTTACATATTTGGGCCAGTAAATTACCTAATCTTCACTATCAGAGCTGGCAGACAGCGGTGTAAAGATCTGAATCTCCTTTAAGTTGCTCAGGGCTGTCGGGCCATCTTGTTTGGGCGGCAGGGGGGTGTTTTTGCAGTCTGCAGGAAAGGAAACACTCATGGTAGTGTTTGTGCCCCCCACTCCCCACCCCTGTATGGTGACCTGGAACGGTTGCCAACCTCCTCTTAGAAAGTCTGGAACACATTAATTTTCCGTCACCAGCTCTGCCAGGGCCTCTGGTTTCCATCGCTCGGCGCTGAGAATCCTGCCCCAAAGCATGTGGCTTTTTGAAGTCAGTGTGTTGGGTCCTCACGCTCGCAGCTACGGGCGGCTGTGGTGTGGGTGCAAAGTGTTGTGGGGGTGTGCAGATGGTAGTGCAGAGCTGGGCTGCGATCCGCAGATCTGGGTGTGGTGGGAAGCCTGTGAGTAACGTGTACGCGATGCGCACGGTGTCTTTGCGGCGGATGGAATTCTAATTTTCGCTAAACAGTGGGACAAATTCAGGCCTCCTTTCCACCTCCTGCACTTCCGTTATCTGTATTTATCTTGGTCAGTGTGGGATAGGAAAAATTCACGGCATTTGTATCCCTAGAGACACCTAAACCCCTCCGGCGCAGAGTTTCTCATGTAGCACTGAAGGCAATAGATCCCAACCATCACTGAGTTTTCTAGCGCCTGTTTCAAACACGTGACCCTTACCTGTGTGCGTTTGTCCCACCAGCCTTTCTGCCTCCTTTTGAAAAACACTGCCAGTAAAACACGGGCATGTGTTTCCCATGTTGAGCTGTTCAGCGCGGCCCGGGAGTTTCGGGCAGCCCGGTAGCAGGTGCAGGTCTGCGTGCGAGCGGTGCGGCTGGAAATCAATAGAGCATTTGTAGCAATGAAGGGCATCCTGTGACCTGCCCGTTTCGCGCTGTCACACGCCAAGACCGATTACATCGGATGCCCTGACAACCCACGGACCTTGCAAGGAGGCTCATGTTTTATTTATGCCGGGCCACGGTGAGCATCTGCGATGCTCTGTACACTGCGCTGGCATTAGGCTGCTGCAGTACAGGGAACGCCACCTTTTCTTGGAGATGGATGTTGAGGAAGAGGTGAGCGATGACAAACGTCACGGTGGTCATAAATGATGTGGTCACAGTCCCCTCCAATAACTTACCCGAGTCTTGAAGAACAAAAGGAGACATGCAAGTTCTGCAAATGCAGTCGAGCTCAGAGGTACCCACAGTCTGTGTGGTATCTGTAGCTTTGCTTTGCTTCTGGGGAGTGTAAGTTATGGTGGAAAATTACCAGAGTACCTTCAATGAAAATAAACCTGCACGGGGAGTAGAACACCTGGATTATGAAAGAACAATTCAGGCTGTCCTTTGGTGCTCGCATCCCTGCACGTATTCTCAGCGCTTCAAAGCTGTTCCTCGTGGAAACAGAGAAAGCCCTGAATTCAGTTTCTGCTGCTGCACAGCCAGTTTATGTCCCTGGTTGCTTCTCCGCTTCAGATAGATACACTCAAAGTCTTCTGGAGGCTAATGGGAAAAGCTTAAATTGCAATTAAAATGTAATATGTTCTAGGAATGTTTTCCTAAACGCCTTGGGAAAATGGAAAAGCTTGTTGTTCGTGCTTACCTGGAACATTTCCTTCCTGTGGGTGGGCGCAGCTGGCCAGCAGCAGGAGGGCAGTGCCCAAACACATGCCAATCTTGCAGCAGCGACAGATTGACAATTCCGGATAACTGAATTATTTGGTAAATGTAAAGGTTATGTTAAGCCTATTTGGAGGAGTAAATACCCTCCCTCCTCTCTGGCCTTGCTCCCCCACAATTGTGCCTTTTACGTTGAAACAAGACGCCCATGTCTTTGGGTGCTGGTTTTCTCTGTTCTGAACACGATCTCCCCCAGCCTGAACTACTTTTATGAACTATCATTTGAATAAAGGAGATAGTCGGGACAGTGGGAGCTCAAAGGTACATAATCCAGCCTGACAAAATCACAGCGGTTTACTCAGCAGTGGGATGGTGGGGGGTGGGTAGGTTGTGGTTGTGTTTTGGGTTTTTTTAATACAGTAATCCTAAATATCTTATGCCCTTTGTTTCCCTTTCAGAATTATGGGATGGAGAGACGTTTTGTCAGAGAGATTGTTTTTCCTCCTAAGCTCTTCTGTGGGGAGGGGGTCCCTTTGTGAATAGTTCATGGCTGGTGAGCTCAGCTGGAGGTTTTGCTCTCAGACTGACTAAAGCCGTTCGCTCCTGCGTTGAAGGAGACAAGTGCAAATTGATGGTTCAGACCTGAGGGGGCTGGCTGAGAGTCTCACAGGTAACTCAGAGATAAATGAGGTACTCAACTCGTCCCAGCATCTCACACCAGTGACTCTTCTCCTGTCAGACAGCTCCAGTTCACCCTGAAACCTGTATCTGTTCCTCAGCATTGCTGGGGGGTAGGAGGGTGGCCATTTTATTCCTCATAATAAGCTTGGCATGCCGGAAGGCTTCCGAATGCACCAGTGGAAAGCTTTTAGCTTGAGAGAGGCCGTACTGTCAGCAGAGACTGGACATTCACTGTCAGAGTTTCCCTTGTGGGTGATGACCCGTCAGTGGTCATAGTGGGCAGGCTGGATAGGCGCTGAGAAGCCCTCATGCCAAAGGGGTGCTGAGAGTGATGCCTGTGTCCCATTGGCAGTAAGAACTGGGCTGTGAGGGGCTGCTTCGAAGCCATAAAGACAAACCAAGTGAGTTTATCTTCAGTGCTTACCCTAAAGGTTGCACACAGGAGGTGCATGTGTGCACAGGGTGGGCACCAGGGAAAAGGGCTAAAAGAAACAATGGGGCTGGTCGGAGCCATTTGCTATGCCTTTTACCTCTCCAAATGCAGATTATTTTCCTGGAGTAACCTGCAGTCTCTGCAGAGAGGTGATGGAGGGGCAGAGCCATCTGCACCAGGAGGTGGGATGGCTATTCTGCCCTAGAGGGTAGGACAGCCTGTGGCGATGGCTGGGGACAGCAGCCTGTTGCAGCCTTAGACCTGTGTGTGTGCCAGAAAACCTCTGCACACCTCTTTCTGAAGGCCAAATTAGCTTGTGACAAGCAAGGCCTTTCCCCCACACACAGGCAAAAAGAATCAGTGCTCGCAGGGGACTGTTGCGATTGCACAGCGACAGCAGGCAAGCATTCAAAAACCAATGGGGCAGAGTAAGAAGCCCCTGCATGACAATTCCTGTTGCACACGTATTTAAGGACTTGTGCGTTCTTACCTGTGGCCTCTTCTAATCTTTTGCCTATTTAACTTCAGGTGCTGCTTTCTGTTGTTTGTGTAAGCTACTAACAGCGTGTCACCACAGAAGTAAGCCTCCACGTGCAAGGTGTAGCAACAGGGTGGAACGAGCGTGCAGGCAGAAATGCTGAATGAGTGGTTAGCTATGTGCCAGCCATCCCTGGAAGAGACTTTCCAGCTGGTCAGCAGCGTACCAGTGAAGGTCTGGATCTGGGCAAAGAGCTAGTCTAGTCTGGGCAAAGAGCTAGTCACTAGTGTGACTCGTGGCAAGTTTGGGAAAACTCTTCCTACGTCTCCTTATGAGCCTGACGACGCTGTGAAGCTTGTTGATACTCAGAGTATTGGAGAGATGGTTAAAGTATTATATAAATAACAACTGCTTACTGCAAAGGCTCGTGGACTTGCTCCTCATTGGAACCATACTGTTTTCTTGTTTGGCTTGTATCACTCAAGCACAGCCCTTTGAGATCTCTGGGAGTACGCACGAAGCGCACAGTAAAAAAGCCACGCTGCGGGTCAGAAGGGCCTCGCCTGGGCAAGGCCTCGCCTGGGCAACGACGCCGAGCCGGACTAAACCGAAGCGAGGAAGCACAGCCAGCATCAAAATTGCATCTTCCCTCCTCTCAAGCTGACAAATCTTAAGTACTTCAAGAGCAGCCTTTTTTTCCTCACTCCCTCATCTACGGAGGCCAGTGATGTATTTCATCTGCCTCAAACAAAGGCCTCTTGAAAGATGTTTTTAAATTTATTTTCTCAGCCCCAGGGGCATACAATTACTGCTGTTCACTCATGCTTTGCGTGTTTAGAGATTGGAAGGACACGTGTACTTTCTGTCATTGTTAGAGCATTCCCATGGCAAGCGGCAGGGCAGCCAGCGTGTTCCTGACTCGGGCTTCGCCCACCACCGGCTGCAGAGTCAGCCAGCCAAACCTCGTTTCGGTGGTTACGGAAGCAAGCAGTACCTTTACTAAGCTGACAGCTGCCCAATGTGCTGCCCCTCAGGTTCTGATCTGCGCTCAGCAAAGTGGCGTTAATGCAGTATGGGACTGGAGGGTGGGGGGGACCCAGCCGCTGCCTTTGAAATTGGGGCTAGTTCCTCCCAGCAGCATTCCTCAGGGAGCACATGATCGGCATGTGTCAACCCCTGTGACTCGAGAGCTAAAACGCTTCACTGGCCCGAGTGAAACAGGTCACCAGGGTAGCTCTGACTGTGATTCAGAAAGCACTCCAGTGTCCTTTGCTATGGCCAGGGGTAAGGCAACAGGCTGCATCAGCAGGCGCAGGATCTGCTGAGGGATACCCATCCTGTGTGGTCTGTTCCCGTTGTCACGGGGGAGGGAAGGGAGCGGTTGTTAGCATGAGTTTGGCAGCACTGAGGTTGCAACCTGTTAGCAGCCCGCTGCTGTCTGGGTTTGCTCTGTGCAGGATGAAAGTGTCACAATCAAACGCGTTTGGGGCTCAGGAGTCTGGCTTGAGAAACTGATGCAAAAAACCCCCTTCTTAAAACATCTGCTCAAGGGCAATTTTATTACATCATGTTATAGCAGTATTGTTACATTTGGAGATTTGATACATGCTTCCAGCACCTTGTAGAACAATACATTGTGGACTGGTTCACCCATTTAGTGTGTAAAGTCCAGTGTCCAGCCCTTGCTGCAGCTCCAGCTTTCCAGGGCAGTCCCAGAGCTGACTTCACACTAATGTGGCAAGAGCCTGAACGTTTCTGGAGCTTTCAGGGGTCCTGCGGACAGCATGGTGGTTTCTGACGCTTCTGTCTCTAATGCTGCTTTTGGGGCTGTGCTGAGCCTTGGCCACGTGGCTCTGGAAGGCCCGGACGGTTCGGATAGCGAGGATGCAGACCACAAAGCTGGCAAAGTACAGGCAGGCAGCAGCGACGCCGAAAAGGCCGACGGCCGCGTCGCCACCCTGGACCACGCAGCTCATGGAGGTGTAACCACGGCGCGCGTACAGCCTCTCGCGCCGCTTGCAAACGTCTGTCGAGTTCACCTGGCTGACAAAGTGCAGGTAGAGGCCGACCGCCACGATGTAAGCCACGCCGGCCAGCAGGTTGAAGGCACATTCGCCTGCCAGCAGCCCAATCCTGAGCTGCTGGATGGGCTTCGCCCCCACAACAAGGAAGACGAGGGTAAGTGCTGCTGCTGTTAGGCTGAAGGCTACTCCACCGTACACACAAGGGGCTCTCATCTGGGTGAACTGCATGTCTAGATCCCTCACTTCCTGGAGCTCTGTCCCCTCAAAGGGGCTATAGGCTGAATTCAGGCTGAAGGATCCGAAGCCACCAAGGGAGGTGAAGCCTGCAACAGAGGCTTGGGCAGCAGCCACACAAGTCAGCACCAGGAGGTTAACCGTGATTTCCACGAACTTCAAAATGCCTGTAAGGGGCAGAAAGATGGGAGTAGGGGTCAAAATCATGTCACATAGTGCAGGCAAAAGTAGTACACCAAAACCATAGGCAGAGAGCACTATCATTGAGATGGCCCTCTTGGCTACAGCTACAGAAGAGCGCTGCATTAGCTGCATTAAAGGAAAAAAAATGTGTGAGCTCTCATGGGTACATCTTGGAGGTTGAGCAAATGACTTTTTTTAATTTGTCAGTGTGCTTGATAAATGGATCTTCATGCGGGGAAAGAAATCCATAAAAATTTTACTGTGCTTGTGTCATTGCCAAGGCAAGCTCCCAGTGACTGCATCTTGGCCTGTAACTACTTGGCATAAACACGCTGAGCGAGAAATATCCAGTGTGAACAAAGTGCTGAGGCTGAAGCTGACAAAAGCCTAGGCGCTTCTAATGGCTTAAGAAGTTGTGCAAGTTATTTAGGTCCTTCAAAATACCTTTACTGCTTTAATTTCCGCCTTTTTTTGGGGGGGGTGGTGTCTTTCCAAATGTTGCTTACTATTTAACCAAGTGCAACTTCTACTTCATCTCCTTTGGGATAAAAACATTTTCATAAATGTGAAGAAGCAGTTTCTGATTGCACAAAATAATGAGGAAGGGAAGGAGGCAAAACCCCATCACATCCACAGAGGCAAGTTAAATGACTTGGATACCGGGTCAAGTATTCTCTTCAACACCCCCACCTTCAGAAAAAAGTCATAAGACTTCTGAGCTGACTCTTCTTTTTTCTATATGATGCTGCTTATAAAGGTACCCAAGCTTTTTTTTTGCGGGGGAGGGTGGGGGGGTGGTGGTGGTGAGGGGGTGGAGGAGAGAAGCAGTGGATAAATCACTTCTTTTTATGGTAGCTGCCTGTCAGGAAGGTGCAGCATGTTAGATAAATCTGATTATTCTGTGACAGCTCACTAGGGGTCAGACTAAGATTAGTAAACATGACGGATGTTGAAGTGTAGCATAGCTAGGGTTGCCTATTCGGGAAATGAAAACCTCTGGTGTATCGGGCATGTTGCTCCTCCGGTTCTGAAGTTAATTACCGAATCGTGAATTTTATTATTCCACTGCAGTCTGACAGCCAGGAACGTAAGATGCTTGACACAGTGGTCCTCTATCTGCCTTTGCAGTGTGGCAGGATCTCCAGCTTGCATACAGACTTTCATTTTATGCTGCTAACATTGATCAGCGTGGCATTTTCCTCTGGAGCAACGGCTCAGTTGCTGTCAAGGCTGTATGGGCTTGAAAAGAAAGGGCTGAAACAGCACACAAGGGAATTAGACAAATTCCTCTCTTGTGATGCCAGATGCTTCTAACTGAAGCAAGCCAGTGACAGCCACCATGAAGGATTATCCAGTATTCCCACTCTGCCCCTTCTGATTACCTCCACAGAGGGCCAAACTAACAAGCACAGTCCTGCTGCCGATCACCCTTCACTGGAAGGTGCTCGTGAAGGTTTGACAAGGGCCTTTGGCCACTTCAGGAGTTCCTGCTCCCCCCTGTATGCAGCCTGCTCCCCTCACTCCTCCTGATGCAGCCATAGGTGGGTACTGAGCCAGCTGACACTGTGGCCATGTGAACCATCCCAGAAGCCCAAGGGGGAGCAGCGATAATGGTGGCAGCAGCTGGGAATGGAGCATCTGAGGCTCAGCATGTTCCAGTTTGTGTGCGTAACATGCGTACGTCTACAGATTTCATATCCTAAAAAGACCTAGGCAGAGCAGGCAAAGGAGACACAGTGTTCTTGCTGAGGGGGAATTAAGCTGCAGTTCTGTGCACATGTTCTTCAGAGGCGATGCTGATTTCTGCAGGATAACGTGCCTTTTCCTTGACCCTTCCGCAGGGCAGTAAGCGGGCTGCTGGTTACCAAATCTGTTCAGGCTGCTTCAGGTATTTCAAACGAAATACTCATGAAGCTAAATGTAAAGAGAAATGTAAATCTGGGTCCGTGAGATGGGATTTAGGACTTCTTGTGCCAAATTCAAACAGTGCAGCCAAAAGACTTACAGTTTTTAATGGGTATGGAGTCATCACTCCACCAAGACTGTTCAAAATATTTTGAAAGAGTAATAGCTGTACAGGACATGAGTTGGAACTGGATCAGCTATCTGCTCAGTTGTGTAATATGCTTTCCAAATACAGGGAATCAACTTAGGACCTCAGGGCCCTTGGACAGTGCTGAACTCAGAAGGCCACTTCCCTTTTGAAGGGCTGGCTACTGATTACATAGATGCTCCCTCAGGAAGCAGTTCTTGCAAGTCTACAGGGAGGAAAGGCCATTTGATTAAGGGAAACATAAATTTTAACTATGTTTGGGAACTTGGAAGTTGGGAATTCATGACCAGTCAGCTTTCTCCTACTGTTGTCTTCAGAATTCACTTTTTGCTTCTGCCTGGCAAGGCACTCTGACCCACTGAGGATCACTGTGCTTTAGAAAAGGCCGTTTTCTATTGTCAGAGTAGCCAATACATGCTGCATACCTCTCTGCATTTATAACTGACCCCAACCCTCGGTGATGCTGCTCCAAAACTTAGGTGTTCACACAAATTTTGTATGCCACCCCTTAACTTCACGGAGCTGACTGCTGGTACCACAGTACTCCTTATTGATGGGATGATAAATATGATCAGTGTAGGCCTACTGCATTTTTAACTGTGGCAGTAGATGCTCCAGTGGTACGCTTGAAAAATGCCCTTAGGCAGGGCGTTCGAGTTGGGCAGGTTTTGTATCTACCTGTGTGTTTTCACACATGCCTGCTGTAGAGTGGATTAGTGTAACAAAACAATGGAGAGAGGCTCATTACAGGTTACTCCACCGGGTATTTGCAACAGGTGGATTAACTTCTTTTAAAAAAGCCTCCAATAACACAAATAACAAAGCCTCCTGTAGTTAAAATAATCCTGAAAGGCTGAGCAGTATGCAGGGAGAAGCTGTGAATTACAGGTCAATGATGACAGCCAGCAGGGTTTGTGAAAGTAGCAGACAATTACTGGAAGTCCCTAAGGCCTTGTACAATCATCAGGGCTCTGATGGAAATATTAAGCCCTACAGTATGTTCAGATCTTGACCTGGGTGCCCCAAAAGCCTCATGTAACCTTGACCTGTAATAGTTACCAAATCTACTACAGTAGTATAAGCAGGATAGGAGGACAGACAGACTTGAAAAATAAGGAATGAAAAGACATTTAAGTTTGTAAGCTTAGCTCAGTCAGGGTATGCTAATGCACGAAAGCTGGCAGCAACCTCTGCCAAAGGCTGAGCTCAAAGCCATGCTTCTGAGTCTGTGCTGCCATTCCTGCTTCCACAGACCAGTTAGCTACATCATCTTAGCGTTACAGCTGCAGAAACAACTCTAAAAGGACTTTCTATAGGAAGGTTATTTATCACTACTGCTGTTCCCTAATCCCGCGCAACTGTAACACATTGGAAGGCTTGGGCGTAAACTGGCAGGAGGCCTGAAAATCTTCAACCCGGTTTGATTCCTGCCTCAAGTTCAAGATCTTGGAATCTACCTGAATGCTACCCACTTGTGTTAAAGTTACCACAGTGACAGGTGGCTTTGGGAACTAGCCCTCTCCATACTGAGCAAGTAGTGAGACTAAAGTTGGGGCTCCTGGATGTCCACTTCCTCTCCCACGCTTCTGTCCTGCGCTGATTTTCAGCACCGAAGGTGAGGAGAACGACTGCAAGCTAACAGACTGGATGCTGCCAGAGCTTTCCAGAGGACTGTCTCCTTCATTCCATAAAATTCCTATCTGCAACAGATAGTTAACTTCAGTGTATCATACTTGTCAGCTTTCAGTACGATCTGTTTTGCTCTGAGGAGGCTTCCTGCTGTAACGAACTGCAATTCATACCATTAGGTCTACCATTCACTTTTTCTTTCCCTTCTCTACCTGCGCCACTGCCAGGGTATCAACCTGCTGGGCAATGGTTTTGCCTTCTGCCCAAGGGTGCGCTCAAGCATCCAGCAGAGCAGTAAGGCAAGGGTGTGGATCTGCGGCACCTGACCCTACCCTAAGGGCAGTCACCACTTTTTGCCCCAGCCCAGTAATTACTCAGCCTAGCATTAGGCCCTTCCAAGAGCTGTTTTAATAAGTTAAAATAGCAGGAAACGATTCAACTCTTTTCATGTACGCTACTGTTTTTTCCTGTATCTTTAGCAACCTGAAGTGACTCACAGAGTATCTGATGAGCAATTCTGCTGGCATGAGTTTAGCAGGGGGAAATACCGCAGCCAGGACCAGAGAAGGACCATAAACTCTCCTCTGCAGGAGAGGTGAGCTTTTAAATCTGCGTGCTCTGCCCTGTGAAACTACGCTGTGCCCGACCACGCGGTGCCCGGTAACTCAGCCATGAGCTCCAGTCTGGTGCGCTGGAAGCCATGAGGAGGCATCTTCCTTCCGGCAGCGTGGCAGGACGGGCCCGTGTTCGGCTGCCAGAGCGCAGCATGTGCACGCACACACGTGTGCACACACACACGTGTGCACAGGCAGTGCAGTGGCCAGCTCATGCTCCTTCCTGCGTACCTGAACCCGTTGAGGATCAATCTGTAGGACGGTCAGTTCTGTCTCTTTCTGCTGAACGGCCCCCTGGCCCCACCAGGGCCCGACTGACAGAGGAGGCCTTCAAATCGTCTCACTCCACTGCCTCTTGGCAGAGCAGTCACCTTTTTATTTTTCCTCTGTTGACTGCACATGGACTCGTACTCCAGCCTCTTGGTATCACTCCCTCCTCTTGACTTACCGTCCCTGCGTGCTTCAAAGATAATTACTGTTTGGCTTGCTCCATTCTGGCTCACTTTTTCCCCTGTGCTTCCTTTGGGGGCCACATAGCACTGGGACCAGTAGTACCCAGCTGGGTGCCCTGGGTGGTGACAGGCTTACCCCACATGGACACCTGGACCCCACCAGCAGGGCAGCAGTGCTAGGAGCTACACAGGCCAGTGGTGGTTGGGTCACCTCCCATTAGGGGTCACTCTAGGAGAAGGGAAGAGCAAAATTAGAGGCTACAACACGCTCAAAAAAAATCTTTCTCCCAGCCTTCCCCACTGACAGGAAAGTGTTCTGTTTGTTTTTTTCCCCAGTTCAGGGAGCTTTCTGCTTGTCAGAGGTAACGTTTGTTTTTCTCCAAAGGAGCAGGCAAGTATTTTGACCATATATAGTGACTTACAAAAGTAGCAGTCAGTCCTGAAAAGGATCTCAAATGCTGAACTTCTCTTGCCAGCGCAGGTTTGGCATTCCCCAAACAGAAGAGCACAGTTCAACGCGCAGCTTTGGTCACCTCTCAGCTAAACTGAATCAGTGGTGGGAGGAATAGGTGAGGGGGAAAGGGCAGAAAATGTCAAAGGGAAGAGGGGAGTTGTTCTGCTTTTGGAAAGGGATTAAAATGTGACAGAAGTGGGGAGGAACCAAAACAGTGGAGGAGAACTGAACATGGGAAATGAAATGGAGACAACAGTGACAATAGATTAAAAATAATAAATCTGGATGCAAAGTATTAAAATCTCTTGCTAACAGTATTATCCCCCCTTATGTATACCAGTACAAAGCAAGATTCTACTGAAAACAGTAACAGGAACTGAACCAACCTCACTGATACAGGATCAGGGCCATACACAGCTTTGTTGTAAACAAACAAATCCCCCCTCCCCCAAGCCCCCACCCCACCATTGTTTTTGTAGGTCTCTGTTCTTCAGCCAGTGGGGGGATTTAGCTTTCACTGAGTTATGCTAAATTCTCCCTAATGGCGTAAGGTTCAAAGGGGGAAAAAACCACAACCCAACCCTAAAGCACAAGAGTTAGGCAATGTAACACCAACAGTAATTCACTGAATCTTGGCTTTTCAAAGGACCCAAGGGAACTAGGTACTCCGAGCCAACTGCATTTAAGTGGCTCATAAGTACCCAACACATTTCTGCTCATTTGAGGAAGGCATCTTACTGGAAATCAATGGAAAAGTAGTTAAAATTGGGGAAATTAAGTGATTTATGTGCTCTAGAAAGGAGCATTATTATTATCTTTTAATAAGTTGTCCCTCTTTAGTCAAGATAATCGCTCCATTAGGAAATCTCAAAGCAAGACCAGCCTTGTTTTTAATGATTAAGAGAAGCCTTGTGTTCACAGAGCGCTCAAAGCCAAATGTATTGTCCTGTTTCTTCTGTGTATCATCTGCCCTTAAAGAACAACTGTCCCACCTGCTCTTTTCCTTCTGCTTAATACCCTCTCATCCTCTAAACAGTGCTGTCCAATTTTCACAGGAAAGGGTGGACTTACTTCATAGAACTCCTGCCTGAGCCTCTATCCCCATACAGTTTCCCACTGCTGTATGACACTGATTTATTTGTCGTCAAGACACAGTTTCAGAACAACCCAGCCCCTGCCTGGGAACAACAGCTCTGGTTTACTTGTTCCCAGTAGTTCCTTAAAGTATCACTTCTAGCATGCTCTTGATTTCTCTCCTGTTGACTGAGCATGAGTCATCTTCCACAATTTTGGAGAGGGTGGGAAGCAAAAGGTCTTGCAATAGGGATTTAAATACAACAGCTGTAAAAGGCTGTATGTGTATTTGTAGCATGGGTAGGACCCTACACAGTCACCTCACGTTCTGCAGTTCAGGAAACAGCCTTTTTTCTTCCTAATGTACCCAAAGTTCTTTCAAGTAGTGAACTACCACCTCGGTACCAAAACAAACTTGCAGAAGGTTTTTGTCTTGTTTTATTTTAAAACATTCAGGAAACAATGCAGCAGTCTTGTACTCTTGTTCCTTGTGCCAACTTTCCATAGCCACTCCTTCCATTTGAACTGAAACTGAGCCGCCTTTAGAAAGTACAAAGATGGGGGTGTTACTGCTCTCTATGTAATCACAGTCTGGCTGAAGGTAGGTCAGGTTGGAGGCACCTGTGAACCCGAGCTTCTCATTCACTTTACCAGCTGTGGGTTGTCACACCTGGTGAGCAACATTCCTGACTGGGTGGATGTTTCTCCTTTAACTGAGCTAAGATCACCTGCTGGAGAAATAGAGCCGTATGAATTAGATTTTTGAGCTGCTACTTAAAGAGGGGGTTTTTTCCTTGGTTCCCAGAGTTTGGGTCAGGTGTGGGGATGGCAGACCCAGTGGTCTTACAAGAAAGATGGTGCCAACTCCAGTTCTGTACTATCAGAGAGCAAACTTAACTAAGATTTCCCAGTAGGGAAGCACAGACTAGAGCGTAACACTTAACAGCTAACATCAGCTTGGCTGGTATCTTACCCCCCCCCTCCAGCTTAAGTGAGTCTTCTCAGTTGTGGTTCTCCGCTCTCTAAAAACAATAGCGTATGTGTCAGCACAATGCCAAAAGGTGGATGAAAAAGATATGATAGAAAGATGTGGGCAGAGTATGTTGGCAGGGCAACAGTTTTTCTAAAGGTAACATTTGGCATTTGCAACTAGTGTGGCTGCCCTGCCTGTGGCTGCCCTGCCTGTGGCTGCCCTGCCTGTGGCTGCCCTGCCTGCTTTTATAGAGGTACCTGCTCGTGGCTGTTTGTGTTTCGCAGCAAACGGGACTTGCCTCCAAGTGAAATACTTGAACCTCAAACCAGGAACGTTACCTGCAGCCCTGCTGCTGTATCTTGTTACTGTGTGACTTTAATTAAGCATTTTGGGCTTATTTTAATCCGTACAGCTCTGTCCAATTCCCACTATTAATACTGCCTGTCTTCACAATTACCAGATCAAAAAACTTGTCGGGAAACTCAGTCTGTTGGTCACACTGTATTTAAGCCAGACCTTGTAAGGGCTAAGAGGGGGAAGCCATCTAAGTCCTAATGAGACCACAGGGGGCCTTCGCGCTCCCCTCTTTGGGCAGAGGTATGTTGAAACTGCCACAGGAACAGCCTACAGCAGCTCTGAACGCAGTTTACAGGAGCTGAACGTGGCAGAGGGGTAGGGGCAACATGTGAAGAGGGTGACCACAAAACGCAGAGGTTTCTAATCCTATTGGGTGCCTCCACAGAAATGTGAGAATCCTGCTGACAAGATCTAACGTGCTACTGAACATGCTTGTCATATGCCTGTTTTCATCCAGAAAGTGTTGTTACCTGTGCTACACACTTTTAATGACCCCTCAGTGGGTCTGACTGCACACAGCTGAAGCTACAGAAGATCTTTTACTGACACCCAATGACTCTTGCAGACCACTGTTCTCCCCCAGCATCTCCACAGCCCTGGAAGGGACACAAACGGTTTGCAAAATATTGTTCCCCTCCTGCTCCCACGTCTGACTCCCAAGAAGAACAGTGTCAGGACATAACAGAACAAGGAACAGCAGCAGTATAATGGTTATGAACAGTGGCATAACTCAAACCAAGTGTCTGCTAGTGTGAACCCTGTGCTTAGGGTGCCTTCCCATCTTAGGATTTTTTCCGGTCTGTGAGTATTTGTCAGCGTGTGTAGCTACGNGCTTATAGATGTTTACATTTGAATTAATGCTGTCTTGTTAATGCATGAATATGTCCTGGAGAAAGTCATTGTTACTCCTTAATTCTATTTCTTCCTCCAAATAATTTCAGTTTGATATTTCCTCCTAGCTATGCCTGAAATTGGAGACTTTTTCTTGTTGCTACAAACCATAATGCTGCCTCTTTCTGAGAGGAAATTGGTCTGAAGGTTCTAACAATTGTGGATGTTAGAGTGTAGGCTAAAGGCATGATTGTCTGGAAGCGCCTACAATATGCTTAAGAAATCTGACACTATTCATGGCGCCTCTTTAAGCTGTATTCATGGCAGCAGGGAACAGGGATTCAATTATACTTGCTCCCCCACAAACTGTCTTCTAACCTTTTTAGTGCCATGTCCCTTTTAGTGCCTTTTTAGTGCCAAGTGGGTTGAGGAATATTTATTAAAAAAAAAAAAATAGTTACTTATCTCAGAAATTATGACCAGCACAATCCACTTCTATACAAGGCAAAAGCACAGACATTTCCTGAGTCACACAGGGACTGGAGATAGGAGAAACTTAGTGTACCTTCACTGTTTAAGCAAAACTAAAGGAAACATTATCCTGGAATGGCATTGGTCCATCTCTTCCACACTAAAGTGAAAATGAAAGGTTTTCAAAGTCAAGTGACCAAATATCTACAACCAGTTTAAGATGAGCAATTCACTCTTGGGTTTTTGCTGTCTCTAAGGTGAATGAAGGAGCATGGCAGCCAGCCTGGAACACTTCTCTCATTCCCTGTAGGAACTGAAAGCACTGAATCCAGATATATTTTCAAAGGGCCTGAGAGGGATCCTTTGAATAGCAAATATGATTACTAATTTAGTTTTTCTACACAGAAGGGAGAAGCACAGAAATTTTGTCTGCACCGTGAGAAGCAAGCTGAATGTTTTCTTTTGAAAGAACTCCAGCTCTAAATATCTCCAGGCCAAAAACTCTTGTAATTTTCATGTGTGCCACTTTAAATGGCAGGCATTATTCTGCATAAGTTGTGAGAAATGGTTACTGCAAGCAGTAACTCCTTAGTTGATGCAAGGTTTGTCTGGGTTGGGATGAGCGAATTTCCAATTCCCATGTAATTATACAGAGCGTCTAGATGGCTTGACACCAGTGTATAAGCTGCTCTTTAAGTCTCCTTCCCTACAACAGAAACAGAGGGTGGCTAACTTCTGCATTTCTATTGCCTTCTGAATTTCTAATCTGCAGATTCACGAGTGTGATGTCCCTGTAGGAGAAAATAAGTAAATAAATGGATAGTAGACCTGAAGACAGCATAGCAGGGAAGAGGCAAAAGTTTTTAGAGGGAAGTCATTTGAAAGAATCAGCAGATAGGAGAAGACAGGCAAAGATGTGTCACTGCACTGCATCTGTGTTCAGTTTTGAGCCCCTCACTAAAAGAAAGACATCAAGGGCCTGAAGTGTGTCCAGAGAAGGTCAGCGAAGCTGTTGAAGGGGCTGGAACACAAGTCTTAGGAGGAGCAGCTGAGGGAACTGGAAGTTTAGTCTGGAGAAAAGGATGCTCAGGGGAGACCTTATTGCTCTCTACAGCAAGGCTTCAGGTTGTGCTAGTGGAGGTTCAGGTTAGAAAATAGGATAAATTTCTTCTCAGTGTGGTTAGGCATTGAAACGGTTTGCCCAGGGAGGTGGTGGAGTCACTGACCATCAGGGTATTTAAGGAAAGGTTGGGTAAGGTACCTGGGGACACGGTTTAGTAAGGAATATAGGTGGTAAGGGGACAAGTGGATTAGGTGATTTTGGAGGTCTTTTCCAACCTTTATGATTCTATGATAGGCAATCCAAGTGGTAGTGTTCCTAAGTAACCCAAGCTCCTGTGAGGTACAAGGGAAGATCCTCTCACAGGTTAGTAGTGGTCAAAAGAAAGAGCAAGTGGAAACAGCTGGTTTTCAAATGGAGAGGGTTAAGGAGAAATCTCTGGTTTGGGCTGCCTGTCACTAGTTATGCCCATGTTACAAGCACAATGGGAGTGGATCTGTAGAGTGAAACAGCTGGAGTTGAAGCCCTAGAAGCCACACTATAGGCATTTTCATTCTAGTACTTCATTCTAGCACTGGTTCTGTCCAAAGGGCAAAGTGCCTGCCCGTGGTTACAGCTCATCCTCTCCTTTAGTTTTATCTGAAGGAAATGTAGTTTGTGCAGCCTGAGCCCTCTTGGCAACGTGACCCAAAGAGCTGGAAGCGGAATCTCCGCAGAGATTCAGCTGAAAAACACAGAACAAAAAACTATAGTAGATGCACAGACTAATGATTTGAAAGGGGCTGAATAGTGAGTGAGATTGTGAAGTATGTTTTAATAATAAATACATGAAATTCTTCCCTGATTGCCAACTGCGGAATTGGTAGGCTGCTTGAGAGTTCGAGCTCTTGAATGAGAAATTAATTAAATCAGCATCTAATAAGCAGCTTTGTATTTCATACATGCACTCAAACACCCCCTCATCTGCACACAGATGGGCTCCAAACAAATAATTCCAGGTACAGGTACACCCTGTACAAGGCTGGCAGGCGAACCAGAAATGGGAAGAAGTCACTCTTGGTTAGGACAAAACTGACTGTTCTTCGCTCTGTGAAGAAGCGATCTGAGCCCAGTGACAGGGAGAAAGGGAAGACTTCAGGCTAAAATCATAAATATCATGGAGGAGGTGAATATATGAGATTATCATTAGGTATGTGGAACACCACCAGAATCAGAGACACCTTTAAAATGTTGTAAGGAACAAAACAGTACTTCTTAAGGGGCACAAAGAAACTGGAACTTCTTGTTGTAAGGCAGTATGGACACCAAGCTTATTCAAAAGGGGATTCAGAAAGGATTAAAGAAACGTGATGGGTCTGTGAAGAGGTATTAAGCACAAAGGAAGTGAATATAGTTTTCCAGTTCAGAAAATTCCACCAGTCTGAAGCTTGGTGAGTACTCCAGAGGACATCTCACTCTCTACTGGTCCAGACTCTGCTGGTCCTTGGAAATTTGCATTGCAGTACAGTGTTTGAGAGGGTGCATAATTAGGTAATTAGGTGCCTTGTATGATCCAGCACTGCTGGCCCTGTGATCCTGCTACCTGGATGGTTTTGAATAGGTATTGCATGTATTTTTCCCTTCTGTTTTTAAGATGAAAGGAATAAAAAGGAGCAGAATGTTTTGAACTTTCTTAGATGGTATCAAATGTTCCCACTGGCAAAAAGGGTCAGTATCAGTTGCTTCTTCCATTAGATGTGGGTTGGGTTTATTTCTTAATGCCAAAGGGGATGGGTATTAGGGAGGAAGGGTGAGAATATCAAGGATAGAAGAACGATGTCCTTTTTTCTGCTGCTCCTTGTAGCTGTTTGAATGATCACTGCAAAGATAGCTGCCTATTTCTGAAACTCAGCTTGAGCTTTTTGGGATGGTGGTGGTGAAAACCATGTATGAAGAGGGCAGTATCTGGATGAAGGAAATACTGGTTGTTCAGAATTCTTCTCTAGTTTGTCAAACTGGTCAAGGTGCAGAAAGAGCATTTCTGCAAAAACGCTGGGCAACAGAACAAAACAAACAAACAAAACATAGTGGAAGTTGAGTGATGCATGGTCAGAAACTAAGGTTCATGTTTCTGTTGCTTTGGAGAAGACTCTGGGATATCACTTGATTTCCCGGCCTTACTTGATACTAATTTATTTTAGAATTAGAGTGATTAGGAAGGGGGAATTTCACCAGAGTGCTGATAAATCATTGGCAAAAGAGGTGGTTAAGATGTATTTACAGGAACTTTTCATGCTGTACAGAGCCTTAGCTCACATGTACTGCATTCTTAGTAAACAAGTCATGTAGCTTTTAATTTTTAAAATATTTACTATGACTGCAGGGAATTCAGAATTCTGTAAAATTCTAGGAAATTCTGCTAAATCCTGGTACCTCCAAAAATTAAACAGGGGAGTAACATTCTCACTATCTCACCAAGCTCCAACATTTAATTTTCTGAAGTAAAACTGCTAATAAAAGGGTTTATTTTCTGTGTGATCTCTTCTTCCCTTCTCCACTGCAAGCTCAGACATTTTTGGAAAATACTGAGCAATACCTGGGGGAGGGGTGGAAGTGAAATCATCATCAACTCATGCATCCAAAACTAGGACAATGTGAAAATGTAAATTATGTTTAATGCACTGAAATAATGAGAAGCAAATGCAGGTCAAAAAAGCCCCAGCAAGACACATTAAGCTAGCCTTACGTCCAAAACACCACTGCAACTGAAAACTAAAAAGTACTCACCACTTCATTTTTCTAAAGCTGTAATAAAATAAGGCATGGAGTTTTCTAGAGATTCTCAGGTAAGTTAAAAGGGCATGTAGCAATAGGATGAGGGGTAATGGTTTTAAACTAGAGAAGGGGAGATTTAGGTTGGATATTAGGACAAAATTCTTCAATATGAGGGTGGTGGATGACTGGAACAGGTTGCTCAGAGGCATAGTGGAGGCCCCATCCCTGGAGACATTCAAGGTCAGGCTTGATGGGGCTCTGAGCAACCTGATCTAGTGAAGATGTCCCTGCTCACTGGAAGGGGGTTGGACTAGATGACCTTTAAAGGTCCCTTCCAACCTTCAACACATCCTGTGATTCTATGAAAATAATTTAGTATTGTTGAAGAAGAACTTGCTGATATAATGTTATCAGTATGGGCCTGTATGGTTAAATATACTCTACTAACTCTTGGAGTTAAATACCCAGATGAAAAACTAACTGCCCACAAATATACAGACCGTATTTATAAGAGAAAATAGTTCAGCTTGCTCTTAAAATTGTTCACATATCCACATAAAGAGAATTATCAAGAGCAAATTAAGTATGTTATTTAACTTTCCTTCATGGAGTGAAGAAATAAACTAATATGAATTTGCTTCCAACTAAAGTCTCCATTTGTGTCTCTACTGGAGGACGCTGAATGGCTGTTTTTAGACTTTGGCCAAAGACTTTGCACCTACCTGCAAGTTCAAACTCAGACTGTGGTGGGCTTTTCCTACAAATTAGGTGAAGAAAGCTCATGGTCCCAGGAACAGGAAAACTTTAAAGGAACATTGGATATTTTAGCACTTTTTTTTTTCTTTTCTGTTTATGGGAATGAGTTTACTAAGTGTTAAAGTGGATTTCCTCCTACATTAATGCTCATTTCTTTGCTTGTTGTAGCCACTTTCTAGCTGTGCAAAAACACAAGTTATTTCTCAAGAGCTGTTTTATTGGATTAATGTCCAAAAATAGCTTTATCTCCCACAATGTTGCTTTATAAAGATGTATCAGCGATGACTGGATTAAATCCAGAGTTGATTAAAAAGTCTGAGAAGAATGTGTCAGAAATAGATCAGCATCAGAACCTCATCAGCCATCTTTAAATAGCCTACAAATGCAAATATCTATTTTATTCCTAAATCCCAAAGGTTAACTTTCGCTGCACAACCTGAGTGATTACGCAGATGACCCACTCCGATGCTCTGTATGCATACTCTGGAGATGCTATCTAAATATCCCCACAGACCTTGCCTTTAGATGCCTAAAACGTGCCAGTAACTCTCAGTTGTGCCATTCATTAACTCTCCCAGTTTGGTTTTGGTTTTGTTCTTAAATACTCCTCTAGCTTTACTTTTTTGGGCTTCTAAACACAGAAACCAAAGCCAAGGCAAGTCATTGGAAGAAGAGTGGACTGCTGGCAATAAGAATCTCACATACCTCTTGTTGTGCATACCTTTGAACACTTCATTGAGAAGGTTTCCTTGGGAGGATAACTTTCCGGTGGTGGGCCAAAATATTCCTCTGCTGTTCTTGAAGTTTTGGAGTAAGGGTCTGAGTAAACAGTGTAAGTCCTTGAGTGCTGGCCACCTTGGATGTCTTCTGTTGACCTACAGTGGAGTAAATAACCAAGATCTATTACTGAGATCATGCTCTCTCCTGAACATCAGAACATGAGAACCTAGAAGACACTCCTGTTAGTGGAACCAGCTAGCCTGCTTCATAGATATCTGATATTTTTGCCTGCGTGGTTTGAAAGCAAATATTCCATATGCTTACACATAAATCTATGTTCTCAAAGGGTATTTGCAGTTGATTGTTGTGGTTTTGGAAAACTGTGTACTCACTGAGTAGGCTGGCTGAATTGTTTATGTTACCTGCAAAACATAGCAAAGAGGAGGGTGTGGGGAGAATTCTTATTCCAATATAAATGAGAAACAGCTTTTTCATTAAAACCAAACATTTTTAGCTAGTCGACAGCAGTCCAGAGAATAAAAGTTAGAAATATTTTCACAGAATAAATGTGTAAGGTAGCTCAACTATTTCACGGGTAAGCTTTTTGTCAAGTTTGTGTCTCACAAAGATGCCTTTTAAAAGAATGAAAGCTATCAAAAGAAACAGAAAGATTTTAAGGGGGTGCAGGTGTGTGTAAATTGCCTAGTTAAATATTTATCTTTTTTTTTTGAGGTCTTTGATTAGATTTGAAGAGATACCAAATTTGACAAAAAAATCCATTTCTCGTGTGTCTGAACAGACTCTTCAATTCCATTTTGAAGTCTACAAATGTTCACTTTGCTACAATGACATACAACTCCCCTCTGAAGCCTGATGACTTTTAAGGTTGGTGAGATTTAGATTATTCTTATGGCAAATGTGCAATTTGCCCTTTTTTAACCGAGCTAACACTCAGGTTAAAAGAAACATTGGCTGTAAATTGTTTTCTAAGTGTCTGGTCTAATCAAAGTGTTCTCCCTTATCTGAAGGAGAAATGCAGCTTGCCTTTTTCAAGGTACAGCTGGGTGATTTTATTATTAAAGGGTATTTTAAGTCTCATTCAGCATTATTGCTGTTGAAAGTCTTCTTCCTATTTGGTTTTTATCTTGAATTTCTTATCCACAGATCAGCATTTTCAACTGTAGCTTTGTTTCCTAGTATCACTGCACTTCTCTAAGGTTTATCTTCATCCAGTTCCAGATTCAACTTACCAATATTATCTCATTCATCTACATTAAATCATGCTCTTTGTAGTTTTTACATTTTAATTAAGATGTTCAATAACAAGACCGATGCGAACATCTCCGTGTGTAGCTGCCAACAGGTCTATTTGGCTGAAACATTTCTGATTTTTCTGACCTTTGTCCTGTGTCTTGTGCAACCACCAAAGCATCCTGCACAGCTGTGTCACATAAATTAAATAAGCTGTGTGATTTATAAGACTTCCAGTTAACTTGAAAGCAATCCCTTTGGTACTTCTGATGCAGCTGCTTCTCTCTATTGTATCCTGCTACTTGCCAGAAAACAAAACAAAAAGAAAAGAACAACCCAAAACAAACCCCCTTCTAATGTTCAGCAACAAAGCACAATTAGGGAAAAAAATTAATTCTTTTTTAGATGCCTTTTTTTTCCTCACAGTGGCCCATTCTGGCCACATTTGCTCCTGTTTTTCTTCAGTAGTTTTCAGTAGGGGATAATGGAACTCTTTCTCCTTAGCAACGACAGCAAGTTTGCTACAGGAGCTTCAGACAGAAATGCATTTGGAAGGAGAAAATACCCAGGCTAGAAAGTCTTGCTCATAAGGGATGGAAGTATTAGTACTGTTTCCAGGAAATAATTTCCATCTATTTCATTAGAGTATCTGGAGTATCTGTTCATCAGCCTAAGCCTTCACCAAAATACTGGAATTTCCTTACACAAGCAGCTGGTTTTGTCCTGAGAACAGAGCAGGCAAAATACTGGTAGGTTAAGACAAACTCCATCGGAACAGCAGATGGAAAAGCTTTCTGATTAGTTGTAGCGAGGGCCCAGGTTCTCTGCTTGGCTCTAAGAATTATCCCCATGGCTACTGCAGGTCTGTAGCTTCCACTTTCCTTCCTCTGATCCCCAGTGGGTACAGGGAGGGTCTGTTGGCCTTTACAGCCCTTTCACCACTTTCGTCTACACGTCCAGTCATTTAAAACTAACAAAAAAACCCATGAAGGCCAGAGAAGCGCTACACTAAGGCACTGTGGTTTGATTTACGGCTGTCCTTTCAAACATTGCTTTTATTATGCTATGTATATGAACACCCCCCCCAAATAAAAAACCCAAAACACAACAAAACAAACCAAAAACCTCTCTGTGGGTTTGGTTTTTTTTTTGTTTTCCCTCTCCGCAGTGCAATTAATGCACTCCTGGCATTTGCTGCTCTCACTTCTAGTATGTTCAAGATAATTTAACTATATCCCCTTCTGATCTCTGCCTTTACAAAGGGCAGTCATTTAGCCTCTGAAGACGATTCTTAGGCTGACCTTTGATCCCATTTCTCTGCAATTTTTCATGATTTGAGGCAGAAGAAAAAAAATCATTAGCTATTTCCATAATATAATAGGATTACCACCAGCCAAATGTTTTATGCTTAGCCATAAGTAGTCCTTCTAGTTCATGCAGTGCTCTTCACTCCTGCTTTTATTCTCATCCTGTTTTTCTTGCTAAAATGCAGATTATTGTGGAGTAGTTCAGCTTTTCAATAATCTTAATTATATTTATTTCCTCTCTTTCTTTGCCTCTATTCTTAAACTGCCCTATAATCATGCCCCCAGAGACTAAACAGGAGTGATGGACACCTTACTGCCGTGGCCAATTTGCCAGCGTTGTTTGGAGCGACAGAACTCCCTCACACAATGCAGTCACTGGCATGTGCTGAAAGGAAAACAGCCTAAGCTCACTTCCAATATGCCTAGCCAGGCTGGGAGAAGCAGCGTAAGGTCTTAAGAGTTTATTTGTCACTCCAAACCTTCTGTTAGTTGATTTATTGTGCTGACAGGGGTTGACCCACTATCAAGTGCTACAAACAGCTTTAGACCCTTAAACAACTACTCATTTACTGACTGTGACTATTGAAATTAATTTCGCTTTGGATTAATGTGAACTTGTTCACAGCTGAACTACAGCAACCTGAGAGTTCAGGAAGTCCCCACACTGGTCTCAGTCACATAATCTTCTCATTTAAGCAGTGCATATTTGGCAAGCCTTGGGCTTGCTGTCACCTGCTGACCAGCCTCTTCAGGAACTGTAACCAACACACACGGTCACACTTCACGTACATGTGACCCAAGCTGATCTAGATAACCCCATGAAATTCACATCTCTGTGCCACACAGCCTATCTTTCTGCCCCATCTCAAGCTCAGTACAAAGAAGTTGGTTAAAAATTCTTTAACATTTCTAAGTGTTTCTAAGCTGCCCGATTCCGGATGTGGCAAGCTCATGCTTCATGATTTCAAGGCTGAGTAAATGCTTTCTCTACCACTCTAATATGAAGGTATTTAAAAGCAATCCAACAAGATGACAGACATTATAGACCTGCTGTGATACGTTTCTTTAAGGCGATAGAGACGTACCTTCCATTGTAGGGGTATGGTTTTCTTGCTCTTCTGTCTTCATACCTATCAGATCCATGACTCTCGTGGTGCCTGTATTGCTTATCTTGGTATCGTCTCCCAGCATGAGACATCTTGTTTCTTTCATGTATTCTTTCTTTCTAAAATAACTTCCTGAGCCAAAGAAAAAAAAAAAAACCTGGTTCATTTTATAGCTCTACTTAAGGTTATTCATTGACCAGCACTCATATCCATCTCATGCTGATTCAAGACTTAGTACAGACTTCTTTAGAAGTGAAGGAAGTAAAACCCTTTAAACTACAAGTAAAGTAACTTCATTAAAGAAGGAAGTTTTTCTTTATTTTTTCCTATTCATCAAGTAATTGTAATGTTTCTACATTAAAAATTTTTGCACTTGCCTTGTCTGCTCTTCCTGTCCTACCTTTGCTTGCAAGGACAAGGCATGATGTCCATTAGGAGTGTGAATCCTGTCTTCTCTAACATTGGCTCTTACATGAAGTATTAAACCCAGCACACCAGTGCATTCCATGAGCACGTGTACCACTGCCAGGGATGGCAGGGCAAGCTTGAAAACACAGGCTGTGACCTTTGTCCCGCAAGTTTCTAAGAGGAGGGCACCCATGGGTGTAAACAGACAAACGTCACCTGTGATTTGGATAAACATTAGGTAAGGCAAAGCTGTTCTGGGCCAAAAGTAAGTCTGCAGGGAGATACATCCTTGATAACGTGGTAGTGAAGTATTACAGGGATGTTACTTCCTAAAAGTGGCTTTACCCTTTCAAGTGCAGTATACTCAAGCCCAAACCCGTAAAACAGAGAAACACACAGCTTAGGAATCTCAGCAATCTATTTTCACTTCCCTCCATCACGGCCCTTCAGCATTACTGCAGAAGTGCCTGCAGTAGATTTAATTTCGACTGATGATTTTATTTTGACCTGAGGACTTGCTTAAGGACTTCCCTTCTGTCTCCTTAGGGTGTCGCCAAAGAAAATAATTAATTTTTATTTGGTTACAGCTAATAAAGAGACAGCGCTATCCTCCGGGGGACCTCAGCTCTTCTGATCGGGGCGGAAGCCGTTTAGCAAGACGCAGCCCCACACCTTTCCCCAGGGGCGGTGTCGGTCCCGCCGCCTCAGCGCCACGGCAGCCGGCCGCAGCCACGGCTGCCGGCCGCAGCCCCGGTGAGCCCGCCGAGGCGCATCCGCCCGTGGACGCTGCCGGCATTCCCCACGCCCGCCCGGGGAAGGAGTCCTGCCCTTCGCTATCGACTCGCGGGCCAGCCGCGGCCCCACGCCTCCTCTCCACCTGCTCCTCGGAGGTCTCCCCGTCCCTCGGCACCCCGGGGGCGAAGGCCAGCGGCCCCCGCCCCTGCCGCCCCTCACCTGAGGGGAGCGCCGAGCTCCGGCCCGCCCATCAGCAGCTCCCGGGAGCAGCCGAGCACGCCCTTCCCTGCCCGGCCACCCACCTCCGCGGCGCCTCCCTCCTGCGGAGGGCCGGCCCTCTGGCGCAGGTGTTGCCTGCTCTCGCGGCCTGCTCTCGCTCGGGGCGAAGGCGGGGTGCTGCCTGCCGCCCGGCCGTTGGGGAGAGCCGGTGTCTGGGAGCTCGGGACAGCCTGGGCTTTTGTTAAGTGTAACAAAATGAGGTCCCCGTGCACCGTGGTGCTGAGGAAGAATGTGGTGGACGGGGTCTTGGGAGGATATAAAACTTGGTGGTTAATAAAGTTAAAATTCAATGGTCCCACCGGTTCCCCTGTTTTTTTAGTTCTTTTTTTTTTTCCTCCTGGAAAGCCAAGCTCACTGCCTGGCAGCGCTCAGGGCAGGAAACTCAGCGGCATGAGATGTACTGAGGACAGAAGGCAAAAGAAACTTGTCCTAGGAAGCAGGTCGGTGGGAACAAGTTGTGTTAGGCTGGACAGGTTGAAAAGGGAGGTAAGCAACTAAACTATTCTCTGGTGTGCCGCTACTTTTTAGATAATGGGCCATTTGAATGTGTGCAGTGCTGTTTCTTGGTGCTCAGCTGAAAGCCTTCCCAGTGGTGGATCTCAGGGGGCTTTGTCTCCTCACTGCCAGCCCGTGATGTTTCCCTTACAGGAGTGTGATATTCTGGTCCCCTCAGGATGCTTTCTGTGGGGGATAGATCTGGTTTTGTACAGAGCCTGTGAGAGACCCATGAATCGACGCTGCAGCAAATGACTTGTTCATTATGCAGTCCTGTACAGAAAAGCAATCCATGCCTGAGAAGCTGGATGGCGGTGTTAATGTGGCGGCATGCCTGGCTAACTGTGAGCCTTGGAAGGTTCCCTAGGCCATGGCACTACCCTGCACCAGAGCTGGGACCAGAAAATCCCTTTCCTTTCCAGGGCTAACACAGCAGCGTGCATGGGGTACCAGTGCCTCTGGAATTTGGGCTCGAGGTACAACTGTTAGTGCAGCCCTATGCTGGGGCTAAATCCAGTCTCCTTTAAGTACTGCATGGGTGCCAGAGGAAATGCTGTCCTTGAAATGAGGAGATATCTACAGGAACTGAATACTTCAGACACGCGTTTTGTAAGTTGTTGGTGTGTAGTAAAACTGTGATTCCCTGCTCTGTTTGAGCTGTGTTAACAGCTTTTAGCTGTTTACCATTCTCACCTCACCTAGACCTCTGCTGTTTCTGATTTCAGCTGTACGGTTTGCCTTCTCTCTGTCTTGCACCAACCCTACTGCTTGCTTGATCACATAGTAAGCCAATTCTGCTTGCTTCCCAGCCAAAGCCAATTTACTTTCTGCTGTTTTAGTGAGTTGAATTGGCTTTGTGCTGCAATCAAATGTGTGCTGGAGCAAGGACTTGGCAGAAGCACATGTCCCACAGCAAAGAAATCAGGGGAGGGATGGAGGGAGTGGGCTACCTCCATTGGCAGCAGCGAGTGATGAACGTAACCGAAGCCTTAATGTGAAGGCGCAGTTTGAGACACTGCTACCTACCAGCTAGTCGCTACGCCCTCTCAGTTTGGGGCTGTCATCCTGCTAGCAAAGGCAGTCTAACAGCAGGGGTGTTTTACTGCTGTGCAGTTCTGTTTGTTTCAAATTCTGTTTCTAATTAAAGGTAGTTTAGGCTAGTTTGGCAGATTTTACCCTGAAGAATAGGGTGCCTGCATGAATTATGTTCTCCTGTCTAGATGATAAACATTTGGGAAAAACATTCTTCACTTGCACCCAGCAGAGGATGTCTGCTCTTGATGGGGGGCACAAGGAGTTCCAGCTCCCTTCAGGTAGGCAGGTTTCAGTATTAAAATCACAAGGGGGCATGGTTGGAAACAGGCTTTTATGGGGGACTGAAATATGAAAGCAACTTGAAAGCCACTGTCTACAGTATTAACTAGTGGTTTTGTTAAAGCACTTCTCTTTCTAGGCTGAAAGGGTTAGTGTGTGGACATTTTGGTTTGATGGAAAACTGGGTGGAAGTGAGGAAATATAATTATGGACTGGGTAAAATTCAGTGAAGCTGAATAAATGGATTCCGGCTTTTCGAGGCTTCAACAGGGAAGGTAAAGTGTTTAAAAAGTGGTTAGAGTCATTAGGGAATCAGGTAGCTGAAATAATGGGGTCACAACTGGCCCTGAATTACATAGCCATATCTACATTAAAAACTTAACTGCATCACTGAGGAGGTTTTCCCTGGGAGCTCATAAAGCAAACATAAGATGTTGAGGCAGTGGTTGCGGGAGTTGCCTCTATATGACATAAGAACCAGCGAAACAGCCTACAGAAAATGGTGCTGATTAGGGAGAAACAGCCAGAGGTAGCACTAGGAATATATCGCAAAGTAAAAAACCAAAAACCAAACCAAAAAAAAAAAGAAAGTAGGAAGAGCTCATGGCGGGATTGGCTATGGTACCCCCTGAATCTGGATGAGAAACATCAAGGAAAAAGATCTCCTGGTTTGTTGCATGTAAAAGGGTTCTGTGCTATATGTGAGCAGACAGTGTTGTATCAAAGATGCACCTGATTCTGTCATCAGTTTCTCCTTTCAATAGAAATAACTTTTGGGACTGAATTTTGGCTAGCTGCTGAAGTCCAGAGGGACTAATTGGTATAAAATTGTTGGGGGTTTTTTTGGTAATTTACCTGAGTAGGTCACATCTGTTTCTTGTATCAACACAGTCCTGAAGGCTTGCTCCAGTGTAAAAAAGCAAAACAAACCAAAACAAAAACCCTCTAAAAACCAATCTAGGTATAGGGTACAAAGTGCTGTAAATAGATCTCCAGGGACAGATTTCTCCATCCAGCAAGAAGGCAGGGCACTGCTGGAGTCGGTTCAGTCTGACGGGAACACTAGGCTCCTGAGATCAGCAGGACTAAAATTAGCTTTGGAACGTTTGGCTTTTTCTACTCACTTGATGTTGCTTTTACATGGAATCTGTTGTTTATTGTTATAAACAGCAATTAAAGAATTTGGGTGGAAGGCTCCCCCCCGCCCCCTTTTTTTTTTTTCTTAAAGAGATCTTGAAATCCCCACTCTTTAGAATGGGAGGAAAATTGCGTTTGGGAACTAAGTAGTTGGTTATGTGTTCGTCAGTTTGTTCTGTCCTAGTAGGAAAAAAAAAAGACAACACTAAATAATGCTTCAGCAAAAGAAATCTACACAATCATGACTGATTTGATGTCAGTATTATGTCCTTAGTGTATGCTATCACTTGTTTTTTAAAAGCAGTGGAAACCACCCTAAGACTTCATTTACGGTTGTGTTTGGTAACGTGTGACTTGGTTGGTAGTTTCTTTTCCAAGGCAGACTGCTTCCCAGCATCTTCTGAGCAATTGCCTAGTTCTCATTTAAAGATCTTACAACACAGTTTTCTGAAAAGTGGGGGTTTGTCACCCTGCATCTAGACTCTGGCTGGGGAATAGACAGCTTCTGGGACACATCCAAACCAGGCTGAAGGCAGTGAGGATGTTTCCCTGGAAGCCTTGAATCCCAAAAGCGTGTTATCTGTGGGCCCCCTTGTATTTATATCGACTTCAAGTACGGGGCTGTAACACCAGCCTTGGTAATGCTCTGCATCACCGCAGCTGCCACTTCCATGCTGCCTTTCCTCAAGTTCTGCTGTGGCTGGCCACCCAAGCTGTGTCTGAAACCTTATCATTCATTCTATTTTCTCCTGTTCTTAAGTGGAGCTGTAGTAGGCCAAAGCTGGTTTTCCCCTTCAAAAATGATGAGCAAAACCAAAATGGCTTTTGAAATCTGAGAAACTGTTAGCATTAAAATTTCTCCCTTGCTCCTTAATAGTCCTTTCTCACAAATTCCATCTGTACTGAACTTGGGGGAACCCTTGTCTGAGTACATCTTGGAAACTATCTGCAATCGCATACCTAGTTTTCTATAATAATTTACTGCTTAAATGTAGAAGTATATCAGGACTCGAGCTGGCTTTCAGAGGACGTTCAGATCTTGTGCAGATCTCTGCAGTCTGACCTGCTCTAAAATCCACACTGGTGGACCTTTGTGAACCGCCTTTGTCTTGACCAGCCTGGAGGTCTCAGGAGTCCTGGGTTTATGATTCTGGGTACCAGCTTGCAAATTGCACAAAATTGCTAGAAGAGGAGCTATCTAGGAGCTCAGACTACTTCCCTGCCTCCTGGTGTGAATACATTACATTCCCTTTTATATTAGTAAAATATTTATGAATTTTTAGTAACATGGTAGGAGCTCTTGTGCCTTTTACAAGAGGTAGGAATTACGAGCAGTCTGCATTCTCTCTCATTTAATCTGCTCTCCCATCTAGTGTTTTTCTTTTCTCATCTGGACGTAGATGAAATCCAATAACAGGGAATACTTGTTTTGTGGTCAAAAATATCAGGGTTGGAGTCAACACTCCTGGCAGTCTTTGGAAAGATTTCTTGTGCATAGAAAATTTATGAACACATGGACATTGTGGGTTCAGTAACCTAGCCTTAAAAGGTATCCAAACATCTTGTTCCTGATCAAAACACGTAATCCCATGGAAGTCAGAGCTATTTACATCTGGTCAGTCTGTCTGGGGCTGTAACGTTGGCGATTTCATGCGTTAAGAAGGGAAAAGAGGCATTAAATTTAGGTGTCCAGTTCACGCAAACGATTTGTCGCAGTTTCTTTTGACCTCCTGAAAAAGAAATGCAACAGTGGCATCCTGTGGCCCGCACAGTTCATGACAGGTGGGTCTGGTGTAGGGCAGAACCTGCCGCCCTGGTGTTCCCTCGCCGAACGGGAAATGGATCGATTTCTCTCTAATGAGGTTTACAAAAGAAATCCACGGTATCTCAACCTGGTGCACATTTTCAACCTGAAGTACAAAGCTGCTAGCTAATTTTCAACAAGGGCTTTTGACCAATATATATTCTGCTGCCTATTTTCCTCCCAGACACTTTGGTGTCTGGGAAAGAGAGGGTGACTTCAGTTACCCATGACAGAGACAGGACTTCCGTGTTTCTGTCTTTGTGCTGCTGAACGCTTCCTCAGAAAAGAGGAATAGAGGAGAGAACGAGAATGTCCTGTTTTCAACTAACCCACAGTTTTGTGAGGCATACTTGTTCTAAAATTGAATGTTTCAGGAAAGTCTGATGAAGAGAAGCCTAGTAAGAGTTGTTTTCCCTTGCACCTACATCATACCCGAGTGCTCACTCCCACACGCTGCGTGTGTGTGTGTGTGTGTGTGTGTGTGTGCCTGTGTGTCTGTCTTGAGTTTTTCAAAGTCCTGGCTCGTACTTGTTTAACTTGGACCGACTGTGATTTGCTTACCTTCCCACCAGCAGGTATTGGCAGCCGTGACCTCCGGGCTCTCTAAGAGCTTGCAGGCATACCAGAAGGCATGTTAATGAGGATCATACGTACTCACCTGCACTCCTCTGGGCAATTCTCAGGGAAGATGCTGCTGATGGCCTCATTTTTCCCTCCCGGCCTCCTGATTTTACAGTGACTTCTCTTCTGTAAGAGAGGAGATGTTAAGGCGGTTTCTTTTAAAGCCTCTTCCTTCCTACTTCTTACCTTCATTTGTAGATGTGTAAATGCTACTGAAAGCTTGGCATTAGGAAGGACTGGGGGGAAATGAAACAACTTTGCTAATTTTAATTTTTCCATTTTCTTGTATCCAGAAGACTGTGTTTTGGGTCATACTACCTTGAGAACTGGAAAAGCAGAGTAGGGGCAAGGTTGTCTCTGTCATCTGTGCATGGAAGAACTTGTGGGAATTTAATTTTTTTTTTATGTAAGAAAGTCACCATGATCCTCTTCTTGGGAAGGCTGAAGCAGGGACTCCTTTAATAACAAGCGAGTACTCTTCAGATTTTTGTGATGTTGCTTAACTGAGCTTGCACCACCGTTTCTTGCCAGTATTAATCCCCGGGCTGCCTCTTCAAACACGCACATGCATGAAAACAAACAAATGTTTTGACTGGCTGTGGCTCCAGTGATGTTAACCCATGCTCCTTTTTGTCAGTTAAACTGACAACCAAGATAAGAAGAGCCGGTGTTGGTATCATCTCTTGCATAACAAACCACTCTCGACAAAAGAAGCAGCCTCCTGTCAAACGAATTTCCTCTACAACTGCCGAGGGGACTATTTTTAGTTTCATCTGCCATTCTTTAGTCCTTAATCATCTGGTTCACTTTTCTCAGTTTTTCTCTCTTTTTTCCCCCTATCCCGATGAGCTCTGATACCAGGTACAGCGGATAATCTGCGGAGGAGGAAGGCACTGCGCTCTTGGCTGTTCCCTGTTAGCATGTGTCTGTACCAGGATGCCATCAGCCTCACCACGTCCAGCTCAGTGCCAGAGTGTGATGGGAAGGAGTCTTCAGAGGAAGGCAGAGAGACCACCCCGAATCTAGACAAGGGATATCAAAGACCAACAAGTAAATAACATCAGTTCTTGACAGGAAAAGGTTTTTTGCTAAGGCTGTGCTCAGAAAATGTGTTTTAAGTTGCAGGACGGAAGCTACAAATGTCCAGTGTTGGAAGAAACATCACGGGCATACTGCCTCAGGCAGCAAACTCTTCATATGCCACTAACAAAGCAAGGCTGAGCCTGGCTTTTCCACTGGAGAGATAATTCAAGTGTGTTTGGAATGTTGGTGTTTATTCCGTAGGTCTTGACTCTATAGTACTGGCTGCCTTCCCTTTTGGGCTGTCTGACCCACTGCATGTTTTTAGCCCGTTGAGCAGCGGAAAGATTCTTGTCTTCTGGATGAGATATAAAACAGAAGTCCTGCGTATCTGTAACCCATTAGAAATTTTGTGGTGCTGTTTGCAAGGGTAAGAGTGTTTTAAGGCTGTGGTCATCCAGGAAATAACACTGCTTTGCTTAGTTGCACATCGTAGTTCAGTCAAGTCCATGATCCTCTGCAGCATCTTTCTAAAGCTTAATTCACATAGGTTATTTTATAATCTTCCTTCTTCCACAATATTCAAGAACGTCACAATAATGAGTGGGTTTTTGTGCCCATGGTCTGTAAGGTCCAGGTTGCTCTGATACCTGTTTTATAGCTGGATCTGAGGAGCACAGAGGCAAAGCGAATAGCGCAGGGTCATGAGGGAAGTCTCTGGCAGCAGAGGGAATTATGCCTCTGTTACCTGAGGGAACGCAACAGTCCTGAATTAACGTGCTAGCTAAAGTTTTCCCACAAAGTGCCACGAATCTTATGAAGAAGGAATTGCTAGAAGTGGTCAAAAGTTTTAGGCACTGCTATTTTCTTAACAAATGCGAGTTTTCAAATGACATAAAATGTTTGCAGAAAGTGCTTGTGTTTTGAGAAAGTAAAGTAAAATTAGTTGGATTTAAACCAGAATGAGTTAGGCTTAAAATGTAAATGTTCCAATTGATCTCTCTTTCCCCGTGGTGGGGGAGGAAGGAAGGAAGTAAACCTCCTGGGTAGGAAAGGAGAAAAGGGATCTGGTTTCCCAAATGGAATCAGAATACAAATATACTGATGACAGAAAAATAAAAAACTACATTGCTTCTTGTCTTCAAGCTTTGCCCACTCCAGTCTTAGTCTTTTCTTTTTGTTTTCTGAGTATAACTCACTCGTGCAAGAGTGGCCAGTCTCCTTAACCCTAAAAAGTGCACTGGCACTTTGGACAACACTCCTTAGCCAAGGAAAGTTAGAGAGAATTATGAAGAGGGCTTGTGGCTGACAGCCGTAGCTCCTTGGGTCTTCAGCTGCTTTACTGTCTGACAGGATTGAACAGGGACCTCCTTAGCAGTTTTTTCTGGCTCACCTCCCTCCACTGCTTTGACTCGGATTGCATGGTTGCCCCCAAATTCATGCACCCGTGCTGGCGTGATCCCAGTCTATGCACAGCCACGTTCTTTGTGTGCTTCTCAAGGGCTGTAGAGCTCGTTACCCCTGCTGTGACATACACCACTGAGCAGCCTACGGGCTGACATAAAACCGGTCCTGCTTTCCTCCTCCCCTTTATTACATTGCTTTTGACAGTGTAACTTTAGTTTCTCTCAACTTTACTGGGGGGTTGATGAGCTCTATTCATGATTCTTTTCAAGCCCCTGAATTAGATCTTGGGTTAGGAGATGGAAGCGTGGGAAGCACTAGAAGCAAGGTTGTATTTTTGAAGATGCTTGAAAGCCTGCCAGACAGCTGTCAGGTTAGTGATGGCTCATGACATATCAAAGCAGACAAGTGAGTTTTCCTAATAATTCAAGATCTGCTGAAAACCGGATCGAAACATGGCTAGCAGTGAGGGCTTTTCAAAGGCAAAGTTATTATTGTGGATGTTCAGACTCATAAGTGTATTTTAGCTCTTGCTGTGGGAAGAAGCTGTCATACGAGCTTCATGTGCATCCTTTGGATTTTGCCTCTTTTACTCAGATTTTCAGTGTTTTCATCCCAGTTCATCTGTCACATCCCTTGCCTGGGTGCCTGGTGGGGACAGAGCCCTCACATGTCTGCACATGTGGACTCCCAGTTTCCCTGTCACCTGTGCGCATGGAGCCTTTCTTTCAGTCATTTATCCCTTTGCTCAGTAGTCCAGTTCCCTGCCTACATAGGCTTTTGTCATTCTACAAAAAGGAGCAGTTGCATCTTCTCCCATATCAGTGGCATGAGAGGTCACAAGAAATCTCTTGACAGAGTGCCAAGTAAAAATTCATTTAGGTTCCACGGGGTGAAGAAGGTGAAGAGGTTATGGCACATTAAGAGGTTTTGGGCAAAGATGTCAGGAAGAAATACGAACTATTCTTTCAAAATGGATGCAAAATGAGACAGCCAAGGGAAAAAGCGCATTTTCCTCTTCCACTGTGTAACGGGCCTCTATGCTGGAGATATCACCAGCTGAATGCGTATTAGAAGTTGCCAGCAATCATTAAGCTCAATTAATCTAATTCTTGAGCCCATGATAACATCTGTGGATTATTTAAACAAAGTGATGGTGGGCAAGCAGGAGAGGAGAATTAATGCAAAGAGGTTCTGCCGCGAACACTCGAACCACCGTCACCCAAGCGACGCTGTAACACAGAAACTGGGTCAGAGACACCCTTCCCCCTCCACGCTGTCAAAGTTATTCGAGCGCCTATTGAAACCCTCACAATAGAAGAGTTTGGCTCCCGCGTTCGCTAAGCAAAACTGATTTGTGTTTCTTGGTTCAGAAAAAAGCTGCCGGGTAATTTTCCATGCAAGTACAATGGGGCAGTTCAGCTGATCCCTGCAAGCTGATTTCTTGGTGATTTGCTTTTCGTTTACTAAGGCACTACTGCTTTTATTTAGTGTTTCTAACTTTGCGTGCTGAATCTATGTTTAGGTGCCTTAAAACCCATCCCTTGCCTGCATTAGTTTTCGGAGATGTACTGGTAAACTTCACTCAAAGTTCAAAAGATTGCTGTAAGTCTCTTGAGATGCCTCTCACTCTGTTGTTTTACTGATGATATAAATCTAAGTTAATTAGTTTAGTTGCTTCTAGGATAATTGAATTAAAATATATTAGTTCAGAAGTATGGCTTGGATAGATTCAAACACAGCTCTTCCGGACTCTTCCCACTGCCCTTTTTAATCCCATATTTGAATCTTTCATCCTTGTTTACAGCTGTCCCATTAGCAGCCTCAGCCTTCTGGTGTGCTCTGTCTGTTCTGGATTTTTTTTTTTTGGTCTTGTTTTTCTGGCTTCTTTCAAAGAGTCCCAGTGGCTCCACCTTGTCCTGAAAAGAAAGCCAATCTGTGCTTCATACAGTGATGGTCTGCACAGGTTTGTCAGCGAGCACAGGACCTGGGAGACAGGCTATCAGGGGCGACTGTTCAGTGGGGCGACTGTTCAGCAGTTCTCGTAAGCACTTACTCCAAAGGAGACGTGAATGAAGCGAAATAGCAGGGGATGGAGTTTGAGCCAATATTCTAATATTCTCTAATTTCACTTCCCCTCCCTGCCACCCTCAGCACGCACTTGCACAGGGTGCACATGTGCCCTCTCACACTTTTTTCTCCTCACATAAAATATCTTTTTTTTTTCTTGAAAAGTGCCTGACTTGATGGACATTGTTGCTTGGAGACATGTGGGGGACCTACTTGGCCACAGAGACAAGAAGGCTGTTTGGGCCATGGCTTCTGGGAGGTGCACATCCTCAGAAGCTGTAACGTGGAGTGTTGAGGAGGCACGATTGGGGCTGATGGAGCAGGAAGAGAAGGAAGGTCTTTTCCTTGCTTCCTCCATAGCTTAGTCCACTCCCTGGACAAAGTACTTATTGTTAGCCAGCAACAGTGAGAATCTTTGTGCCCATTCATGCCTAACTCAGTTCTGATTCTTTGTCTTATTGTGTGTTTAAAAAAAAAGGAAAGGAAAGAAATGACTGAGGTTTTGTGTTAGCTTCCACAGTAAACATCTCTTGAGCCACTTCTCCTGAGTACACACACGACTGCCTATGTCATTGTGTCTTCCTTGCATCCTCGCTACCAAGAAGAAGAAACTCTTGCCATTCCACCCCATCGCCCAAGTTTTGGGAGAAGCTCAAGAAGGGAAGCCATTTGCACCCTGAAGTTTAATGGGAGAATGACTTCTCTTGTTAACAAGGCTAATCACTTTCCAGCCCTGTCTCTGGCAAATACTCTTTATGTAATAATCAAGTCAGTGCATATGACATACTTTTTTGACAGGACAATATTTCTTAATAATTTAGTAGCATCGTGCACACACACAAATAGAGTTATAATTAGCTCTCTTCCCTAAAGTTGGAAGAGCTTTTCAGTTCATTGGAGGCTGCTGGCCAACTCTCTTATCTAATTGGATGAGGTTCCTACTTTCTCCCATTTGTATGATGTCTGCTTTTACACAAACTCATTAAGTGCAGCTGTACTCAAGTTTATAACAACAGCCCCAGTACAGGCTGGGCAGAAGTTTAATAGCCATTCTGTTCTCTCTTTTTCATCTGATCTCAATCCATTTTGGTGGTTGATGTGTGCCCAAACATCTTTCCCTAGCACCTAATTCTCCTCCCCCCCTCCAGCTTTTTATTATGAATTATCTTAATTAGAAACCAGACAAATTGCATAAGATTTATCTGTCTGTTTTGAAACTAGAGAGCTTACAGCTTGTTTTCAGGGGAGATGGATTTAAAGCAATTATTTTTTTCTGTGAGGCATATAGAAGTGATTTTTCCCTTCATTACAAAGCTGGCATTAAAGTGCAATCACATAATTGTTACACTATTCTTTATATCTTCAGAGCATTAAGCTGATTATACAGGTAGAATAGCATCACCATAGTTCATATGATATTAAACTTTTGCATTTAGATGGAATTTTTAGCAAATTAAATACTACTTTTTTTTTAAAAAAACCCTTTTGTCAGTACGAATGCTTTTATTTTCATATTCTTGTGTATAATTTTTAATTTCTACCTAGTATAGCATATTTAGTAATAGAAAGTCTTCATTTGGAGAACCTGAATTTGTCTTACTGTATTGCCTACATATCTTCAAATCATATTTACAAAGAAAGATTCACCACAGACTTCCAGAAATACAGAGATCTTGCTTTTAGAAGTGATTTTATAACTTCCATGGATGTTTTTCTTCCAGCCAAGAACTATTCCAAGGTTTCCTGGGGAACTTCCAGCTGCACAATTTCCTTCCCTTACCATGTTCCATCTTCCCATCAAACAAGGTCAGAGAATCTGGGGGAGTGAGGGAAACTCAAGGAAAAAGTTTCTCACAACACTGATTGTTTCATCAGGGCACTTAACTGTGCCAGTAAATGCTCTCTATACAGCCTGATGGTGAGGAGACCTGTCTGACAGCGAGGAGGATGTTCATCGGTGCTGGGGTCTGAAATTACAGCTATGTACGTGCATGTCTGCAGGGCAAAAGAAAGGGGATTCAAAGGGACTCCCTCCTAAGCCAAATTGCAATAAGGAGGTTAAATTTCCTTTTGCTGGTGCCCCACCTTCTAGCACTGATATTCCCTTCAGATTGTAGCACTCTCCTGGCTCTGAACTTCACCAAAGGCTTGACCCTTATGAAGGTCACAACACTCTTAGATCCACCTAGGATTTAAGGATGCAAACATCTTGCAAAATTTAACACCTGGTATCAGTAAGGAAGACCCATGAGCAGGAAGGACCTACTAAATCCTACTTGAATTTGCTCTACCTTATAGTCCTCCCTCAGTCCATCTAATCATAAAAAGGCACTGGAGTTGAACATTTTTGTATCTCTTCCTGTGAGAGTATGAAAAATGAGCAGTGTTCTAACCAAGTCCCTGGTTATTGCAAAGTCCGTGTGTGCAGGCTGATTATCAGTCTTCCCAATAATGGTACAAACAAGTGGTTTAATTGGTTGTTCTAATATATAAAACTTAATTTCAGCAGGAGTCACAGGTATTTGTGACTGATAAATGTCTTTGCACAAAAAATGAAACCTGCTAACATCTCCTGTTTTCAGATAGTTGGCTCCATCTGTAGACATGTTGCATCATGTGCTCAGCTCCTGTTTAGACAACTATGAAATATGGGCATTCGTCTTGTTCATACTGGGTCTGGCTGAGATGGAGCTGATTTTCCCCACAGCAGCCCCACAGCGCTGTGCTGTGTACTGGTGGCCAGCAAGGTGCTGGTAACACACACACGTCTGGCTGTCACGGCGCGGTGCTGGTGCACATCAAGGCCATCTCTGCAATGTTATTCCCCCCCCCCTCAGCAGTAGGCAGGGGGTGGGAGAGATCCTGGGAGGGGACACAGCCAGGACAGCTGACCCAAACTGGCCAAAGGGATGTTCCTTACCATATAGCATCTGCTCAGCAAGGAGAAGCTGAGAGGAAGGGGGAGGGAATTAGTTTTTACGTTAGTCTTCCAGAACAACCAGTATGTTGTTCTGGAACTTCCCAGGAAGTTGCTGGACATCACCTGCTGATGGGAAGTAAAGAATAAGATTTTGCTTTGCTTCTATGCATGGCCTTTTGCTTTTGCTGTGTTAAACTGCCTTCATGAGTTTAGGATTGTTTTTCCCATCTTATTTTTCTCCCTTTCCTGTTCTGCTTGAGGGTTGGGCTGTGACAGAGGAGCTTGGTGGACACCTGATGGTCCAGCTAAGGTTCAACCACTACAGTCCCATAGCTTTTGTTGTTTCCATTTGGGGCTGCTGCCCCACGTGTGCATAAGGCAAGCTTGCCTGATGTACATAAGCAAGAGTACCCAGTAAAGATAATTTTATTAATTGACTTCTACCACCCTGTTGTCTCCTAAGTAAGCAAGCTTATTTTTATAGGAAAATACTGTACGTATTAAAAGGGCTCGTATAATGCTGGAACATTTATTTTGCCAGCTACAGTCATTATGGGCACATCATTAAAATGACAACGGTAGCTGCTCCATGCTCTCTAATTTTGTAATGTTTTGACAGAATTTAAGACATAAATGTATGTTTGTGCTACTCATCATTGGTGAATCATACTGCTTAATTGGATGGGTCGAACAAGATAAATAGATGTGGTCTCTGGGAAATAAAACTGGCTTTTATTTGTCTTTTATTTGTGACTGAGTTTGTACGTTGCTTTTGTTGGAAGTAGCATTAGTTGGTGGAGGTTATGGAAAAAGCGGTGACTTATTTTCCTAACACTTGAGTGAGTGGTGATAGTTGTTGGAGGATGTGATGACAGAAGAAAAGCGGGTTTTAGTTTTGGTTTTGAAGTGGGTGGGGCTGGGCAAATGAATACTCAAGGCACATTAATGAAGTTATGTTGACAACTGTTAAGTGTGAAGTCTGTCATGTATGTCATTGCAATGAATGTGTCTTTATGAGCAAACTGCGTTGGAGACATCTGTGCAATTGTAAGCTGTAATTAAAGGATGATTCTGCAGTGGACAGTTGAAAATGAAGGACAGGTGGGGTTTTTTTTACGTGGGTGCATGCACTTCTGTTTGCCAGAAGCGACATATTTTTTGACTAGCTAAGTCTTTCCAAGTAACTCCTAAGCTGAAAAAAATTAATTGAAACAGGGACTTTGGGTTGTTTTTTTAAAAATAAATTGTCTCCTGTAGGAGAGAATTTGAACATTTTAGGGTAAGCGAATGGAGACGTTATGATTGTGTCCTTGTTAGTGCCATTCTGAAGATGCATAGAGAAATTACCAGAAAGACTTGGGAAAGTATGAGGTAAAATGTCACTTGTCGAACATGCAAAATAAGCAAAGAAACCAATACCACTTCAACCAGGGTACATCTGTGTGTGCACGTGTCACGTTCACTTCTGATACATGGCACAGCTGTATGTCATGTTCCATTTTCCTAATACCTTTCTGACTATCACGGGTTTTGGTGTTGCTTTCAAAGGTCCTTGTGAGTGTTGTAAAGGGACAGCTGGGGTTTTGCCCTCGTAAGGGATGAGCAGTAGTGAGGGTGGCGCTCTGATTATTTTTTTTCCAGCCATAGATCTTCCCACCATAATCAACTTGAACTTAAGAAATGATACTTGAAGAGAGAGCCGTGCTTTTCTCAGGTAGTTGAATAACCTTGTGTAGCAGTTAAGGCTGTTCTGCAGCTATCAATGGCTCTAGTTCCAGTGCAAGTACTAAAATACCTCTTTGTACCGCCAATTGATATTAGTGGGACTTTCCCAGTAGATGGTGATGGGAGTAGTTCTCAAATTGGTAGGATGCTTTGAAAAGCATGTGATGCAAAGAGAGACCTTGACTTACCTGAACCTCAGATGCTGTCTCATTTCTTGTTGGAGATAGCTGTATAAGCTTTTATTTTTCTTTCTTTCCTTCTTAATATCTTTCATGACCACGGGACTGGCCTTCCTTTCCCCCTCCATCTTGGCAGAAAACAAGGGAGCAGCCGCAAAGTAACAGGATTGATGTCTAATTCCAGAACTGGAAGCTGTGACTTGGATGTAAGTGGAAGCAATGCTATTTGTCCTTGGGTAAAGATTAATTTTATGTCCCTGATCCTAGGACAATTCATTGCACTGACTTAGGTGGTCAGTGGCTAGAGTGAAGGGCTTATTAAATGATACCTTGCCTGTGAAGCAAAGGAGCGAGGAAGAGCTGAAAATGAGCAGCTTTGTTTAAAATACATCTGTTTCTTTTCCATGGCCACCTTGTTTAAGTGTAAAATGTATCAGCTTCTTCTAGAGCTGTGTGTTGGAGGAAGCTGGGCCTGCTGCTAGCAGTAAATGAGTTACTTAATGGGAAGAATGTTTGCAGAGCCTGGAGAGAAATAACAGCTGCTTTTTTAAGTGCAAAAAAAAACCCCTATAACATTTCAAAACTGTAGCGAGATCAGGGTTGTGTTTTTTTTTCTAAAGGCCTAGATGAAAGGAAATTAGTAATGTGTAGGGGGTGCTGAGTGGCCCAGGCATCTCACCTGTTTTATTCCTAGCTGTGGAGGGAATTCAGAGTTCGACACCAGATGGAAAGCAAACCCAGAGCCGCGTGAACTACTAGCCGGTTTCCTTCAGCAACATTAATTTAGGGTCTCAGGGGAAAACACCTTGGTCTGCTGCCAGTTTTGGCTTCGAGTGAAATTACTGGAGGACAGAGCGGTGCAGGCAGCGGTCCCTTTCAGGCCACACCGCCTGGGCGGTAGAGCAGATGGCACAGGCTGCTGGCTGGGCTCTGCCGAAAGCATTACAGAGTATGCCTGCGGCCCGGCTCCCCGCTGAAAGGCAACATTAATTAGACTGCAGCTCTGTGGCTTCTCTGCCTGACGGGCGTGTCACAGGCTGCCGGCACCTTCACACTGCGAACGTGGGCTGGCCAAAACTTGCCTTTGAGGTTGGTTGGTGTGTTTTCCATCGCTGGGTCCTGCCGGTGGGAGGGAGGTAGTGGATGTGACAGATGAGGAAGAGGGGCTGTTTAGCCGAAATCATTTTGATTTGCTGACTGTGATGCTGTGGGATCACATTGTAAAAAGTATGGAGGCCTGGTACCTTTGAGCCTTTTCCTGTGATGCTGTCCTGAAGGAAGTGCATTTCCAAACTGCCTTGATACCTGTTAGGGTTTCTCATGTGGCTCCTGGGTTCACTTTCCAATCTTCTGCTGTTTTCCTGACAAACTATCCAGGAGTCATAGTGTCAATTTTATTTTTTTTTTAATAGTCCTGTGGTGCTGTTAAGATTTAAGATGTAGAAGATTATGACAGGACAAGGGACAGTATTTCAAACACTGTCAAACACAGTGTTTATGTCCAAAAATTGGACATAAAGAAGAAACTTTTTTATGATGAGGGTAGTGAGGCCCTGGCACAGGCTGCCCAGAGAAGCTGTGGCTGACCCCTCCCTGGCAATGCCCAAGGCCAGGCAGGATGGGGCTTCAGGCAACCTGGGCTAGTGAAAGGTGTCCCTGCCCATGGCAGGGTGGTTGGAACTAGGAGGTCTTTGAGGTCCCTTCCAACCCAAACCACTCTGTGATTCTGTGAAATGCGGTGCAGTTTGAATGTTGTTAAGCTCGCTTAGACAACTAGAGGTATGTACTGGCACATGTGTCTTGGAGGGCTGAACCCCAGAAGAGAGCAAAAGGTTTTTTGACAAGTGAGTTTCTTTCATTTTTTTTCATGTAAACTTGTAGTAAATCACAAATTATTATTTCCACTGCAGCAGTAATGTACAGGATAGATTTTTGTTTGCTTTAGTGCTGAAGGTGGCATTTTCTCCTTTCACAATTTCTCATGGAGTTGCCCCAGTAAAGGCAAAGATTAAGGGTCTGTCAAAGCTGTTGCTGCCCCAGTGCGAACGAGTAAGTTTGTGGCCTCAGTCAGTATGCATTGACTTTTTACGTGTTTGCATCAGATATGCTTGTGAATTCAAGTGTGTAAGATAGAAAGCTCTATGCATGAAGAAATTTCTTATTGTATTTCAGTAATACAATAAATCCAATATTGGGATTCATGATACTGGACACAAAGAGCAGTTTTTGATGGCACATGAAGTAGTTGCATGGGATGTATTTGCATAAATGCATTACACAGGGTGCTGCCCCACTGCAACCCCCACTGGGTCAGGTTTTTTCTCCCCTCCTGTGCACTAGCTTTCTGCTATAGGTGATTGGTGAATGGAATGAAACTTGTTTGTGCTACTCTAACTGGGTGGTGCTGGGGTCATTCTTGCCCCTACAGCCAGAGTAAACACCTTAGCACCGGCTGTGGCTGCTGTGACAGAAACGGCATCAGGTGTCTCTTCATCATCTGCATGAAACTAGCACAGCCACCATGGTGCCTTATGATCACAGTAGCACAGCCTGAGATAAGCACATTGGGCATTATGGTCAATAATCCACTAATAGTATCATCCACATATATTGCACCTCGTCTGCCAAAGGGTCTTTGATGTTCCCAGAGAGGTGAGGACAGCTGGGAAAGGGAAAAAATTGCTTACTGGATATAGTGAAGATCAGTAAGCTTTTTAGAGTGGGAATGTACACGTGGGGAGAGATTTAAACCTGCATGAGACTCCTGGTGACCTCAAGGAAATTACTAGCTAGAGCACTGGACACCATCTCTGACCATGGACGCTGGTAAGTGTTTGTAGCTTATCAGTTGGATGAAGAAAAAGGGAAGGAGGTCCTTTTTCCATTTCATGTGCAAATAAATAGCTTTATAAAGCTTTGCAATAATCAAGGCATTGCATTCCCACTCTTGTGGTCCTGCTTGTAATGGGAGTTTTGAAGGGTGTACGCAGAAGAGGGCACACTAATGCACTTATCTAGGATATCCAAGAGGAAACTTTATATACTTTGAGTTGCACATGTCAGTACCAGATCAGGTATCCCCACTGGGTAAAAAGAAGAATTTTCTGGCCAAAGTCAGCCAGAAAGACTTTTGAGTGTATGTCAAGATAGCAAGACCTTTGCCTACACATCTTTAACATTTTTAGCATCTTTAGCTTTTTCATAAATGACCTGGAGTCAGAACTAGAGGGTGTCTCAAATAAATTTGCAGATGACATCGATTTGGGAGGAGCTGTTGACTTCATTGAAGGTGGAGAAGCCTTGCAGAGAGACCTGGACAAATTGGAGAGCTGGGCCATCAACAACAGCATGATGTTTAACAAGGACAAGTGCCGGATTCTGCAGCTGGGAAGGAACAACCCTGGCTATGCATACAGCCTGGGGTGTCAGATGCTGGAGGCCAGCCATGCTGAGAGGGATTTGAGGGTCTTGGTCAACAGCAAGTTAAACATGAACCAGCATATTTAACTGGCCCAGGCAGCCAGGAGTGCCAGCCATACCCTGGGGTGCATCAAGCACAGCATTGCCAGCCAGTCCAGGGAGGGGATTATCCCGCTCTGCACTGTGCTGGTGTGGCCTCACCTCAAGTCCTGAGTGCAGTTTTGGGTGCCACAGTACAAGAGGGACACAAAACTATCGGAGAGTGTCCAGAGGAGGGCAACAAGGATGGGGAAGGGTCTGGAGGGGAAGTGGTAGAGGAGAGGCTGAAGTCTCTTGGTTTGTTCAGCCTGGAGAAGAGGAGGCTGAGGGGAGACCTCATCCCGGTCTATGGCTTCCTGACGAGGGGGAGCAAAGGGGCAGCCGCTGATCTCCTCTCTTTGGTGACCAGTGATAGAACCTGAAGGAATGGCATGAGGCTGCAACAGGGGAGGTTTAGGTTGGATATTAGGAAGAGGTTCTTTACTGAGAGGGTGGTCAGGCCCTGGGACCAGCTCCCCAGGGAAGTGGTCACAGCACTGAGCTTGGCTGAGTTCAAGAAGCGTCTGGATGCTGTGCTCAGTCACACGCTCTGACTTGGCTGGCCCTGTGTGGAGCCAGGAGTTGGACTCGATGAGCCTTATGGGTCCCTTCCAACCCAGGATTTTCTGTGATTCTATGATTCTATGCACCTTGAGAAGTCCTGAAAAAATCAGATACTGATGAATTTTTGTGTTTTTAACCCTTTGAGGTTTTAGACAACCCTTCTGAATGTTTTCAGTACTCAATTGTAGTGAGGTGCAGTGAACTAAGAACTACAATGGGACGCTTCAGGAGCTCTTCTGTTGTTGTCCATGTGTGCAAAACAATTTCTTGCAGTGTACAAATCTTGTCTACTTGGTCTTTTGTACTGGGTAAGACCTCCTGGGAGGCAGTTCTTGATACCAAAAAGTTAGTTACGAGCAGAGAGCTAACTCCTCGTGGGTCAGGAGTTACGTGAAACTTCAAAGGCATGCAGTTGTTATCTAGCCATTCATACTGGAATAAATTTCGCTTTGTATCATTTGCAATCTCTCATTAAATACTTAATAAGCTAGAGGAGAAAGAACAGGAGCTATAGATATTGCAGGATGGAGGGCCTGTTGCTGCAGAGGGACTGCAGCGTGCTGCCAGCAGTGAGCTTCTGCGCAGACTTAACAGTGCTTGAGACAGTTTCAGTATGTTTATGGTTTTGTCCCAGCAAAACTTGGTTTAAAGGTGCTCCTACCTAATTTTCAGAAAGCCCAAACTGACCTTATTTGCCAGGTCTAACATTAATTTTGCCTTTATCCAAACCTTTTCTGTTCTCCTCATCTGTTCACTCTGCTTTGTCCCAGTGGTGAGGTAGGCATTTAGTCACGGGTGCTAATCTGTTAGCTTGTTAGAGAGAGCGGAGACATCTGACCAGGCAGAAAGAGGGGAATCACTGAAGTAATTTCCCTGATTTTGCTGAACTCAATGTGCCTCCTAGAGAAATTTAATCCCATCATCTTTTGTCAGGTTTTAGCTAGGAAAAAAAAAAAAGGCAGTGGTGAGGCTACTTCCCTCCAAGTCCTTTTCTTCTTTTTCAGTCTCACAAAATAATGTCGGAGGAGAGAGGGAGGTGGGGAGAGAGGGAGGGAGGGAGGGAGTGGGAAGGGGAAGGGGGGTACTGCAGTACTTGGAGAACTGCAGATCTGCTTACCTTCTGCTTTGCAAAGGATTTAGTAACCTTTTTCTCTGCTGGACGGTTCAATCCGAGAGCCCAGAGGGCAGTCGATTAGTTGTGCCCAGCTGCTGTTGCTTCTTTCAGTTTCAGGCTGACTTCCTCTACCTTCTCTGCCTTCAGAGACCCAGACGTGGGGGTACATGTTTTATACATGTGTCTGAATTGTCCTTGAAAGGCATCAAACTTCACTTCAGGCACTTGCAAGTGCGTCCATGGCAGTACACTGCACACGCTAGGTTGCAAAACCCACTCAAGAAGTTGGATAAATTCTTAAGACATTTAAATACTCATTACTTGAGCTAATTTAGCTATGTTCTACACGAACTAAAGCCACAGAAGGTATGTAGCAACAACTGTAGTACGAAAGCCAGTTAATATGACCCTTCAAGAAGGCATACATGATGTAAACCAATCAGAACTGTAACAAAGCTTCAGCTGTAACAAAAATACTTCTTTTTCTCCAGATGAAACTTGCCAATATGCTTTTCCAGCTCTTTTCTACTTGGACAAAAAGTAGTTTTAGCAAATTCACAGAAGAACCTCGCTGCACTTTCCCCAGACAGCAGATGTATGGGGCAGCAGATGTATGCTGTACTGAGGTGTACAGTACACCTATGGACTGTATTTCACACAGCAGCAGCTTATCAAACCTGGGTTATTGTATCTCCATGCACAGAGAGCTGTGAGGAAGCCTAGAAAATACTGGCTGTGCGTTTGGAGTCTTTTCTGGAGGTTTCCACTCTTAGAGGATCAGCCCAGAGTGCTGGTCTTTGGGGTAGTGTCTGCAGTCGCGATTTCGGCTGCTCTTTTGCAGTGGGGGGATCCAGAGAGAGAAATGCAGTAACAGAACCTAAGTGTTAGAATGCAAGCTGTATGTGCTGTCCTTTGTCAGCTGCTGGCAGCACAGATGCTTCTTACATGTGGCTTTAGTGCCTAACTCACATGGTATTTATAGGAAGTTCCTACTGGTACTTTTCCAAGTACTGGATGTAGTTAAGTCCTGCTTACAAGTGATTTTGGTTTTTTCCCCATTTGGAGCTCGCAGTACTCAATGAACTTACCTGGAAAGAGTGACATGTGGAGTTAAAGGACCTATTAAATCTCTGATCCCAGGCAGTGGGAGCTGTGGTTAGAGATGCTTTGACTAAACCAGGGTCTTCAAACAACCTCCCTTGAGGTGCTGGCTTGCAGACCTACAGCATGATGGAGTGCTGTGAGCGGTAGTTAGACTATGACATGTTAAGCAGCTGATTAAAGAGTTTCCTAACAAAGCAAGGCACGAGCTCTTCCATCTTCTGTCACGATGGTCCAGACAGACCAAGAACCCACCTTGGCTACTCTGAATATCACCTTAACACTGGCCTGATGGGCAGCCTGTGGACACTGGTTGGTTAGACCCTCAAAGGTGAATTTTGTAGATACATTGTTGGACAGACCCCCTTTGTTTTAATAGGGAAGTGGCAGGAGCGCACGTCACCACCCGCATCTTTTGAACACATTGATATTAGCTTCAAAAATGTCACAACATTAAAAAACCATAATAAAATCATACATTTAAAACTTTATGTGACTCTGTGGCATAAACCTCAAAGATGGGAGGGTTTTTTAAAGCATCTTTACTACCATGAAGTTTCGAAAAGGTTTTTTGTTTTATTTTTGTTTTAGGAAAGTTGCATTCCTGTAACTCCAGGGTCTATTGCTTTACAAGAAAGCATCAAATATTTTGGATTCAGAAAAAAAACAATCAGTATGTGGGTACATAACATTTCTGCAGTGTCACTGTGCCTTGCAGATGTTAACAGAACTATCAGGAAGGAAACATTACGTTTCATTTATGGGCTTACACTCATACTCATGTTTGAGTAGATAGTTATCTACAAATCCTAAACAATGCAAATGCAAACCAAGTAACTCACAGTGTGCTTTATTATTTTGTCACAATATTAACTAGACAGACACGGAAAGTTTAATGGCAGCATGTTCTTATAACATTTTAAAGACAAAGAACAACATAATCATATTAAATGATGATAAACTGACAAACTACATTACCATACATACATCATCCAAAGGTACTGGATAAACAATATCTGCTTATGTACAATTATGCTGGTGATAATTAAAATTCAAATATTCAGAAGAAAAAAGAAAAAATATGCTATTTAAATTATAAAAATATATAGTTTTGGCATGGAATTCTTAATGCTGTATAACTTTTTGAAAAAGGTTTAATTGTGTGATGAAGCTGCATTAACTCAGTATAGGAGTGTGATTTAAACCAAATGCAGATTAAATTGGCTCTTTTGTCTTCCTTGTATTTAGCCATGTTTGAAAGAGAGAGAGGAATGAAAAACAAAGCTGGGCTTTTGCGATGAGAGAGAGTTTTTATACTCATAAATCAAAAGGTGTTTAATTTTTCACATAGTACTGAGCCATTAACTCCTAATACAAATGAATCACTTTGCTAGCTTGTTTAAAGACAGAGAGATGGAGGGGAAGAAAAAAAAAAAGGCTTTGAACATGCTACTTCACCACACTTTTAATCAATAAAGGACTTCTAGGCTGGAGGAGCGCAGGTGCACAGCTAACCACAGTATCATGCTTCAGGGTCCTTACAGGCAGCCGAGTCCCACTGCCTCAGCTGGGGAGATTCTTGCACATACAAGGATTGGGGGTACCCGGTCTGTATTCTTTCAGCTGCATCCCCTTGGTGTTTTCTTTGCACATCTGGTTTCTGAGAAACTTCTTTATTTTCCCCCCATAATTATTCCTAATGAATGCAACCCTACTCAGGCTGTGTAACTCCCAATTGCAACAGCTTTTATAACGATTTTTTTTAGCGATTGGATCGTTCTGTAATAATTTATGAATAATTTTGTAATTGAAAATGTTTAGTAATTGTAGTCATGTAGTGCACACGTCTGTATCTGGTTTTAGTTAAAAGTTATTTTCAGACCATCATGGGTGAACTCCTGCATCATATGAAACTCGAGATTTTCCTACATACCAGTGTCATTCTCTGTACCTTCCATCCCCATTCCTTATCTGTATATTCTCTGTTATCTCAACAGCCCCATTACTCCTTTGGTGGATCCAGTGCTTGTTCTATTAAGAAATGTCCTGTGTGTCAACTCTCACACTTAATTTGCAGATATTTTTTCGTGGTTTTCTATCTGTTCCTAAGTTACTAATCTATAACAGATCTTAGGTGATCTTACGATTTGTTTTTTTCCAGAAGCAAAATATTTCCCTTCATCATTTTCTCAATAAATGTAGTGAAAAAGAATTGACAACAAATAAATTGAAGACACTGAAATCCACAATTTCTCTTAAATTTCTACAGATTTTCTGTCTTGCAGAAGATTGCCTTTACTATAAAGCTCTGTTAATTCTGAGGAATAACTGCGGGGTCTCTGTAATCTGTTACTCTGCCCTTCCATCATCCCTTTTCAAGGGAACTTATGAGAGAGGAACAAATTCCACGTAACAGTCATCTTTAACCAGGGAGATATTTCAGTGATCTCCGCTTCCCTCCACTTCTTGACCTCTTCCTTTGTTGTCCTCTGGACTTCCACACATAACCAACTTCAGAAGTGTCCCCCTTTGGTTTTATTTCATGTGTCACTCTTTCGCCTGGGATGCACTGGGAGTGGTCAGCTGTGCGTGCGTGCAAAGTGACTGACAGAGGGTGGATTTCCACTGAAGCACAGTCTTGGAGCATGGAGGTCTCTAAGGCATTTTGGGGGGGCTGGGGGGAGAAGTCTTATGTGAAAGTGTAGCGAAGAACAGGAAAGACAGGAATTATTGCAAAAGGAATGCAGGAGTGAGAGGAGAGGACTTTATTAAAGTTAAGTTCAAGCTTTTATATACATTCAATGTTTCTAATATGTTTCTTAATAAATGTATTATCAACTATCGTTATGCCTAATGCAGCCACAATACTGTACTAGTCTGCAGTCAGGATGGGAAAACTCCGTTAGCTCTTTAATAAAATAAAATCATTGACAGTCATCACGACTTTCCTTTTTGCCTGGTATTAACTAATACACTGGGAAGTCCAGTGAGTAGACACAACAGAACACAAAATCCTCAGTATTTATGTAAATGTGTATCATGTGTCGTCTTCATATTATTTCTAAAGCAGCTTTAAAAAACTTTTGCCATTGGAAGGTATTAAAAAATAAAATCCATTCAAATTATCCTGGTAGTATAGCAGCACTGGAATTGATAGTTACTCTTTTACTACTTTTGACAATGTAAACCTTTAATAAAATAAACAATATTGAAACAATTTGAGGTCTAATAGTTTGTGAACTTCAATGGGTGTATGGGCACAAATCGAAACAAGACTAGATTGTGAAATGAAACATCAGCTCAACACCAGCCAATTCCAGTTTTGAAATTGGCTGCAGACAACTCCAGCTTGGAAGCTGAAAAAAACCCAAAGCCCACACTCCATCCACAATATTCGGTTGCTCCCAATTTGAGTATTTGTTTCCGACGAATCCTACACAAGCACGCCCACTTCTGACAAACACTCTAAAAACATTGCAGGTACTTTTCGTTTGACGGTGGGATTTTTCATTTTTCTTTCATCAAGCACAGTCTAGATCACATTTTTGTGTTCTTAGAAGCATTTCCTTTCTATGTTTCTATAACATCAAAAGTAATTTCAAATTCGAAATGTAAGCTCGCTCCATCTTTGCTCATACATAGTGTAGGCGCCACAACTAAATAGCAGTAAAAATGCTGAGATGTACAACTCTTAAAACAAACAAACGAACGAAAAAGCAGCTTTGAAGACACAACATCAACTACAGCCTTAACATTGAACATATTACATTCCCAAGTTAATGGAGAGCTCTTGCATATAATGCCACAAAGTTATTCGACTGAAATCTTGAGGTTGAACCTACAGTTTATTCACTGTATTCTTTTCACCCTTAGAGCACTTAGACATTGTAAGGTACATTTTTGTCCAGAGCTTTGCAACCTTTTCTTTTCATGCCTGGACATCCGTTTACCCACAAATCCCAGATTCCAAAAGTTTCATAGAAAAAAATAGCGGGCTTGACTTAAAACATTTGAAGCTGGGCATTCCCATGCCTTGGAGCAGCCCATGGGACATGCTTCGAACTCTTCGGCTTTGTCGGGGCTCCTGGCCCCCTCCGCGCGCACAGAAAGCCCCACTTTAAAATGCATTGACACATCTGGTTTCGTAACACAGGTTTCTGTTTATAAAACTGTATATGGAGCACTCTGCATTAGTTTTACTCGAGTTGCATTCTGTAACATGTGCTGATGACTTCACACACCCCCAGCCCCTTTTCTTCCACCCTGTTTTTCGCTCGAAGCGACGGTAGGCACCTGTGCGATCGAGGTGTCAAAGAGTCGTTGTCCAGAGAGAGGGTTTGGAAGTTTCTTTGTCATCTTTTCTCCTGTAGACAGTCTTAGCAAATTATCAGCGTGAAATAATTTTGAGGGCGAGGGGCAGGAGGATAAAGCTCACTTTCTTTTCCTGTTATGAAAATGAACTTGATTTTGGTGTCCAGTTTGATAAACAAGGATAGTCAGAGCTAATCTGTAACTCAGCCGAGGTCTGCTTCTTGCCAAATAAAATTAAGATCTTTTTCAACTTTCAGGGATTTAGAGACCACATCTAATTGGTTTCAACCCCCTGGAGGAACTCAGAAAGTAAACAGGATTAGTTGCAGATATGAGCCCACTAAAGTGGGACACAGGTCAGGTCTTCAGACTCCAGCTCTGCTCTGTCGAAGCAGGCACTTAAGGTCTCCTGATGTTTCTGTGTCAGTAGCCGCAAAAAACGTTTCTCTGCTGAGAAAACTCATTGGAACGGTGTCTTTCCTGCAAGCCCCAAAGCTTTAACTTCACACTTCTACTGGAACAAAAAAAAAAAAGAGGAAAAAAGGAAACGAGAAGTATTTGAGTTGACATGTATTAGCGTATTATGATTATGATGTGATGGCACAACTGGTAACTTGAAAATGCATGTTTACAAGGCATAGGCAATCAGATTTCCAACTGTTCTCCCGTAGGGATAGCCAGGTGTCCTTCAAGAAGTTGCCGTCTTGACTCCCTGTGTGTACCATGTTGAATCGTTTACTCCATCAATTCTTGCCAGCAGGACAGGGTGAGAACTTTGTTCGTGCTGACCTTGTCTCTCGGATCCCTCCCAGCCATCCAGAAAACGCCAAGAAAATCAACACAATTACGTGCCTTTAGCAGCTCAAGTAACTGCCCTCCTAAGTGTAAGCAGGTAGGTCTTTGTCAGTATATTTGCTCTTCAGAGATAAAATAATCCAGCCAGCTGCATTAATTAAAAAAAAAAAAAAGAACCTAAAAGACCTTGGGGCTCATTAAAGTTAAGAATAACAACATGACGTGATGACAGATACAACTTACTTGCAGAGTTTCTGAAAATAGCAGGTTAAAATGTAAATATCTTTTAATAAATAATTTTCCTGCAATGTAAAAATAAATGATATTTCCTTTGGCAGTAATAGCTGATTTAAATCTTTAGCTGGGATGTTGTTTTGCTCATAAAATATCATTGTGCTACAGAAAAAAAATATTATTTTGTTGTTTTGAAAGACTTTTGTAATCCATGATAAACTGGGTGACTCTATTTATGTCCAAGATAAGCGCCAAGAGTGATGCAAGCTCCCACCAGAACCAGACTCAGGATAGTCTTCAGAGAGATCCAGGAGAAATCAAACAAAGGCCTCATACTGTTGCCATACAACTCCACGAAGGCATCCTAGAAAGGGAAACAAAGGAATATCAGAATCACAGTAACATCTTCAGAGAGGGAGGGCAGCTTCTTCACAGTCAATGGTCATCCAGCGATCATGCTGGCACAAACCCCCTTCCCAGACCTACTGAAATAATGATCTGAGAGCTGCATTTTTGTGGAGTGCTTAGCACAAAGTTCTCCTGCCTATTTCTTTATAAATACTGCTGTAATTACTTACAGTCATGACTTTCATGCTTTCAGCATGCCCAGTCTAACTGAAAATACAGGAACACTTTTCAATATGAGTACCATTTTGGCTCCTGAATGTTGTATATGCAAACATACACAAAGGAGGTAAGCAGACCTTCATTCTCCAAACCTTTCATGGGACATGGGGCTGGGTGGCCTTGCTGAAAATAAAGCAGTATTTCTTTGGTTCCCCTGGGATGGGTTCAGAAGACTACTTGTAGTACTCACAGATATTTCTTCCATATGAGCTAAAGCAGTTAGCATTGTTATACCTTTGATGGTCTTTCATATCTGTCACCAAAAGGGTTGACACCTTGGTCCTTTGCTCCTGCTAATTGTACCTGGGATGTGTCAGTGATCTGGCTGTGGGGTCTGCTGGGCCAACCAGCTGATCTAATAGAAGAGCAACCCAATTGTGCCAAAAAAACCCCCCCTGTCTGTTCATGGGATCGTCTTGTCAGTCCGACTTGCCCTCCAGCCTATAGCAAAGGCTTTCAGCTTGAGGAAGAGGAGGGGAAGCATAGAGAGATGCCATTTCTCATGGATGCCCGCAAGTCACCTGGTGTGAGGGGTATGAGGTGTAGGGGAAGTCCTCTCCTTCAGGCCAGCCCAAGCCACCCTGGGTTTCTCCTTTGAGCTGCAGTCCTCCATCTATGGAGAACTCTTTGATAAAGCTGCTCCGGGCAAGCCTGGAGGTACATATAGGCACCAAATGGAAAGGCTGTTGAAGTAGTGAAGATAAAGTTGCTCTAACTCATAAATACAGTGGAATTTGCCCGGACTAGTGATCAGTTTGGTGATAACCTGTGCATAATGCCTTTCTTTCAACCTGCAATTCCTAACAAACATGCAGCTTCAGAGCATTCCTGAGAGATAAGTAAATCATCCCATGAGGCACGACAGCAGTAGACAGTGAAGCTGAACAACTTCTAAACTATGACAAAACCAATAGTATCATTTAGGACAACTCTTCTGTTGTGCAGCCAAGGGATGTTTACTCCCAAACTAGTGAGATAAACTCATGAAATAGATAGCAAGGGGGCTTCCATCTCAACTTCGCTGACTCCGGGCTTCTCATTTTATGTAGAAAACATTCTCTATTAATGTTATAGTGCCTTTAGCTGCTTTGTAATGATAATATATAACGAGGTAATCCACCTTCTAAAAATGCCCACGTCTCATGGATTACAGCAGGAATTAAGGAAAGCAGTCTCCGCTACTATTAGAAACCTTCCAGCCAAGTGAACTCTCTGCAAACTGTGTACATTAAATCCCCTCCATCATTGGGCATCCCTAGTTGTCGTCAGACTAAGAACATCTGTGGTTTTACCACGAGAGGGCGCGTAAGGGTTTTTTTAATATTTTGCCATTTTGACTCCCATTCACTGGGCACTGAACAAGACCCAAATAAATAACAGATACTTATTTCCGAAATACCTATTCAGAGTAAATAATATCCGTGCATGTTGTGGGTACCAGTGGATGTGTCAATAACAGAATAGCTACAGGCTTCGGCCAACTGACTGACCTACAAATACGTTTTCCTCCTGCAATTTCTCAACGCTTGTTTCTCCAGGCAATCGTTTTCAAACTTGGGTTTCCAAAGATATATTCTTAAGTGAAAGCAGCTTAACCTTTTGGGGGGAATGTTTTAATGCAAGATCTTAATTCCAGAGAAAAAAAATTGGCAACTTTTGCTTAGCTGCCTGGTTTTCGAAATGGACATTTGCAAACTTTGGCCTTAATATATTTTCTGCTGTGCTATTGCAAAGCTGAAAAAGAAAACTCAGTTTGCTGTGCAGCTCTTTGGAAACCTGCTTTTATTTCTCCTTAAGGCTATGAAGTAACACAATATCCTAAAATGTTACAGACTGGGCTAAATCCTGTTGTCGCCAGTGCAGACTCACTGACTTCCATGGGAGCTTTGTCTGTGCAAGGAGTTCAAGATCAGGCCTTATAAAAATACAACAAGGGTGAAGTTCAATACTTGGTGATATTATTATGGGTGAAAAAGAAAGGAAATGAAAAGAAAAAAAAAAGCCAACCAAAAAACCCCATGGAAATGCAAGCCACATGAAAGCATTTTAATGTTCAGATTTCCATGGTTTCTTACTGTGGGCAAGGTCTCACTTCTGTATATTCATGGAAGCTGTTGCATACACAGTATCAATGTCAAAATGAGCATATTTCGTGCCTCACTCCTATCCCAGTTTAGGAAGGTTCCTTCTAGTTTGTCTGGGAGATCATTTCTAAAGATTCAGTAGAGCTCCTGGTACTGGGATTGAAAAAAGACAGAGGGTTATGGCAAAACTTGAAGACAAGGCAAAAATATGGCATAACCTATGGCTCAAAAGAGGAATGTTAACAAAAAATGTGCAGCATGCAGTACTTTTTCACCCGAGATTATTACAACAATAACATGAACCCAACCTAATGGTGTCTGCACTACATATTACAAGTAGCTCTTTATGATCGTTCCCCCTCCCCTTCTCAAACATCCTGATTAGGCCTATTTCCGAAGCTTGTTTGAACAGCCTGTCACTATTTGTTTAAGTTTCAAACCTGTTTTAAATAAACACATGTCCATTTTATGTACTAAAACAAGGTGGGGGGGGGAACGGGAAGGGGGAGGGAAGTATGACCCATTGCTGCTAACTAGTTTAGCACAAAGAGAACCCTAAACAGAACCTGAACTGCTTCATAAGGTTTGTCTCTTTCTGTAAACCCATGTAGTTGTCACTGGATTTTTGTCACCTAAATCAGTCTGTTTGAAGTACGAGAATCTCTGCTAAAACAAATAAGATTAGGAAGACTGGTTGAAACACTTGATGTCCTGTGAAAAAGCACTCTTTATACAGAAAGCAAGGGTCCCCTTGGCAAATAGACTGAGGGAAGTTCTGGCTTGGTCAAACTTTCTGGAAGTCTTACACAACTGGAAAGAAAACAGTTGTAGACCTTGCTCTTAAGACCTACCTATTCAAAATTTTATGGGAAGTTCTATCCTGGAAGTAAAATTCTAAAATTCTAAAATTCAATTAAAAAGTATATGGAAAGGAACTTTTCCTTCAGCACTGTAAATTTTTTAAGAAGTCATTTCTTCAGAAGGTTTTATTAAGCCAAATCAGCCCAAAGTCAACCAACCCAACACCAGCTGGTTTACAGTGCATCTTCACGTTGGCTGTTTCCATGAAGGAAAAAAGGTGGCAGCAAAGAAGCGAATGATGCTCTGCCAAAGCTCCTCTTAGCACCAAAGCCAGATGCCTGCCTCAACTACCCGACTGATTGGCAGGCCAAGAAGATCACCCCAAGGGCACCTCTCGCTGCCTTCTTGCCCATTGAACTATATGCAGGGAAGGCACAGGGTGCTCCTGGCCGGAGTTCCTGGGATTTTCAGGGAGCTCTGGGCAAAAGTGGAGTTTGTCACTCTCGGAGGGTTAAGAGACATAATAATGCACCAAGTCAGGGCAGCGTCAAAACGAAGCATCCGGATCACACTGCCCCGCTCTTCTGCTGGCCCAAATTCGGCTGCCCTGATCCAAGAAACAAAAGATTAAAGATGTGTCATCTTTAATTACACAGGTGTTCTTTGCTTGCACATCGAGCCCAGTTTGCTCAGTCTCCGTTCTTTTCCAACTCGGCCTTCACCCCTGCTTGAGAGGCCAGGCACGGCTTCTCAGCTGCAGAGAAGTGCGTACTTCCCATAGGCTGAGCCTGGCAGAGCATTATGGACCCGAGGGCTCCTTACTGAAAATTTGGGGAGGGAGAAAGCAGTTTCAGCCTGGCACTTCTGACTGAGGGGGCGGTGGGGAGAGCAAACACGAGGAAGTAAAGGCTTCCTTTTTCTACCTGAATCAAACAGCTGGTGAGGAAGTGACTTTATTTCCCTCGTTATCATTGGGTTGGCAGGATATCCTCTTGAGCCACACTGTGCTGAATGAAGAGCCAGCAAGGCTTCCATTTTACTGAACGGGAATTGCCTCGGGGCTATTTTACGCTGCCCTCTCCCTGACTCCAAAACAAACAAACAAACACAGGCTAGCTCCTGGCTTTTGAAGAAACTTGCGCAGGCCCGAACAAGGCAGCTGTGCCACTTGGTACAGGGCAGGAGAGGGAAGGCTGCCGATGCCAAGGTTTAGCAGCTAAATGACTTTTCCCTCACCCCTGCCTCCACACAAATGACATAAATTCTCATAAAAGCTTATGTTCCCGAATGGTAACTTATTTCAGAGGGAGGGAGGGAGTAGACAGAGCTGGTTAAATCGTCCCATGTTTTCTGTGCAGTGAAACCTCATTAAAATGTCATCTTGAAGCTAACGAGAAAAGTTCTTGGAACACAAAAAATAGACAAATCTGTAGCTGTTCTTTTCCCAAAGAGTTTATGGGTCTTTTATGCAAGCCTAAGTCGTGAGTGCATGCAAATAAGGACAGCTCAGACCTTGACCATGTTATGCTGAGGTGTGGTGTTTCGTGAGGTCGGTATCTTTAGAAAGGCCGGTATCTTTTTAAGCCTGGGAGTGCCGAGATGCTGGCAGCCCAGCCAGGTGCATGTTATCAAATTATAATGGAAAGGAAAAGAAGGTGTCACCAAGAAAGCTGTGCTGACCACAGGTCGGGGACCTGCCTGGGGAGTGGCTTTGCCATGTACACCCCTGATCAAACCTTCATCCAGATTTTTCTTCCCGCCACCCTCCCCCATCCCCCCCTTCACCTTTAGGTCTATTCTGAACTCTCTGTTTCCACAATGCCCAATATAGTCTTAGATCTGCAGCTGATGTTTTAGTTGCTGGCTGCATGACCTTTTTTATCCTCCAGTGATATCTGAGGTTTCTGATTTTGGCTAAAACTGGTTCTCATCACAGTGGCCTTGCCTAACCTCTCCATTCCTTGTCCTCACTATCGACTTGTATAAATTCTTGCACCAGTGAGCGTGTGGTCTCGGACTCTCATCCTGCAGGTCCTAGTATTGCCAGGCTCTCACTGAAGTTTGTGTGAATTGAAATCAGTGGAAATACTATTTGCATACGGCTGGCTAAACATGGCACTCAGATGGACATCTAAGGAGCAGGGATTAATTATGGTAAGGGTTTGTGGTAACAAAACCTGATACATATGCTTAGCAATATATAAATGTGAGTGGTTACAGTAACGGGGATGGCTATTCCTCCTGCCTGTGCTCCCAGAGGGTGACCCTGCTTGGCAGGCAGATTTCCTCTGGACCTCTGTGAGATGAAGGATTTAGCCTTGGTGTAGGCTTTGAGGAACAGTCAAGCCATCCCTTTAAAACACAGAATTGGTAAGGAGTTGATCATTCAGCTTGCATGGAAATCCATGCCATGTTCAGACTGGGCTGCATTCTTATTAAACCAAGTCAGCATGAGAAATGTTTCACTAATTTAGTCTTGGCATCTCTACTTAATTCACTTAGACATGGCTCTGCAATATGCAAAAGCCCAGACCTAGTGAAGGCTGACTTGTTTTCTTATTCCTGGAAAGGCCCACACTAAAATGAGGTATTTCTGGCAGCAGCGGAACAGCTGTAATGTCACTACAGAAACTAGCTGGTGGTATTTAATGGGTGCCACTTCTGAGGGAGAAATATTAGTATTAATGAGAGACAGAAGGCAAGAAGGCCTTCTGGACAAACTTCTCAACATTCAAACAACAGAGTCAAAGCTGCTCTACTCGATCCTTCAGTTTTCTTTTCAGATCTTTTGTGGGCTGATAATCCTATTCAACTAATGTGCTGCTTGCTTGCATCAGTGTTTAGCAGTCTTCGCTTTATTTCCCAAAGCTGCCCTACTTAGGTAGAGAGAGAGAAGCTCTGTGTAACTTGCACCAAAAAACCAAACATGTCTCTGCAGACATTTTCACAAATCTCAGTGGCACGGAGAACTGTTCAGTGTTAGGCCACCGCCTAAAACTCAAATTTACCAAACCCTTCCTAGATCGTTTACATTCACCTACAACAATGGGCGTTACCATATACCTATTTATGGATTTGTGGAACACTTTGGAGGATAGAACAAATGTCACAGAGTTGCTGGAGGGACCCAACTCATCCCATAACATCACTTTTACACCTGCATCCTCTGAAAAGAAGTTGGATGCGTTCAGAACAGCTTTAAAATAATGATTACATGGGTCTGAATGACAACACAGGCCTATTTCTCTCAAAAACTTGTCTAATTTCTCCATCTTGCTTGTAACTTACTTTCAATATGAGTGTCTTTACACTGGAAATAGCCTACCTAATTTAAAAACTTCAATCTGAAGATTTGGGTGCAGCGGGTACACCGTGAAGGGAAATGTGAACACATCCCCATTTATGTTCCCTGCCTGCTCCAGCTGCCCGTGCTGTTCTTGGGCCGCCACAAAAGAGTTAAATCACGTAACAGCCTGAGAAGCGGGAACTGAAAGTAGCTGCTTGTAGAAATGCTCAAAGTGCTGCGGAACAGTGTTTGTCTTCAAGGCCGGGGAGGGTTTTATTTAACAAGCGTGTCCAGCTGTGCCAGGCTCGAGGCACAGGTATTAGCAAAGGTAGAGAGGGGAAAGCAAGGCAGCAAGACTGTCTGTCAGTCTGGTGAGGAGAGCCTGGCTCGGCACAACCTTGGCCAGAAAAGGCAGAGCACACGTGTGAACGATAAGGATGAAATCGAACCAGTCTGAGCAGGTTGTCCCGTTGGCTGAACCATGAGGGACCAGTCATGCATTTTTCTGCTGCTTGTTTTAACATCCCTCAGGGAAACACTCCATCCCGTGTTTGTTGTCTCAACACTCAGTTCTGATCCAAATCCCTTTGGCTTGACTTAACTCGCGCTTGGCACTGAGCAAGAGCAGCACTGAGCCGGAGCGGTGGCCTTGGCACTCCTTGGCGCTCCAGCAGCAACAGTTCATGCCCAGCCACCAGCACCTTCTGCAGAAGTGCCCCCTGCTCCTCACATGACTTGAAGCAGGCTCTCAAGTTTTTCTAAAGCAGCTGGTTTACACAGCTAACATTATGATAAAGTAAGCTCACAATAAATCTGCAATTTAATGAGTAAGCGCAAGAAAAGCTCATGCCGTTGACTTCAGTGGACGGTTACACTTCTACCGGCAGCCACCTGGAAAATATGAATTTGCGCATGTGTTTTCTTTGGCAGCCCACACCTCATTAGCAGCCCAAACCATTTCTGCTCACCTGTAAAAGCCTTATTTGAGGCAGAGAAGAGGCAGCATTTTTTTGGTTGCTGCTTTCTCCTGCCATTTCTTAAGTCGGCCCTTGGGTGATGAACTCCAGCGGGTACTGCATGCCTGTATTAGATGTAGGGGAGGCAGACATGTTGTGGTGGAACAAGCTGCAAGGGCCCTCTTTTCCAACATGGTGCCCACAAAAGTGGAGGCCTCTCAGTGGCTTGCTCCATGTTTTCATCATTTCACAGCTGGGTGATAATGGGAAATTAAAAGAAGGGGAAGTTCCTCATCTGCATCTGCTTGGAAGAGATTGGTTTTGGTTTGGGTGCCTCCCCTCCTCTTTCTTATCCTGTCTGTCCTGTTCATCACTTGCACAAAAGCGCAAGGCCTGGGAGCCAAGTGGAGGGCGAAGGAGCAGGCCAAGAAATGGAGGAGAGTCTGTGTAGGCTGAGGCAAGTGGGAATTCAGGGACTGTCTAAGTAGGACAGGTGAAAACTGCCTGTTGCCACAATAAGCTGCATCCCACTTTTAAGCCAAGGTAGCTTTAGGACTTGCCTTGCCTTACCGGCAGCTCATAGTTTAGTGTTGGCTGGTAAACCTTGAATTTTTGAGTTCAGAACATCCTTTGGCAAATGTTACCAGGTAAGAGCTAACAGGGGCCATATGAAAAAAACAAGGCAGAGTCAGAGTGCAAGGATACAATTCACAGACTGAAGGGCTCTGTTTTGTTATTCAAAACAGCTCAAATTCATTTGCATACACAGTTGTAATCCATTAACTATGGCCATTAGATTTGCTCAAATGCCACCACACAAAAACAAAATATGAAGACTTAATAAAACACAAACCATGTCTGCTCCTGCACCACCAAACCCAACACCAAACCAAACAGCAGTCATTCTGCAGAAGTCGGATCTTCTCCCATCCCAAAGCAAGTATCACTGGGATTTTTGAAAGCAACACATCTCCTACCTATATATATACACTTTAACTCCTCTGTAAAAAGAAACAATGTCTTGCTGATACAAGAAAGGGCACAAGTTTTGTGTGTCTCCTTTTTAGCAGGAAGCTTTAAAAATGAAAAATGCTAAAGACTAGCACAGGAGAAAAAGAGTTATTCTGTAATTCAGGAGCTTTGCTGGTGTCATTGTTCTGGCCAAACCCCTTGATGGAGACATGGCTTATACCAGCTGCAGGAGCCTGCCAAGATGGGTGAAGTACCTCCCAAACAATGTGAGTTATACTGGCAAAAGGACTTCTCTACTTGGTGTAAGTCTACGTAAGTCTACATAGTGGGGAGGGGAATCATGCCAAAATAGTTATCTGTGTAGGCTAGGGATGTGATTTTTTCCCCATGAGATAGTTATGCTGGCCAGACTTTGTCATGTAGACCCTAGGAACTCTTATTTGCAAAATAAGGCTGTAATTTATTTTAACCAGATGTTCAGTGCTGATCTGTGCCTGTGCATTCGCAGCGCGCTCCAAGTAAATGTTACTGCGAAGGACATATACCTTGGACACCCGTGAGGTTTTAAAAACATAATGGCGGAGCTTTAAGGCAGTGACGGGCTGTTCTTTCCTTGGGGTGGTGACAGATAGTTCCCAATGAAGGAAGCTGGTGTTTTGAATACTGAGTTTTTCTCCTATCAATTAGTCTCCCTACAGGTCCTGTAAGGCAGAAGTCTCAGCCCTCCCATGTATCAGACATTGATATCAATTGCTGGAGCAAGTCATGCAGATCCTTACAACTTAATGGCTGCTGTGAGCAGAGGGTGAGAGCTGAGGTGACCCAGGATCTCTTTTTTCAGCGAAGAGCAGGAGGTATGAATGCCAGTCCTCTGGAAAAAAACCCACCAGATCCCTTGTCCTTTTTCTTCTGCGCCTGGTGTCCTTGAGAAAAGGCAGGGGCTGGTTCTGCTGCAGGACAATGACCATCAGAGTGGTCACACAGCTGTCACTGGAGCCTGAAGTACCTACAACTATCAACAAATTATACACACACATCCTTGGGAACTGCAGAAATACAGCCTAGCCTGCATTCCTATGGCCAGTCATTCAAAAAAGAAACTAAGGGATTTGGTTAACTCTTGCTTGCTTGCTTTTTTTTTTTTTAATAAGCCTGCATGTCCTTGCAGATCATTTGCAAAGGGCTGAGCATTTATATTTCCTGTTGACATCCTTTGAAAGGGAGAATGCCAATGGAAATGGGATCTTTTAATGAACAATTTATGTGGACAGCAAGTCAGATGAAAATTCATGAAGGATTTAAATTTATCATTGTGACCTTGAACTAACAGCACGAGGAAGGAGAAGGCCGTTAACCTACACAGGAAAGACTGGTAATTACTTCATGTGTTGGAGTTTCCAAGAGAGCAGAAATTCCATGAAAAATTTCAGATACTTAAAGGAAAGAATAAAAATCCAAAATTGGGAATGTCAGCCAAGAAAAAAAACAACAGTCTATTACCTATGAAATCAGTGCTTGAAAGCTTTCCCACTTTCTAGAATAAATAAGACCCCACAGATCAGGAACTGTGGATCAAAATCAATGTAAGGTCCTAAACTTTACAATTTACTTTTAATACTTGCAAGTGCAGGTGGGTCCACAGGACGGGGTGCAGCTCTACAGAGAAAAAGAGAGTGCTGACCTTGGGCTGAATGGGTCAGCTCAGGGGCAAGTACAGGAGTGCAAGCACTGCAGGTATATTAGAGCAGTACTCACAGAGGGCTAACTGTCCCTGCTGAGAAACTAGTGCAGCCCTTCAAAGCGAGCCCCAGTATCCCTGTGTGGTGCTGCAAGGATACCTGTGTCCTGTAGATGTGCCCCGAGGCACTGGTGAAGAAAAAATGATAGATCCTGCTGTGCACAGAGAATCTTATGGCAATTCCTTCCCCGTACAGCAACATGCGCTGTGACACTTGTGCCAGCAGCCGCTGCTGACAGACCAGTCTGTCTTGCCCAGTCACTTCAACGTAGCCTCAAGAATTTCATTAAAGCATTAATCTGCAATTAAAGAGCTGCCCTTGCTTAAGAGCCAGAGGAGGTGCTTAGAGGAGCTCAGGGATTCACCCACTGTAGAAGGAGAGGGGTTAGATCTGGAAGCTGGTGCAGCAATCATCTAGAGGATGACCATGAGTAACTCCTGTGTGTAGCCACCTTCTTCAGGTGATGACCTGTGTCCATCTTGATGCTCTTTCCATTGGAGTTCTGCCATTACCGTCAACCTGCTTCTTCTCCCCCACATCTCCCATCACCAGTGTCTGCTGCCCCTAACACTGAGCTTTGCATCAATAGGGGCTTCCCGCCACAGGGGTAACTCTCAGATGGCAATTTATAGCTGGAATCTAACATATAAGTGACATAACCCACCCTGTAGCTGCCTTCAGCACCTCCTATAATTAACTGTTGCTGCTATAAGTTTAGACAAACCCAGGAAATCACATGCAAAATTCTGTCTGATTTGCTATCTAATCTTCTTCTATCTAGGTTCTTATACCACACACATTGCTGTGGTATCTGAGCATCTTGGTGCCTGGATGCAATTCAGTTAAACCCTTTTCAAGCTAGCAGTCTAAGCTGCAGTCCTGACACTGCTCCTACACGCAGCCAACTGTTTTGCTATGAGCAAACTGTGAAGAAGCTTCTTCAAAGGCTCCCTGAACGCACCAGCTTCTGTCGTCTTCCTTTCCCAGATAATGCAAGGTTGGGAAACTTGCCAAGCATCACGCTAAACCGAAAGAAACGTTCAAATTGCACCGAGTACAAGAGCCAAGGGAGCCCGGTCTGCCAGAATGTTATTGTAGCATTCTCAAGAAGCTCACGGCATTAAGACTTCATTTTGTTGTGTGCCTGTCTGTCTGTCTAGGAGATGCTCCACTGGAGGCCAGAAAGGCATTGCTTCCTCAATATTAAATACAAGTGTCTCGACCCACTCCAAACCATTTGTTTGCTTCAAACTTTTAAGTCAGTTTTCTTTCTTTTTCTTTTAAGATTGCAGTTGTCTGATCCTGTGGCTGCTGTTGCTTGAAACACAACTTCTGCTTTCAAGAGGATTTTAGATATACCCTTTTCTGATGACCATACAGTCAAAGCAAGAACACAGAAAAGGATCAGCAGTAAGAAAGGTGATGAAAAGAAGCTGCATTATTTCTGGATACGAAATACTACATATGGGTTTGATTGATTTAGGCCCAAGTAAGGGAAGAGAAAAGTTCAGAACTTATCTGCATTTTAACAGTAAAGAAGCAATCCTTCCCCCCAGCCCCCAGGAGGAACCATTTACACTGATATCAAAGTGTATACTGACTCATTAACTGAATTATGTTGTGCTGGTGGAAGACAGTTATATCAGCAAGATTTTGTCTGCATAAGGCTTTGCACCAGTATAATTTATATCCATTTAAAAAAAGAAAAAAAAAGTCAGATGCATAACCAACATGGGTATAAGGCAGAGTGCAAACCAGACATGAAACATGGGGGGAGATTTGCAGGCCAATGTTTTGGACTGTTTGATTTTTACAAATTTCTTGTTTAGAAGTTCCTGATCGTCTATAATGAGATCAGTTAAAACAAAAAAACCCCAAACCCAAACCCCAACAATCTAGAGCAACACAAGCATCAGGAAAGTAAAAGAAAACCAAAGCCCCTTCCTTTTCTTGCCTATTTATTCCCACAGCTTTAGCCATAGAGTTGGGGGGGTGGGGTGGGAGGAAGGAGTGAACTGAGCCTGTGATCACAGCATTAAGCTGATTTGACTATTAGAAAACTTTAATTTAAATGTTCCCCAGGGGGTTTCTGGTATTTATTTCCTTATTTACTTCTTGAGCCTACTTAATACTTTGACCTGAAGGAAGAAAGCTTTGCACAAGCAAGAAGAATAAAGGTTCAAATTAGTTAAAGATGAAACAAATCTATCAATCCATTAAAGCCCAATGTTCTCAGTGATACTATCATATACTATTAAATTGTTAATATGCCTGAAGTGCAGAAAAAAGACATTTTCACCACAGGTTACAGATGGCTTTTGACTGGAAGAAGTACATTGCTCCTTTGCATCCTTTTTGCCTAACATCTTCTTTCCCATCCAAATGGCCTTCCTATATATGTCACAAACGTGGGAGGGTTAGTAAGTTTCTTGTGATGCTTGCCTCACCCTGTGCATTGGTTTTAGTCTAATTCTGCCATCTTTGTTCACCCCCAAATTGCACCTCATTCATTCCCTGGGGTGTTTTTTTCATGCTTTGTTGATGTACTTGCTTTCCTTCAGCTATTCCTTGTGCAATTCCTTCTTTCTATGGCTGTGTGACCTCCTTTCAATCACTGCCTCTGTGCCTGCTGTTCATTTTCACGCAGGTAGTACACAAGTTACACCTTTCCTTGCCTGTATATTGCTTATCCCTGGAGCTGGCAGGGATGAATCTGTGATTGCCACTGTGCCAGCTAATCGCGCCTGAGCTGTGGTCTCAGCAGGTTTTTGCTGCAGCTGGCTGCCACAGCACTGAGCGCAGCCTAGGTGGCTGCGATTGCCAAGTCACCGTGGGCCTGGTGCCAAGGGGACTCTTCAAGGTTGTGCTGTGACACAGGGGTAGCATACAGTGCGGCCTAGCCCTGCCAAGTATGCAGTGATGCTCCGATGGCCGCTTTGTGACTCGAATAAACCTGAGCTGAAGCGGTGTTCCCCTAGAAGCAAGCACGGTTGGGTAGGAGTGTTTGAAACAAGGCCTGGTACAAATATGCATTGTATCCAGGCTGCTGCAAAGCCAACATTTCAGCAGCGCTTGGACAGCAGGAATACCTGTGCACTGTATAGCTGTAGTTCAGCACTGCTCAATGAATTCCAGTATACAGAAGGTGCAGTGCAAATGTGTGTTTTATCAAGAAACCGGTAGCTGCTGAGCGATACGAGAAGCTCTCTGAAGGCTTCCAGGCTCCCAGGAGGATGAGCAGCTCATAAAGCTGTGTTTAGTACTTCTCCTTTGGCCAATTTTTAAGGGTAGATTTAGGAAAAGATGCTCTTTGTTGGATTTCTTAGATACTGAAATGCATACTCATGTCACAGTTTTGAAAGAAAACAAAACAGAATCACCTTGAAGAGATGAAAGGTCTGATCCATGAACGTAGGAACTGCTATCTCAACTTAGCCTTGTGGTCCTAGTAGACATTAAGATTTAGTAAGTCAGCTACAACCAGCCTGTAATTAAGGCCCAAGCTAAGACTAGCTTCTTCCTGTTGTGTGTTACTTTTCCAAGGTGCTGTCACATCAGGTGCCAAGAAATCTCCATTCTAATTTGTGTGTCTTCTGATCTATTTTGCCAGGGGAGTAGCCAAAGTCCCTATTGCCACAATTTTGTTACCAGTTCTTTTGAGTTCAACACTGCTTACTCCTTACTCTTCTTTTTCTTAAGCTAGGTATTAGCAACAAAGACCTACTAATGTCTTTGCTTTCCAGAAGTCATTAAAATGCTTTGGAATTTCTAGTTTAGCATTTATTTATTTGTCTTTAGAGATTTAGTTGCATAGCCTTTCCCACTTAAAATTCAGCTAAATAATGTTCATGTTATCCTTCTGTACTGCGGTATCTTCTCTGCCTCTGTGGCCCACTCTTTCTTTCCTAAACTCTTTGCAGGTAGATAATGATGCTCTTCTACTACATCTCCCTGTAGCCCATTATTACTGAAATCATCCTTCCTGGCAAAATACTCTGATTGTTCTTTTGCTTTTAGGCTTCCTACATTTGTCTAAATGCTTACACTTATTCAACTCCTTTTTCAGATACCTTCCCAGTTTTACTGAATTCCCTTTTATGCATTTACCAAAATTACAACTCTCTGATGGTCGCAATTGGCATCATGTTCTCTGAATTCACAAGATGCTGCCATATATACAGATGTTTTTAATAGATGTATCTGACTAATATGTTCCCCAGCTCCTCATAACTTCTGGCTTATTTGCAGGATCTACTTCTGTTCTGATCCTCTCCATTTTCTAGGCCCTCCTTTCCCCAGAAGGTTTCCTCTCTCTCTGTCTGACAAACTAAAATACCTTCTTGCACAGTCTTTTCTGGCCGCACTCAGAACTGGCCCCATCAGACTTGCATCTGAAACTGGGAACAACTGCGTCAAAGCCATTAGCCTTGTCTTGGACCCGTAGTTTTCTATCTAGCCAAGCGATGTTCCCAGGCAGTCTCTCTCACTGGTAAGAAAGGCTCATCCTGTGTCTCATGATGTCCGGTAAGAAAAGCTCATCCGGTGTCTCATGATGTCCAGTGTTTTGGCTGAAATTAAGAAGCTTGCTGAGTTCATGTTCCTCACAACTGCATTCCTGGGGACAACTTGATGGGGTTGTCTCGCCAGTCTCATTCTGACTGGTGGCAAAAGCCACCTTCAGTTGCAAAAAATTGCGTCTTCTGCCAGAGAAGGGTGATCTGAGCCCCCACTCTGCAAGCATCAGGCTGGCTTCTTAAAATACAGCATTGGCCAGCCTGTGCCTAGGAGCTACCTTTCCCCTCCCTGATGACCTTTCAGCTTGTGAGCTTCCCCAATTTCTCACAGACATTTGTGGGATTTCAGAACATTTGAAAGTAAAGAAGCAGAAGCTTTATAAGATCAAGAGTCCTTAACAGGAGGTAAGATATTCTAACCAGTTCCCTAATCAAAATAAGAGTTACTATCTTTTTATCTAGGTGCTTAAGTTTTAATAAAATGGTGGGGTTTTGGTTGGGCAGATAACTGTCGGTCCTGTATTGCCCAAGGGAATTCTTTCTCATTCTGACTATCATGTATCCCATTTCCCTAAGTCTTGAATAAACCGAGTTTCACAGCAGGGACCTCCTGCCTTGGTTGTCTGGAGTTAAGTAGGAGTCAAGAAAGTCATGGGCCAAGCTGCAGAGCTACAGCTTGAATGGGGACAGGGGAGTTAAATTCCCGGGCCCACTTCTAAAATTTTAATAAGATGCATTAATAGTCATTGCCTTGATAACAACATCATTAAAATTGCTTGGATTTAAACAAACCTTTTCTGAAAATTGTCTCTGAATCTTCTGCACTATTTATTTGACAGAAATCAGATTGGAGCAATGAGACTATAAGCACAGAAAAAACTTCTCAATAGGGACAGCACTAGAACTACCCAGAAGAGTAAGTAACCCACCAACGGAACAAGGAGCCCATTGAAGAATGAGTGACAGGGAGACACAACGTAGGTACGGAGACTCAGCGCTCCCGGCCTTCGTCATGCCAGAAGGAAAGGGATTTCAATTACATGAGGAATGACAGGAAATTCACAGCTGGTAAGAGGATGTACTTTTGCATAGGATCCACAATTAGACCAGTTAATTATTTAAATTAGGTGAGCGCTACAGGATGCTGAGAGGTGAATTTAGCAAGCTTCGGAGAATAATGAAATATTTCTGTAGTAAACAAAAGCTGTTAACAGTTATTCCAAAACAACAGTGGTGGTGGTAGTAGTAGTAATAATAGAGATGATGATGATGGAGGCCTTATGCTTGAAGGATTACATAAATCTCTGAATTCTTGGGATTAGTGTGAGATCTTCACAGGAACTATTATGCAGGGCAGGGAGACGGATGGGAGAGAGAACAGATTATCCTAAATCCACCTCTTGTGGCCTTTCTTCGCTTTCATCTCAAGCAGGTGGTGCTGAGCACAGACACAGTCTGTGCTGGATGGATCATGATTTTGGTGCAGAAAGCTTTTTTTTAACTACCTGTGTATTAGCTGAGGGAGTTTTCTGTCTTTCTGTGTTTTAGAAATATTTTTTTCTAAATTTCCCAATGTTCATCTAAGCAAAAAAAGACTGTGATTGGGACAACCCCCTAAAAACCTAAAATAAGATTTGTATGGAAATTTTTAAAAATGTGCAACATATTACCTTTGACTTAAGAAAAAAATATGTCTTCTTATTTGGAAAACTAACATGACTATATAGTATTAAAAAAAAATGCTGGACATTAAATGCTAGTCAGAATGAAAGGTTAAGAAAAGCAGTTCAAGACAGATTTAAAATCTGGGCAAGCTCTTTAATCTTATAAGGAACCTTGTCATAAAATATACAATGAAAACTAAAAAATAAACAGAATGAGATTTTTCTTTTGTCCATGTGCTCTATCCAAATGGAAGGAATAGTTATTAAATATAATAACGACAGCAACCTAAAGAGAAGAGGCTATATTAAATAAATACATAGAAAAAAATAGCCATGTTCCAAATTTAGCTGAAATTAAAGCTAAATGACCTGCTGATAATACTGAATTTAAACCTGTGCCAGGTTATAAAATGCTACTGTCCCCATACGACTGGCTCCCTTCACTCCTTTGTCCCTCTATAGATGAGTGTGAGGGTTAGTTTTGGGGTTTTTTTAATTTAATTAATTACAACTGGGGAGCGGGGTCTCCCCAGCTGCTCTGAGAACCGTCCTTTGACACCTGGAGAGGCATCCCTGTGCTCCACGGGGCTGGGGGAGGCTGCTGGAAGAGGGAAGGCCACAAGGTGTGCCTGATGGCCCTGAGGCAGATAAGACACCAACAAGCCTTCAGACAGGCAAGTGGACCCTGTGGCTGGATCCAGGGGCAGAGGGGCAACCTGACTGCAGGTGTCCTCATGGAGGACCACCCATCGGAGCAGGGCCTTGGGCTGTCTCTCTGCACAGTGATGGTGCTGCAGAAGGTAAGAAATCCCCATCAAAGTCTGCAAGGCTGCATCAGTCTTTGCTTCTTCTCTACTCTCCCTAGAGGACTCCTCGGTTTATTTTTATTTTTCAGCCTTCCTTGAATCTCTTTCATTTCCTCCCCTCCTTAATTATACATCACTGCATTAGATATTTTTAGATAGAAGTACATGGATATATTTAATGGCATCAAGTCTTTTAAAATTGCATTCACAGAAGAGAATACAGCATATAGTGTATTGTGTAGTGTGCCATGAGTAATGTAGTGGTATCTTTCTCACGGTCAGCCATGCTTCCCAAACTCCCTCCCACCCCCCACTGAGCACTTTCACTCACCTCTTTTCAGACCACTAACCAACCACTGTCAATCACCCTTCACTACCCATCCCACCACTTTCGCTCTCAGTCATTTGCCCACTGCTGTGACTCTCTCAGGATACACCTCACCAAACCATTGCAGCCGCCCACCCCTTCTTACTCACCTCCTGAACCCTTTCATGGGGGCAGGGGTTTTCAACAGCAGCTCAGCTAGAGCTGTATGTGCTGAAATTCAAAGCAAGAGCATGAGGAGGTAACTGAGTGATATGGGCACCAGGTGGGAAATTCCTTAGTCAGAATATATAACAGGTATGACTGTCTCAGGGGGATTGGAGAATGCGGGAAACTCATCTGCTTGAAGCACTTCTGCAATGCAACAACTACACCCAGAGGCAGGTCCCCTTAGGTTCCGTAAACAGAGAGAGATAAACTCTTCCAGAAGGTGATTCAGAGAAGAAGCAGTCTAATGTGGCTATCCCCAAGTTGTCATCCGGAGAAACCTCTCCCCCCTCTGTTAAGTATGTAACAGAAGTCCTTGCCTACATAACCAAGTGAGAATGTCTCTGTATCTTGGCTCATCATCTGTGGATGGTGGTAATGAAGTGCTTGTGGAGGAGCGTTCCTGAAAGGTGATGGCTACAGCAGCTGTGGAAGGAGGATCTCCTGCAGTGGGAAATTAGGAGTGGCCCTGCGTGTGCACAGAGCTGGAAAGTCCCACACAAAGAGGTTGTCCATGCCTGTTCAGCTCAAGGATAGATATCCTTCTCTCTGTTACTCTTGGAGAAAGGGCATGGTATTGCCCTTTGGGAATTGTGTGTCATGGCAAGGCAGCTTTAGCTGTGCTTATCTCTAGTGGTTTTGTATTTCTGCATTAGCTTGCTGCAGTAAGACTGCCATTTGCATTTGTGCCTCGCTTCAGGTTTTGAGTGGAAAATGACAACGAGAAGAAATTTCTCAGCTACTCTTCAACCCAAGCACTGCTTATCTTTTCTTTCAGCCTACTGTTGAATGAAATACCATTTCAAGCTAAGCGAGGCACTATTTGACAAACAATAGATATCTCTCCACACCTGTCAAGTTAAAGAGTAACGGGAAGGTACTATATTTGGACCTATTATCTTTCACAAGTATGATGCAGAATCCAAACATACTGCTCTCTGTAAATAAATCTAAAGGCTAAACTTTGGAGATGTATGCATATGTATACCATATACATATGTATATTACATGTATGTGCACAAGTACATCAATACATGTGTGCATAACTACAATGCTGAATGGTTTGAACAACTAAGTGAAAAATCAAGACCCATGTAGAGAAATTAAATTTAGCATTTTGCTAGTTTTCCCAGTTAATGACTGTCCTTTAAAACAGTCTGGTTCATTAGTAGAGTCCACCATTGGCTGTTTGCAGATGCAGCATGTCCACACTGTAAAGGCTGAGTGCAAGATGCTGCACTTTTCCTTAAGCACCCCATTTCCTCCACAGCCTGGAGGTCAGCAGAAAGAGTTCCCCTGTCTTCATTTGACTTTGGTCAGATCCTCTACACAGTAAATGAAACTTTCCCACAGTTCAGAAAAAAAATCTCCCACCTGTGAAAATGGCCCCAGAGGCAAGTTCGTTGTGTTGCCAGGTGGGGTATGAGGGCAGCGTCTGCACAGGGACCAGGCAGATCACAGAGGAGAATGGCCTGGATCTAGCACTGAGTTTTGAATATGAGCTGCTCTTAACCCAAATCTCCTGCTGCTGCAGGCGGCCAGTTACTCTTACATGATTCTTCCTATCTCTACAGACATCACAGAGGCACCACGCATTACATGGGTTTCTTTGAGCTTTCCGCTCAGGCCCCCTGACCACCGAACAGCCAACCTCACCCCAACTAGCAGATGCCTGTGTGAGATCTTACAGTTCTTGTCCTTCACAAATGCTTCTTAGCCCAGTCTAGTGTCAATGAAATCCCCCTGCTGTAAAGCAAAGAATGGTAGCAGCATTTCCTACATCCAGGCGTTCCCTAGGCTGTTGAAACGCTCAGTATCTATTAAGAATATAAGTGCGCTCAGTCCATTCACAACACACGAGTGCACGATTCAATTAACTAATGCGATTCATATTTCATTAGGACAGAAGCTGTTTGTGACCTTAAACGGACAACAACTTCATGACAGCACTGCAGAATTTTAATTAGATAGGAAAATAACAAAGGCAAATGAAACAGAGGGAAAACGCGCTGCCTGGCAGAATTGTTCCAAACAACTTAAAAACAAAAGACGCGGTTGTTCTACTAGGTCCTTCTCCTCCTTTCCCCTTAAGAACTATGCAGAAAACAAAACACTATTGCCTTTCTTGGCCTCTGATTAACCATTTGTAAAAATGGCTACCTTGGCACTTGTGGCACGCACCTGGTATGGTACTGAAATGCAAGGGCCTGGCTTACCTTGTCTTTACAGGTACCCAAAGGAAGAGCAGCTCCCCTAAGAAGAATCATTTTTTGTATCGGTTTTTCAAATTTGAATCAAAGGCCCAAATATTGGGCCCTAAAATAATTTGTAAACCAGCAACAACAGCAGATACGATTAATAAAATTGTTTGCATGATACGTACAAAGTGGCACACAGAATCGCAGTACACAAAGGGCTGCGACTGAAGTAGAAATGGGTTCCAATGTTAATTTGTTCTTGCCGTAACACTGCCTTTTGTGATACTCTTAAGAAAATGAGGAGAGATTAATACGGTTAGTTATTGCAGTCCTGTAGGAATTCATCCTTAATTCGAAGTATTACCATCCGTGCTGCCCCCTCCATGAGAAAAACTGCTCTCTACAGTCTGTAATTCAGTTCTGTTATTTAAGTATATATTGCCAAAACTCTGTCTTGTACTACAAAAACATAAAAGGATGAGATCCTTCGGTGTTTAAATAGTGCATTTAAAGGAACAACAGAAGGATGAAACTACCGGATCAGAGTTAACCATCTGCAAAACATGTTCCCTCCCCCCTGCCCCTCTCCCAGTTTTATGACTTTTGTTTTCAACATAAAATCAGTAAATAAATTTTGTACAAAGCTGGCCAGATTTTGTATTAAAGGCAAGACACTGTGTAGGAAGCAATTGGATGTGTAGCAAGATGTGTCTGTTTAATCAGGATATTTGTTGATCTGGGTCAGTAATGGGACAGTTATTTGTCCCTGGCCAGTGGGTGGCAATGGCAGCAAATGGCTTATAGTAGACAAGGATTGATTTTGATAAACATGTCCAGATGGGTATGATTTAAATCAGTAAATATATTGCTTTGTATAAAGAGGTATTTTTAAATGAATTTTAAATCACTGGTCGCATCTACCAGTCACTACACAGACACTCTTAAGATAATATTTGAACGAGGAGTATAATCAGTAAAGCAAGAGGAAAATAGCTTTGCCTTCCCCGATCCTAATATCTCTGACGTCTTCCATCTTTATGGTACATCAGATCAAAGCCCTGTTGTCTGCATATGAATATTATTGTCTCAAACTTACTGTGAGCTGAAGCTAATTTTACTGGAACAGATGAAGTTACTTTATTGGCAGTATGGTCAAATAACTTCTTAATGCAATGAAAGCATCAAAACAGTACAGCTGCTAAATGAGAGCAACCATAAAAAGGGAGTTTCCAGAACTCACTGATATTAGCTGCTCACCCATACATTCCCTTCCTCTCAAGTTTCAAGATGAGATTATTATAAAAAAAGGCTGATTTGTCAAAAAAAAAAAAAAAGACACTGTCTGAACAAATCTGCAAATAAACCAACTTGGGGGAATTCCCACGTCTGTGTCTGACCTCCGCAATCAAAATAAGGCATCCTCAACCTGATAAAAGATTCTGCTATTTTTTGATAGATATATTTTTTTTAAGTACTTTTCACCCGATCGGGTCCCTGACCACCGCAGCTCAGGCTTCGGGAAAACTGTGCTTTAACTGTGGTCAGCATGGCCTGTGCCAGACCCCTCGCAGGCCGGAGGGGTGCCCACTTGTCCTGGAGGGTGGTGGCCACCACTCATCACAGTCTCGCCTGCCCCCTGAGCACCGAGCTGGGCCCAGGGTATTGATTTGTAACGAGTACCGATGGGTGGCCAAATAGCTCTGTACAGCTTCCTTTTTGGTTTGTTTTTCCCCTTGTTAAGTTTTTGGCTTGGCTGAGGGAGGATGGGGAGGAAATGCATCCCAGCAAAACTGTCTCTCTTCAGGGTTGTGGGGGCCTCGTTCCAGTCTGCTTGCTGGCCTTGGGCTGGCCACGTCAGAGACGCTGCGCTGTGATTAATTCATTTTAATTTTGCCTTTTCTACAATTAAATTTTCAAATTTGATACCAGGTTTGCTTTTTTTTTTTTCTTTCTCTTACAGCACTGCAAAGCTGGAGTCGCTCCATAGCTGTGCTGGGATGTGGCTTGCACTGCCAGCAATGTCACCGATAGCTTTTAGATAGAAGGAAACTGAGGCTAAAGAGCAGAGAATATTTCTTGCCCCACATTGTTCTCGGAGACTATTTCTGGCACACAGGAAGGACTCACAAAATCACCATCACACTTATTTTAGCTAATTCCATACGTGACTCGAAGTATTCCAGAGGTGTGCGTCAAGCCTCGGAGAACGATGGCAAATTTCATTCCCTGGTTAGCCATAGAAATAAAAGTATGACACTCTAGGGGCTGCCTGGAAGTGCTTTCTTATAAACAGCAGGGAAACAGCCTTCAAACGATACATGAGAATATTAACGGGAGTGGGTCCAAATATTGTATTCTAAAATGAACACTTTGACAATCATAACAATGTGGTTTGACCAGCATCACTTTAAAAGGTCAGCTATACCACCCTCTGACTGCACATTGAAAGCATAGCGGATATATTGAGTCATACATATTGTTCATTGTCATTTGCATTTGGTGAAATCCCTGCATTTTACCCAATTTAGTAAGCAAGCACCGCCTTGGGCTCCCTTGGCAATACTCACCTCTGAGCGCAGTTACTGTTTGTTGGGTTAAAACAACAGCTTGCCCCATCCCACACCAGTAAATCACTCTTCTGTCTTTTGATCAATGTTTGGCTTCCCATGCCTGTGAGTCATTTCACACTGATGGAAAGCGAGGGAGCTGCACGCTACAGCCATGTGGGTATTTTGAGATTCACCTCTGGGATACTTTTGTTCTGAGCAGAATGACCATCTGCGTCGCTTCGCAGATAGCCACCAGCGCATTGCAAAAGCTAGCTCCACAGTTGTGTGAATAAAGACCGGCTTAGCCTGACAAACACTGCGTACCATCGCCAGGCTCCCTGTCATGCAAAGGCGCCACCAAAGGCAAGTACACTTTTTGCATTCCAGCTATTTATCTTTTTTTTAAACTGTCCTCAGGACTTAACCCCACAGCCTTTTCCTTCTTTTTTTTTTTTTTTTTCCACATCACCTATCACTGGCAGGGACTGTTCGACTTTCCAGTTATCATGTGAGCGACGTTTCCAACCAGAATATGGCGGAAGCTGTCCTCACCCTTCCGGGGGCTACACCTGAAGAGTAAGCAAATTTTGTGGGTGTTTAAGCCTTTTTTTATTTTCTATGAGCAATGTAAAAATGACTCATTTGTGCTTCAGCTAGAATGTATAGTTGGTAAACACCATCGGGGAGCAATGGTATTTCTAGATTTGTAAATATAAACAGTTGGTACCATGCCGAGTCTTTGGTCTCGTTACTAACTGGATGTTCTGGGGAGAAGGGCAGGACAGGGCCTCAGCCAGTGCAGCCAGGCTGGTCTGGTAGCTTCAGCCCCCTGCAGCTGGCTGGGGAACCAAGAGCTGTCCAGCAACAGGGAGACCAGGAGGAGGGGGAGGAAAGGAACAGAGGCACCTTCCCATCATAGCGCGGATAGAGGCTTCCAAACTATTTTAGAAAAAACAAAAAATAAAATAAATGCCCCTCACAGAGATGCACAGGCACACACAAAGCAACATGGAGACTAACCCGAAGACCACCGAAAGCAAAGGAAGACTCTGGGTATGGACACCTGGATTGACCTCTGTGTGGAGGATAGTCAAAACGCACACCCCACTACACACATACAAAACTGTAAAACCAGTCGGCTTGCTGACAGAGGGAGGATTTAGACTGAATGGTGCAAAAGCACATATATACCATACAGAAACTGCTCGGGAGAGGAGTCACCTCAAAGTGCCTTTATAAATCCCAACACTTTTATATGCCCTGGAATTCATAATGCTGTTTGTCAGGATTCAGTGCTGTCCATCTGAGAAGGTGTGTGGGTCACATGCCTTCTCCCTGATACGGACAGAGAGACCAATGCTCAGAGCATTTCCTTTAGAACCCTAACCCAAGTTGCCTGAGTACTTCAGAAGGAAAAATGTGGAATGGGAACCTACTGACTTGCTCCCTCTCTCCACTGTCTATTGGAAAGAGTGCCTGGGAGTTCTACTGGGGCAAACCGCTAAGTGTCATCTGCAGATCCTTCCCATTTTCTTAGTTTCGCTGTCCTGGGGCAGCTGGGCTGCCATGCCCAGCCCTTTGGTCCCCATAGCTGTTTGCTGGTTGGCTCCCCAGTGCCCATGGAGGCAGCTCACGCAGCTCCACATTACTCCCCCACTGCTGGGCCACACAAAATTTCTTTGAGATTCAGCACGTCCCTCCAGTGACGCCTATTCGGAGTTACCCGCTGATGAGTAATAGTGTGTAAAAGTCAATTACATTCATACTCATAGTTGCCTGTTACTTAAAATGTTAACGATGGGGAAACTTGCCCTACAGGAATGAGGATGGGGGCAAACTTTTATTAGCCCCACATGGGCTTTTATCTGTTTTAAATGTTACATTGTCCCCGGGAAAGAAGTGCCATTGTTAACAGCATTGGAGGCAGTCAGCTGCACTCAATTTAAAATTAAAAGGGGAAGAAAAAAAGAAATGAAAAGAAAAAGGGAAAAAAAAAGGGGGTCTGCCTGATGCACTGCAGTATGGCAGGCTATGGTAACTTGCCCCAGAAACATTTTATTGAATCCAGCCCTTCAGTACAAAAGAATTTGTTAACTGCTTCATGATGTAAAATCTGCTAAAGACATTACGCTTACCGGCCAATGCAAGGCTGTTCCCACATGCCATAAGCGTTCCCTTCACTGATCAGCACTGGGTCCAGGGTAGCATCCACGGGTCAGTATCATCAAGTCATGTGCACAAATGGTGTGTCCCTGGTTCTGAGTCGAGCCCTTGCCTCATCCCTGCCCAAGGTGACATTTCTGAAGCTAGGACTAACAGAGCTCAGCTCCCAGCCCAGCCCAGGGGTGTTAAGTACAAAGCTGGTGCTTAAAATCAGCTGACATTGGGGCTCATGGGGGCCAAACATCCTCCCCTACTCTGCACAAGGACTATGGTGGTGCAGGAGAGCCCTTCTCCTGCCTGCCCCAGCACTTCTCCTGTGCCACCTGTATGCACCAGCCTGACCCACACGGCTGGGTACACCCGCCCTTGGGCTGTGCAGGATCCACTCCAATAAAGTTATCCCCGTGTAAAAACTAGCAGAACCAGATGTCTTCTGCACGAAAAGTAACACCACGTGAATGTAATCTCTCCGTTACTGCAGGAACCTCACCTTTGAGAATGTTCTTTTATCGGGCTTAGAAAGGCTGAGGGCAAGAGAAGCAAATGTGACTCTGGAAACCAGTAGCATCTTCGCATTGATTTAAGATTTCCACTCACTATCACACATTTTCCAGTTTGCACTTGGCTGACGCAGGCGGCACTGAAAGAGATGCAGCAGTGGTGGATGTTTATTACATTCATTGACCAGGTGGCCCTAGCTGCCCGAATTACACTCACTGCCTTCTAGTCATCATGCCGACCTAATGAACAGAGAGGCTGGCCAACGTCAACCAACCAGCCCGGAGAAACAACAGGGAAGCCAGGCATGGTGTCACCCAGCTTGAACCACCCACGGGTACCTTTCACACGGCCATATCCATTCAGCTGCCCTGCAATCTCGGTGTGAATGAACCAGAGCCATTGCCGGGCAAACAGATAAGAGTCTGGAGGAACTGATCAATATATTTAGATAAGGTGTAACAAGAATACGTAGCAACCTGCCTCTTTGTCTGTGCTTGGTAAAGGAGAAGAGGAAAATAAAAATCCCTGTATTGGCTGCTGGAGGCTGAATTCTTCTCTTTGACGCTACAGTTAATTGACACCACCGTAACCATGGAGTTAGCCTAAGTTCAGGATAACACGGTGGCTTTATTAAGAAACTCAAGCACAGAAATACAGTTGGAAGGTCCTACGTCTCCTCAGCAAATTAATCCTTTGAGCTCAGCTCAGCCACCTGCACCTTCACATACACCGTTTTTTATAGAGAAGATTTTGGAAGTTTACAAATAATTCAAAATATGTTAGTCATGCTTGAAATGGCCAAATGAAGAGAAAAGCTGAGGAAAAAAACCAACCCAACAGCTTAACTGAACATGAGGTGACATTAGAGGATATGTAAATATTTATATGTAATTTTATAGCACTACTCTATACACTGTACTTTTTTTTCACTCACACCCCAATTCCAGTGCTCACTAATTGGAATTTCTTCAATTCTGCAAAGGACCTTCATGGGACTGAGAAAAGAAGAACTAGGACAGCACTGAATACGAACTAGCTTTTGAGACAAGAGCCACTTACGTGACCGAGGCTGTATTCGATTGCCTTTGCTGTTTTCTTGCAGAGACGCAGCTGAGCAGTTTTAAATAATGGAATAAAAGTGTCTGTTTATAGAACAAACTGGAAATGAGACACTACCTGCAGAGGCTGAATATACAGCCAAAGTCTTCCTCTGGCTTCACCTAAACTCAAATTTATTACAAAGCAAAAGAAGGTATGTTTAATCTTTTTCTTCTCTCACCTATAGATACAAAATACAAGTGTGTCTATATATAAATATATACATAGACACACACAGGAGAGAAAGAGCAGGGCTGTCTATATAAAATCCCCTCTATCTTTAGCTGAAAATTTTTCTGCTGTGTCAAATTCAGAATACAGTGCAAAACCAAAATCTAGACAAGAGTATTTTGAGACCTATTTAGGTTTCAGGGGATTATTTCCTTACAGATAACATTAAGACTATGAGCTCACCTGTGTCTTGTGTAAGAATGTCTTAGCCTTCTTTGACTAAACATTTCTAAGACAAAGTGTTTAGCATAGGAAATTCACCAATTGCACATTATAAAAAGGCTGTCGCTAGTCAAACTTTACAGGAAAACTTAACAAATTACTTAGGGAGGAAAAACTAACCCCATCAATGCTGTGTAGCATCCATGTTTGTCCAAATGTATTTGTTGGAAGCACACACTGATTGCTTGAGCTCCCTTGCTCCCTACAAAGACTACAAGATGACACACAAGCCTACTCCACAAGACAGTATCCCTTTTTAAGTGGGTCTTTCTCATATCACAGCTTTTCCATACCAAGTATTTAAAATGAGTCACCAGAAGAAGACAAATCCCACATCTCATGCCTGGGCCAGCATCAGGCTGCAGAGTCACTCTGCACTGATGTCTTCACACAGTTATTGCAGGCAAAATGGAACAGCATTGGGCAGAGATCACACAGACGAGGGCTTGCTATGTAACGCAGGGCTGTGGGAAGCTTCCTCAGGGATGGCCAACGGAAGCCCTGAGCAAGGACTTTATGAAGACCAACCCAAAGCATACTGAGATTACGCTTCCAGATGCAATATTCACAGTAATTATAACCCTAGCATTTGGACTGGCATCAAAAAGAAGCAGCTCATGGCCAAGTGCAATTGTAAATACCACTTACAATCTAGCCAAGAGATAGATCCCTACAATCCAGAAAATGCTGAGCTACACTGTTCCTGATTGCCTGCTAGAGCCAGGGATGCTGTAACAACCATGACCTTAAACTGCAATCAATCACACACATTTCTGCCCCCCNGAATCCTAAACTAACTGCAGACATAATAATGATACAAACTGTCCTGTGATTACCTAAAATGGGCACGTTATCACCTGAGCATAGCAGCGTGCACAGGGATTTTTTTTCTGTTTTCAAGCAGAAAACCCATTCTCTAGCAGAAAGTCCTGTAGAATGGCCAACAGCTGTGGCAGGGGTGGCAGCCGCGCTGCCTCGCTAAGCCAAGATGAACACTCAGCTTTAGAAGTTCTATTTCCAGTAAGGTGGAGATTCGTGGGGCAATCCCCACACTGAGATGCTGGCTCCTTAAAAAGGAAAAAAAGTAGCACCACACGAGTGAGATGTCAGCAGCACGCAAGAGCAAAGCTTCTGCTGAGAGGACAAACTCATCCCTTACTCCCTCTGCCCTGGGCCATCTGAAACCCTGAGAGTATCCCCCCAGACCTGTTTCCCAGGACAAACACTTGAGAAAAAAAAAATGAAAGAACAAGAGCCTGGGAGCATCCTTAGCTGGGTCTTCAGAGGCAGAGGGGCCACATCCTACACAGAGATCCCGACAGCAGCTGGCCTTGCACAGATGCAAGCTTGCCTCTGCAGCCCCCCTCTCCTGCCCACGCTACAGGGTAATTTTCAGTGCGGCTGCCCAGGTGGTTATGTGTTACTACTTGCAGATAAAGAACACCCTGCTAACGCGTATTGCAACTGCGTATCCAAAACGCTCTACCTCTGTTCAGCTTGGATGGGTTCGGTGGTTCAGCTAACATAAGCTCAGACTAGTCTGAACCTGTTAAGTGCTCAATTAAGCCTGATCCACTGCACCTCTTCGCTGTATTTTCTGCGTAGCTGGATTCTGGTTTTTCCATGACACAAGCGTTTCCCCAGCCGTTTGGAAAAGGCATTTAGCTGAAAAGCAGGGAGCAGTAGGAAATTGTTTGCTCTCAGTATGCTGCGACAGAAACAAAGTCAACATGATAGATGAGCACTGGGTGAGTCGGAGTTGTTTTTCCCAAGATGTCGCACTTGTGCTTCAGAAATGAGTGATCTGAGTGTCAAGTAGAGCACTGGCAAAAACACCCAAAATGTACATCATGTACATCATAGCAAAATAAATGCCATGAAGAAATGTGTTATAACACATGCTGAGTCATACGAAGCCCAACAAACATTTGCTTGTCACAGTGCAAAGCCATGGTTACAAGCATGCAGAGTAAATGATGGCTGCACCACAAGAGTTTTAAGCCTGCGTCAGACCTTCATCTAGCCCAAGTCAGAAAAGCTACAGAGATTTCAGTCGGGTTTTAGATGATTATTCCTAACGAGCTCTTGTTCCCTGAAATCTGAAGAGATGCTTGGTTTACAAGACCATGGCTTTGAAAATTCACAAGCTTCCTTTTAGTCTTCTCCATCAGGAATTCCTAACACAGATTTGTTGTTTGATCCTCCATGGGAGGAAAAAAGCTGAGGAACTCCTGTCTCGTTTGGCTACTGCTGACAAATTGACACAGGCACCGAAATGAAAACTCTGCTCAACTCAATTTGGGAATGAAAGAAGAACCAGATCAGAGGCGGGGTGGGAGTGGGTAAAAAATAAAGCCCACACAGCAGATTGCCTCCAGCAGCTCTCCCAGGTCCTATGAGCTGCTATGACACAGACAAACTGCGCTCCCCAAAGCAGGGATGACGAGGAGTTTCCCTTGAGGGCTGTAGCTGTAGTTTATGAACGTGCAACTTCATTAGCAGCTGGTGACCCCATTAGACGGGGCTCTTCATTGCTTGCCTCGGACAAAACTCCCCAGGGACCATCACAGCTGTATGCCGTGCACAGAGATCTTGTTGCTGGGGTGAGGGAGGTGGCTTTCAAAGTCACCTTGAGGAAAGGCTCGGTAATTCAAAGATCATCCTTTGGATTTGCAGAACATAAGGCATTTTGTTTCGGGTTTTGCCAAATTCCATTGCTGTAACCTGTAGAGACACCTATTCTGCAGTACGGAAACCCACACACCCTTCCAGGTGAGGAGCTGACGCCGAAAATCACATGTAGCCTAACAAGGCTCCTCTTTTCTATAATTAGGGGAGAAGTCCCGGACTATTTATTTTCTAACAAACATGACTTCATACCATGGGGTTTTTTAAGGAAAAATACCAACAAACCAAACACCAAAAAAAGGAACGTTCATAAGCAGCTGAAGACCTGCTCCATGTAGATCAGTTACAGAGGAGCAACTGTGCTCTTCACAAAGGACTTTTGATGTAGACGACAGACAAACAGTGACTTAAGATGGGCTGGGCTTGTGGGGTGGTGATGCCAGGGGACATTTGCGGCAGGCCTGAGCTCTTTTGCCCATTAGATCAAACCATGACAGACCTCGGAGTCCTGCTCTCTGTGGATGAGGGTATTCAGGAAGCCCATGAGAGTGTCTGGCTAGCTGGGGGATGCTGCCAAGACATGACACTGCCTTCTCATCCCTTTAACAAAACAGAGGAGAGGAAGCAGATGACCCTGCAAATGATCCGGGCGGGATCGAGGCAGGGAACTATGCACAGTTCTAGCACTGGGACGAGGAAGATGGTAGAGATTCAAACACCTACCAGCAAAAAAGACCTCACTGGCTGTGAGAGCGGGAGGGAAGGAAAGGTCAGGCTGAATGTCACGTTTTTCACTACTCAAATCTGTCGGGTCACAGATGCTTTCAAACAGGCAGTAATGCTTCAAGTTGGTCTGTTCACTTAAGCATTGCTAAAGCTTCGATCGGAGTTTAAATTTTGGCTGGGGACATGAGCAACAGCAGTAGCATTCAGCAAAAGTCTACTCTGATAAGATGTGGTGAACTCTCTACTAGTAGGATTTCAACAGTGGGCTCTGGCAGCTCCTGTAACGTTCTCACGTGTATTTTGGCGAGAAAGGGGATATACATGTTGTCATTTGTACACGCCGTATCAACTGCTGTTCTGAATGCATTTGTCTGGCATAGTTTTCTGTTCCTTTCCTTAAAAATCTCCTTTTATGGCTGACAGGCAGTAGATCTGTTATTTTTAAACTACTGCATTTTTTCCTCTCCTAATACTCATCTGATTGTTCAAAGCCCGGCCATGGATTCTCAAAATATACATCTGCATTTTTCCACAGCTTCATGCTGAGTTCATTCTAGATTTTTATCAGCAGAAGGATTTCAGCCTGGGAGGTTTTGTGGCTTCAGCCCCAGTGGCTACAGGTGGGAAGTGTTGATTCAATACCGAGCAAGTCTGAGGGTTGCAAAACAACCTCCTGCCATGGCACAGAGGCTGAGCAGTAAGCTACGCCATGTACCGGAGTTTCCAATGAAAGGCATGTTTCAAGAAGTATCAGCAGTTTTGAACTGCTGGTATGAGTGAAGGGTAGTTTTTATAAACTGTCCCGAACTCTCCCCTCTTCCCACTTTTGCATCGCTGTTCTACTCTGGAAACTTCTTTTTTGTTGCTGATTTCTTATTAACGCCGCCGCTTTCGTTTGAGAGAGCCGCTCCCCAAGGCAGCGCCGTGGCTGATGTGAAGCGGTCTGGTGCCGCTGACTTCTCGCTGGAGTTGTGCCAGCTTGCACCACCTGAGACAGAGCCCTCCCTGCGTTTTCAGAATCAGATCTGCTGTATTTAGAAGCAAAAATCAATTTCAACAGTTTCTTAATCTCGTTAGCTCTATAAAATCACGCAGCAGGGCAGGGAATGGCAGCTGGCAGGCATCTGTTACAGAACAAATTTTACCAGTGAATGGAACATCTCCTCAACCATCTGTTTGTAATGTGTAGAAAGAGGAATTACCATCACTGGTGACTTCAGCCTCAGAGATATTTGCTGGAGATGTCATGTGGTCATTCAAAAAATACCTTTGGCCATCGTGCACTCAACATACTTCATACTTGAGATGAGTGCTGACCTCATTCAGATGGACAAAAAAAGTTTACAGAACGAAGAATTAGCAGGTGGCTAAGCACAAAAACGACCATATTAGGATCAAGTAGAATAAAGCATCAACCAGAGAAATGCAGGACAGAATTTTAAATGTGTCCGTATCCCCAAACTTGAAGTATTAGCGTAACTGGCTGGCAACAAAAATTAGCAATAAAAAGAAATAAAAACATGGTTTTATAAAAAGATGTCCATGACTCTGCAGGCAAGCTCAAAATTTAAAAAAAAAAAAAGCCTAAAGCTCTTAGTCTAGGGAGAAGGACATTTCCTAAAGAAGGAGATACAGAAGCAGCAATAAAGGATACAAGTACAAAAAATGGTGGGAAAAAACAAAACCTTATGAACTCAGTAAAGGATTTAAAAATCAGAATAGGAGCCTGGTGTGAAAAACCTACTGCCTGTTTCCATGGCCCTGACCCAGTGAAAGGAAGACTAGGTTTATCCAGAGAGGAAGTGCCACATTTAGGAGCCACACGAGACTGTTGGGGACAACAAGGCGTGATGCAATGCCATGTTTCTCTGTCCCACAGTTTCTGGACCCGTAGCTTGCAGGGAGCCCACACATCGCTACCCCATGTAGTAGTGGCATGGTATAGTTTGGAAAGGTCTCACAGAGAGACATGGGAAACTCAAGAGAGAACCAGAACAATGAGACAAGCCTACCACTGTGATCCATCTACTTGCTGCCATCTTCTGACCTGTATTTCTGATCCCACTCAGCGACACTTCATTTTCCTTTTTCACTGTGGTCCAAAACACTGCAATATAAAATCTTTCAGGTTTAGTAAGTGAACATGTAGGTGAAACTTGTGTGTGACACACAGGCAAGTAGGCTAGATGAGTCAATTGTCACTATGCCCCTGACCTCTACAAACCTAAGGCAACTCTTCAGTTTCTTCCACAGATCAGAAACACATCTAACTACTCTCTCCAGCTAGCTCACTCCCAGCCAGTATGAGGTGGCAACCCAAGAGCTGCTCTTCATCTCAAAGCAGAAGGCACACAAAGCTGCACTGGGCTCAGTCGGGTGGCAGAGGAGCTGTACCAGCCCTAGTGAATGAAGGCTGGAAGGTATTAAACACTTCTGCAGGTATCATCACATAAACAGGTAATTTTTACTCAGCTGTTTTGCAAAAAACAAGCCCAGTATTTACAAAGGTCTGTGTGAAGGTACATGAGTACTCCACAGAGCTTTGCTGACTCACAGAACCTTTGCAGTGACACGAGACCACAAGCTCTTAAGGAGAAGAGTATGCGTGACAGGGTAGCTCTTGGGAGACCAGATGAAGATGTTTATTACCATCAGAGCTTTTGTAATCAAACCTGAGCCCCTTTTCACCTGCAGAGAAAAAGGGAAAGGGCAAGAGAGTCTGGCCATTGGCCAGCAACAGTAGCGTTTCAGTAAGAAGGCAGAGCCTGTTGGATGCTGTAAGAAGGGTACTGCTGCAGAGCTGCTGAAATTTTGGGATGAAGAGTGGGAAAGACTCATATATTTTAGCATCTGGAGGCTGAAAAGTTTTACAATGAAATTGAAGCTTCATCAGCTGTAGGGATGGCATGGGTTGCACTGGGCCTGCAGCTAGAAAAACGAAACCCTGTGGCACAAAGATCTTGAGGAAGATTCCTTATAACTAAGGATGTCTTCAAACAGAGCGTGCCAAAGCCACAGGCTTTCTCATCAGCCCCTGGGGCTTTCACATGCCTATCCACCTTGCCTGGGAGAGGCTTGCCCATGACAACCCCAGTCTTTGAACACTCCTCACCATTAGGGTAGAGTCCAATCAACCCCATGTGTAGTGCTGGGGCTTCCCTGCTCAGAGCAGAGGGAGTTTTCAACATTTTACAAAGGAGTAAGTGGAAATCGGCTGGCTGAGCAAAGCGCTAGCCTGGGGAAAATGTGGGAGACAAACCATGCCCTCACCCCAAGGCCAAAGTGTGGGGTTAGCTCAGGATTGCAGAGCGATGCCTCTGTCCCCAGGGAGTTCAGATGGTTACATTTGGAAGCACTTACTTTCCTTCAAAGAAAAAAAATAACCCAGAGGGTGTACATTCTTCTTCCTTCCAAAATTACTTCTGTGATGTAGCCCGGGGGCTCCGGGCTCACCCCACTCTGTAGGGACATGGGAAGACCTCGGATCATTCCTCTCCCAGCCCAAAGGGGTTGCAGCCTGATATTTCTCTTCGTTTCAAACTCAACATTGTGGGTTATCCCAAGGAGAAAAAGCAGCAAGCCCCTCCTACTGTAGGGTTTCCACAGCTTGCAGCTCATTTATTGAGACAGACAGAGCAACAAGCCCTGTGACCCAACAGCAGATGCCCTCACCCAGGAGTAACCATGAGGTCCAGCACGTATGGCACCAAAGAAGGGCTGCATGCCCATCGTTCCCCACTGCCACACACCAGAGCAAGAACATTAGAAAGATACCAACCTCTGCTTACAAACCCTGCCTCCCTCCAGCACTAGTGTTCTCTAGGGCAGGCAGCAAACCACAGGTCCCTGCACACTCTGTGTGGTACCTAGGGCCATAGAAATGCTCTATTATCACCGCTGCAGTTCCTTTACCGGCGTGTGCACTGTGCTTCCCTTCCTTTCTTAGAAAGTCAGCAAGAGCATTTAAAGGAAAGTAAGTCCCTTATCCTTTGGTTTTGCAAGTAGGAATTACCTTGTGTGTCTAAAATTTCCTGTAGAATACATCTAAGTCCCAGTTCCTAAAGCTGATTAGGAAGAGAGGAATGTAAAGGAACTAAAAGATAGGAAAATCTCTTGTAAAAACTAATCATTGTCATGTGCCTTTGAGAAAGATCATTTAATGTGTTTGTTTCTTACGTAATCACAATTATATTATGAGCCAGTAAGGTATGAACAACAGAGTTCACAGAATTTATTTCTTTTTAAAACAACTGTTCTGGATTTGTTAGGTCTCGTGCTCAATACCTCCTATTGCTTCACTTGGCTTAAAATTGGGACTACTGCTCTTTGACCTAAGACTGATTAGTTTTTCTAGACTCTTGCCCTAGACATTCGTAATACAACAACCCAGGTTATCCAATATCTAATTAAACACAGGTGGAGCTTGGATTCCTTACGGGAAGACAGCAGAAACCATTTTGAGCAGCCTGAAAGGGAAAACACTGCAATGGCAGGGAAATGAAGAGAAGATGGTGGGGAAAGCAGATCGCCTCCCCATTGAAGTCAGGAACAGTGGTTCTATTTCCAGAGTGATACCTGGTATGTTAACTTTGTCTTCTACCAGCAAATGCATTCCTAAATATTAAAACAGTCTGTATGTGAAATTTTGTAGGCATTTGCTTGTATCTGTTGCATTGAGAATTTCTGTAATAGTGAAGAGCTTTACCTGTAATCTGGCAGCATCCCTACAGCCCTTGCTTCAAAGGTACAGCTAGCTAACCCTCACCCACACCTGTTTTATCGGAGCCTTGTATCTATTTTGCATCAGGTTACTGCTCCCTGGAAAAAGCATCACATTTCCCACCTTCTGCTGCTCTGATGAAGTCATTTTTTAGGCCTGCAGTATAGAAAATACAAAAGCGGCGAGTTCCTTGAGCTGTAAATATGCAGCTACTTCCGAATTAAGCAGAGCTGTGCTGCCCTCACACGAGTCTGTCCTAAGCGAACAGTTTCATACTCTGGTTTCAAACGTGCCACAAATCCGTCACTGCGACCTGGTCTCAGAAAGCTGCACTCCAAAAAAAGATCTCAAACTCTACTCCAGATTAACATCTTGGGCCCCAGCTCTGCCCCAAGCTCTTGCATTTTTTAGGTCTGTAGCAGCCTTAAAGTCAGTAAGGGCAAGCATTCCAGGGCCTTGGAGAAAGCTAAGTGACATGATGGCATGTCTTTACCTGGCTGACGACTGTGCGGGCAATGCGTGAGATAAGCTGGGAGATGGAGCTCATCAACTCACTGCCAAGTGTCTTCAGCACAGATGGTTTCAGGAGACCACCCAGCCAATGCCTTCAAGAGAGGGGGAGGCCAGAGTAACACTGGCCTTCTTACAGCAGCAGACACCACTGTCTGAGCCTCTACATGATCCTTGTAATTTGCTATTGCCTTGGGAACATATAAGACACAGGTGACGAGAGGCTGTATTTCTATGAGGAGGGAAGGAGTTGTTTGGCACCCACAGGCACAAGTAAAGCATACAGCATGGACACAATGCTTGCCCACATAACCCTGCCAGTGGCCTTCAGCCATGAAGCTCCCAAGGTTAAAAAAAAAAAAAGTCACTACAGCTCCAGCTGTCAGCCTGTTGGGACCTTCCCCACTCTGGGGGCTGGCTGGGGCACAGGAGTGCCTGTCTGGCTCTGAGGGTATGGAACCCCTTCTTGCACTCAGGGACAAAGCCACCGTCGCTGCAGAGGTTTTTCCTTCCACGCTCCCCTCCATCCGCAGGAAGCCTCTCCGATGTGACAGGGTGATGCGGCGCAGCGCCAGCCAGCGCCTCCCCCGCTTCTGAGAACCCCAGCTCTCACCACTACCGGCCTTCCACGAGGCCGGGCGTTGCAGACAGCACGGCACAGCACCCACTTGCTCTTTTCACTGGAATCCCCAAGCTATGGCTATTTACATCCTTTTCTTAGAGAGAGACAGGAAGCCGAATGAATCAGAGCCATCTATGGTTACCTCCACCCGGCCCTGACGGGGCTCCCAGCGGTGCCTGCGCCTTGATGGAGACAATACCTATGGTTGGGCAGGGGGGGCAGGGAGGCACTCCCCCACTCCCCCAGCCTATGCAGCTGTAATGCCCCTGACTACATTTCCCATGGGAGCAAAAAGCAGGGCTGTCCTCCTGGAGGCACCTGCAGAAGGCCAAGAGGGCCTGTCCCTGCAGCATCCCGGCTGCTGTAGACGAAGCCCTAATCCATTGTGTAGGGGCATACACTGGAGGAAGGGATGGAGCACCCAGGCAAAGCGCTTCATGGTAAGAGGGCTTGTTCCACAGAAAACTAAAAAGCAAGTAGTTCCTCTGAACAAAGCATGCGGCGTACAAAAACACCCCGCCAGAGGAAGTATATCCTTTGCTCTTCTCTTGCAATACCTGGCTGACACACAGGGTTAAACACCAGCAAGCTCTGCTGCACATCTTCTGTGGAAAGGTTTTCTTCCCTCCAAAACCCTGAAGAACAGGGGAAAAGCAAGGCAGCAGCTTAAACTGACGCTTCCCCAGCGAGGAAGCCAACCCTCCAGGCGAGGAAGGGGTGCTTCCTTTGTGCAGTGAATCTGAGTTACAATCTCTTCTGCCCATCAGATGTAGGAGGCTGTCTCTGAACACAAGTGATGCCCTGTTTGAAAGTACACCTCTTGCTTCAGGGAATCATTCTGACTGCCAGAAAACAACTGCAAGGAGAAAATGAAGACTGTACCTGGGCTGCCTTTGTCCGATCCTCCTGTCTTTGTACTGACCAGCTGTGGTTCAGAGAACTCAGCCTCCACCATTCTAGGCTCAGCTGATGGCACCCCCTGCCACAACTGCTGGGACCACCCAAAACTGCTTTGACCCCCTGAAGCTGCTGGCATTCCTGTCCCTGAGGCAAGTTTCCCACTGGCTCACAGAGGCTGCTCTCTGCTGCACCAAACTCGCTTGTGAAATAAGCATAGGGTCCAGGACACTAAATCAGATGTTTTTTCAACAGCTTGAGGGCCAGGCCTCAGCAGCACCATACCTCACGCTGCAGTGTAGGAGGTGAATTGGGTGGCTTGCCATGGGTACTCAAGGTACTGCAGGGAAAGTTAGATGCCTTCGAATGGCGCTTACAAAAGCCTCAAATATTTCCTCTAGAGCTCTATCCAACGCCTCACAGGCAGCTGCCTTCAGCCAAATGGGGGAAGCAATGTTGGGAAGCTCCCCTGCCACCCCGAGGAAATGCTCTGTCCTGCATGGCTCCTGCTCGCCCTGCCTGACATAGCTTCCAGGCTTTGTGCTGGCTCACGCTGCAGGCCTCAGTTCTTGCATGGAAAACAAGAAGCACTCAGGACTTCTGAGGTCCAGGTCCTTTTTGCCAGCATAAAAAAGGTACTGGTTTGCCGGGAGAGCCAGAACAAGGCACCCTTTGTCTCACGGCTGAATCCGCAAAACAAAGCGTATGTCTTCTCTTTTCCTCTTCTTTTCATTAAGGGAAAAATGTATCCATAAGTTATAGTGACAGGACATCCAAAAAAACTCTCCAATCCAAAGAGCCCTAAAATTGCAAAGGCAAGGACTCAAAAGCTAAGAGATGCCAGAACTGAGACTGCCTGCTCAACACCAGAAGCAGCGGGCGACTGAAATAAAGGACACATGTCCTGCCCCTCTCACGGAGGGCGGACTGCATTCTCTGGCCACATCGCACTGCCATAAAGTACCTGGAGAGAACAAATGGAAATATTTTCTTCAGTGGCAAGGGAGTGACAGGGAGAGGCGAAGCCAAGCAGCTCCGAGCCAGGGAGCTCTAGCCTGGCTGCAGTCCTTCCTGCACCCCAACCTCTGTCCCAGCGCGGGTCCCAGCGGAGAAAAAAATGAATGTTCCAGTTTTACACCAGTTCAACTCCCATTATCTGAAAACTAGGAAGCCCTTAGCTTTAAAAGTCAAGATTATTTTTCTTTTTAAGTATGGAAAAGAGGAAAGAGAAAGTAATAAAGGACTCTCTACCAATAATCCATTACATGGAGGCATTTCACAGGCATCGGATTGTATAAAACTCAGCAACAAAGCAATGGTTTTGGCCTTTCCTGAACAGATATAGAAGATGCTTTTTATCAGCACCAAAATGTCAAGCTATATTTTTTGGAACTTGCACTCGGATACATTTCTGCATTGTCAATGTAGTCATAACAGCTTGGGCTGTCAACTACTCGGCCCCCATACTAATTCTGAAACTAAATATCCGTGCTTACAAACAAACCAAAATATTCTGGCAGCCCAGACTCACACAGCCATACAGAGTGCACACCCTTTATTAATCTAGGCTGCCTCCCAATAGTCAACCGCTTCATTAAAAAGGCACCTTGTTTGGAAACTGAGGCAAACTCCAGGATCTATATGTGTAACAAAGGAAAGGTTTTGTTTTGAAGTTTCATTTGCTCCGTGGTTACAGTCATTCAGTTTATCACAGGGTGTGATTTATCAGAAAAATACAAATGGCAAATAGAAATTAAAAATCCAGTGACCTTTCCCTTCAAAGAACAGCAGTTTCACAATGCATTCGTGATTAGAAAAGGAACATCAAATGACCCACATGCTGGTAGCTGAGCAACTGCAAAGCTGACTCTGCAATCTACAAAATCATGGGATTTAAAAATTTTTTTTCTTTAAAAAACAAGCAATCGGTGTTCATGTTCCCAAGTAGAAAAAGTGTCTGAGGACCTTATTTACAGACTTGGGAGGACAGGCTAATCCCTTGTCCTTGCAGCCAGTTTTAGGCACTTTCAGGTTTTTCTTGGCAAATACTCAAATGCAACATTGATGTCTTGCTCAGGGTAGCTTTAGTCAACATGATTTCTGTTAAACTCACCTGCAGTGTGAATCAGGCAATTGTTTGGCCTTATTACTACTAAACAGTTATTTTAAAGAGTAATCCTTACGGTTAACGAAATGACAGCAGAGGCCTTGGCTTAGATATGCACCAGGAAGAGAGCATTTTCTTAGAAAAGCATAGTTCTCAGTAAATGATAAACCACAGAGCTACTGCTGTGCACATTAAACTACAAAGCTATATTTATATAGAATTAAGGGTCTTAAATCCCACCTCCACCCCCACCCTCAAGCTTCTGCCATCCAAAAGCAAGGATTTTCAGATGCACATCTAGCACTTTGACTCCCAACACAACCTCCTGACCCACCCTATTAGGCATCCACATTACAGCCATAGGGAATACAAACTCTTTTTCCATATGACTGTTTAATTTAGGGCATCTGAAATGTCTCCACCATGTATTATTATTGATCCTCTGGGTTACAGTGGTGCCGAGAGGCCCTAGAGTGCCAGCTTCACAGCAAAGTAAGATTCCCTCTCTCACAGAGCTGCAGTCCAAAGCGACCGCAGAGACACCAGGAGTCAGAGGAAGCAAGTGCTCTGATCCCAAACATACAGGAGGAAATAAATCAGTCTCCAAAACAAGCAAGCATCCTGATCCAGAAACACACTTGGAAGATGCCCGCGCTTAACCCTTTGTGGAGACCTGTGGGATTAGTGAACCCTACCAGCTCCGGCTCGCCTGGGCTACGTGCTATGGCCCAGCCTCAGCCGGTGCTGCCACCAGTGTTGCTGGGTTGGCAGGGACACCTCAGGTTCACTTGATTTTTCCAGCGGAGAAGCATGAACAGTCTTTACAGTGTGCTGGTATCCAAAGTTGGGTCCATGTGAGCTGTGCGGTTACAAAAAGTATTTGGCAAAGCAGCTTCTGTCCTGGCGGGAGAGGACGGCAGGACTTGTGAAACAGGACAGCAAAACAACCCGTGGAGATATTTTTCTACAGCTAATGTGACAAATCACCAGTAACGTTACTTTTGTGGGCTTTTTTCCACTATTTCAGATACACAAGAAGAAATAGGAATTCATAGCGCTGCACCTGCACAGTATAACCCAACTCTGAGCTCCAGAGACACAGACCGTCCTCAGGAGAAAAAGACTTGTGGGGCACATCGTGCACTCCACCAGGCTCACCGTGTCCATTCCCTTCACAAGGAAACCAGGGGGAGGAGGAAAAGGGCACATGGGCCTTGTCACAGCACAGCCTTCAGCCATCACTGAGGCATCCACTTGATGGTGGGAGTCAGAAGGCAGAGGGACTCACCTGAGGCTCTGTTAGCATACTGCAGCATTTTACGAGCAACATGGAGCTTTCCAGGTGATTTGAAAGCCTTATATTGAGTCTAGGTTTAATTCTGCTGTCTTGTAGGAAAGATAGCACCTTTCAATGCTGTGTCCATTGGCAGGGCTTCTCAGGAGCCAAGGGGCTGTGTGTTACCATGAACAAGCCCTTGTCCCAATCCAAGCATGCAAGGACTTTGTTCTCCAGCTGGCAAAGAGAAGTCTAACAAGCTCTGTCTGGCAAAAGAGGCTCCAGGTGACCACAGGCAGACAGTTTCTCCCCTTCACTGTCAGGTGAGCATCAGTATTCAGCAATAAATCCAGAAGAACTGAAGGCTGCCTCAATACTTCAACAGTAAAAACCAAGATGCTTTTCTCAGGGTAAGGTGGCCACTGGTTGTCCGAAAACCTAAGAGCGATTGCTGACATCTCCCCTAGAGATGCATTTGCAATTTGGGGCAGTTATTTGGTGTGGAAAAGCAACTACCCACAACATATTAGTACAGAGTAATGCAGCACACCCACGTATCAGTGGGATAGGGCCTGTGAAAAGCATCGAGTAATAGACAGATCCATTTCCCAACTCCTCGAGCCCTCAAGAGAGTTAGCAGAGCTGTGATCACAGAGGACAGAAACTAAAGTGAGGTTCTAGGCAGGACAGGGGCCATGGTGGGATGTGCCAGCTCAGCCTGGCAGGGCCTGCACAACTCTGAGAAGTTCTGCTGTTGTTTGTGCCACGGTCTATCTAGGCTCTGGGCACTACTGAACTCAGTCGTTACTCATTACTACCTGTCGTAGGCTTGAGTTGGGCAAAGATTTCACGCGCCCCCTCTCTGACCCCGTAAGGCTGACAGGTCTGGGAGGAAAATGGAAAGACTCCAGGAATGCCTAGGAAAAACCCAAAACCTCACTTTTCCATATCAAACAGGATTATTTTCTATCTGTAAAGATACTTAATCCCACGGAGACTCCTACATCAAGTTCACTCACTTGACAAAGCAGTAAGAAGTTTCTTCCTCTTAAGCCAGTTGATCTGACAGGGCACCTGTTACCGAGGAGAGTCAGAGCACGCCGGGCTGGGCTGAAGGTACAATTGATTGTTTGACCAAGGCTGACCAAGCCAAAACACTACACACATGCCATTTCCAGGCTGCCAAGGAAAGAGGCAAACGTGGGTTAAATGTACTCGAACGACCCAGTGTGGAAATACAAATATCATTCCGGTACCAATGAATTCTGTATTAACAACGCATTCACTGGCGGGAGGAGAGGAACATTTCTGTCACATCTCGAAGGCAAGTGGGAAAGCAGCATTATGCTGGAAACATAAATACTGATTCAATAACCCTTACAGTATCTAAAGGGGCTTCTGTTTGGGGATAATTAACTCACTTTCCCTCCAGGCACTGCCTTATGTAAGTGCTTTGGATAAGAAGGAAAACAATGACTGCAATAGTCACTGCGCTCTGCAAGCGCCTATGCCCCGTAACCTCCTAATGGGACACACTTTGGACAAGTTTCATTCCCTGATCTGCACATGCAGCTCCCACTGGAAACAGCGAGAGCCCCGTTTATGCTTCTCCAGGAATTTCACCCATAGTGTTTAACGACACAGAGCATGAAACGAATCCTTCTTACTGGGTGACTGGAAAAATGCCCGGAGTATTTTTAGACGGCAACCTGGAGGACACTGAAGATCCCTGGGTTTACCATGGCTCAGCTCTAATTTATGAAGCAAAGAGTCTGGCGAGAAGAACAAAAGCACGTGGACGCAGCTATTGCATATCTCATGATCAGTTTTTAAATGGAAAAATGGATGAGATACCTGAGCTCGGAACAAAACTGTTCCAGTCAAAGGAATACATAAGCCAAGCAGGTTTTGAAACGTTTCATGGCAGTAAGGTAACATGAAGGTAATACTCTCAAACACTACATCACTCTATATTACACAGTGATCATCGTAAGAAGGAAAATCCTGATCGATTTTGCTTTCCGAGTTTACTGAGCAAGAGACCCTTGTTTCATTTATTCAAAACAGAAGGGGAAAACCCCACCAAACGGACCAGCAATTAAGAGGTGGGGAGATGATGAACAAAATCTCCCACTCATGGACCCAAAGTCATGTGTTGGATACAGCACAGCATGGGAGCAGTCTCGGATGAGGGGCCAACCAGTTCATGCTTGCCACTCGGATTAGCCGGCACCTAAGAGGAAAAGTTTAATTGCTGCATAAAATTAAGGAGGGGGTTCTAGTTTATGTCTCTAGACAAGCTGTTGATATACTCTTGGCATTTCTATAACCTCAGAAACTTGCAGATATAAATTTAAAAGAGTGGCTTAGATCTGTGGAAAGTTTAAAACGTAAGTGCCTGGGGAAGCGAGGAATCCCTTTTTGAAAGGAAAGGGATTAGGCAGAAGAAACGTGAAGAACTGTAAAAAGGAAAATATCAATGGAAGTATAGCAAAAGCTTTCCTGATGAGATTAGTTTAGCTACAGAAGGAGTAAAAACACTATCACTGGATGAACATAAAATTTTACTAGGCTGTCACAGATGTCTCGCATCCTCGCTCGCAACCCTTCCTGCTTGGAGCTTCCTTGGGTAGGCACCAGGGAGCAAAGAACTGGTTCCCAAATGCTTCTATTACCAAAAGAGTTAAAGTGTTAAGACAGCAGAAAAAAACTTTTTCAGTCTTGAAAGAGGCGAGCTGAAGAAAATCCACAACACAACATGCCTTTTCAGCAAACCGTACCAGTTTTGCGCAGAGCGGAGGAGGTAATTTTACCTCTTTGTTCAGGTACTAACAGATGGGAAGGCTGGGAGGAGAAAAGCTACCCAGCTGTCTCTGGAAATTTTAGTGGCATCAACAAATGTTTGGTTTGATTCCCCCCCGATATCCCTGACTCCAATAATCCTTCCTTTACCGTGCCACTGGAGGTTCAAAGAAAATCGTACCTCCTTGCAACTGCAGCAATCGAAAGGACCTTATTTGGATTCCTCCCCCCAGCTCCACTTTGCGCTGAGAATACATGGCTTCAAGAGCATTCACGAAGGGATTTTTTTTTCCTCCGCTGGCTTAAACAGTGAATGGCAGAGCTCCGAGTCTGAATAAACAGTGTGGGTGGTGACTGCTCTGTGAGGCCCATGTAAAGGATGCAATCATTTTCTGACTCTGTTCAGCATTAAATCATGTGAAACTAGCTTGATTGCCACACATAACATTGACTCTGTTACAGACTATAACGTACCGTGTATCCTTCCCTAACTTTGCAGGGGAAAAAAAATAACAATTAATTCTCCTAGCTTCAAGTGTTTAATTGTGTATAAAGTTCATTGACCTCACTAGTTGCTGTCAGATGATCTTGCTAAGGCCTGTGAAAAACATCCCAGGAATGCAGTGATGTGGGCAGAAACAAAGTGAGTTCATGCCACAAAATGCTTTAAATGGAACAAAATCAGCAACCATCCGGAGAGGCTGCACTGAAAACAGGACTTCGGAATAATCACTGGTTTAACCTCACCTAAGCACGGCTAGTCCTTGCAAGGGGGCTACTATAAATCATAGACTTTAAAAAAAAAAAGAAATCCTTTAGGGATCCTGCATGTGACTACATGAAGTAACTTTGTTTACTGGGAAATCTCTGCAGCTGACTGGGAGTCAATGTTTTGGAATGACTGGAGAAACTGGGACACGTAGGAGATAAGCTGGGAAGAGGGGAACCAACCTGGTTTTATGCCCTGTCCCATTCTCATTTAGGACGACCATTGACTTTTGTCACCGGGCAACTCGGTTTCTTCCCCAACAAAAACGGGACCGCTCACCTACATGGAGACACAGGATGCTTTTTTCCAGGCAGGGAAGCCACCGTTAATGGGAGGAATTATCACGTATTTGACGCATACACAGTACTTGTGCTGCATCATTTTTAACCTCTCCCTGAAAGGCAACTTCGGAGCTGTGTTATAGGAGGTCTTTCCCTGAGTGACCCCAAAGACTTGCGTTGTACTGCCCATTTCATACGCCATTATTGAATGGATAAAATCAGCATGAATACTGCTGGTAGTGCCCATTAAAATGCAAACTGCTTTTCTTATGTACCTTTCACAACTGATGTATGCCATTTCGGAGGGATGTCACAGCCCAATTTTCTAGGGAAGCAGCGCACGAACCACTGATTAGACGGCAGCTTTCATTAAGCCCTAAATCTTAGCACAACTTGTAAGCACATCTGCCAAATCTCTGTCAGACTGTGAGGCCTCTGAGACAAGAGAGGAGGACCGCCCATAGGCACAGACAGCATTTTGACCATGCCACCTCTGGCCTGAGGGCAGCGCAGTTGGATGAGCCTTGTATCTCACTGGCGCTGGAAGGTCTGCCGTAGAGCTCACCCCGCTCCTGTTGTTTTAGTGGTGCCTCTGGCAGAGCCTGACCATGTCCGTGAAGCATGGCCAGGCAAGCATCACCCCAGGGCACTTCCTCCTAGGCATTTATTTCCCATCCCCTCCTTGCCTTCTCCTCCCTGAAGGCTGATGCACATGACAAGGGAACTGTCTACTTGTAGACAGTAACAAGGTGACTGAAAAGGCGATCTGAAGTGATGACCTAGGAAATGGTTTTTCATCCCATCCCGTATGTTGCCTGACAGCAGCTCTCAGTTTGCTGGGGGGCATTGTTGTCCAAATCCTTTCCAATATACTTCTGATATTTTTCATTTCTGATGGTGGCTACAGCAGATAAGCTCCAGAGCAAATAATTCTGGTGAGACCATTTTCCATTTGGTTATTTGGTTCATTTTGGTGATCATAACAGGCTTGGATTATAACTTCTACCATCTGGAATTTAATCTTCTTCACAGACAGATAAAACCAGATAATAGCCATATTAAATTGTGGATTATTATTTCTCTTGGTATTAAGTTCTAAAGTCTTACCCCAGAAGGGTACAGGATTAACACAACCTATACTACTAAATGCATTGTAAAAGATGCAGTTCATAATTTCTCGTATCTATTTTATCTACTCATTAACAATAATAATAGTGGCCTTAATCTTCTAAGAAAATACTCCAATCAAACTCTGTAACCAAAACAAAATGTATGTAGGAGAAGGGGACTTAATTTTTGCTTTCCATTGCCCAGTTGTGAGTGCTTGGGTGGGAGGGGAGGGGGGCAGGGGAGGAAGGAAAAACAAAAAGTGTGATGCAACTTCATGTTTATGGGAAAAATACTGGGAGGACAAGATATCTATGAAATCAATGGGTTCCAGGCCTCAGCCAGCATTTCATGCTTTTCACAGATGGTGACATATTGGAATGTTTTCCCAAACAGCAAGAAGTCAAAATGGTGTTTCTGCAGCTGCAAATAGGTAAGGGAACTCTAACCCAGTTCCTCAAAAAGCTAGAAAATATCAAGCAATTTTAAGGTCCTTCTAAAAGAAAACCCTACTAAACGCAGAATGACATACCACCATCTTTCTGGATCATATCTTTGCTGATAATAGAGCAAAACACCTAAGCAGTAATAATAAGAAACAGGCTTCTGAGCAACACCCACACATTTAAAGGTACTACGAAGACTTGGGTTTAGTTCAATCATTTCCAAAGTTCAAGATAAATAACCTTTAACAAAGGATTTAATGTAAGTGCAACCCTATTTCATTACCAGAAAATTATGCTCCACCAGAATAAACTGAGAGAGAATTCATGGGGTATGCAGCTTGTCAAGAATGGAGAAGACATGAAGCTCGTCTCAGGGGAAGTACACATGTGCATGTGCCACACACTGTGCGGTACCTGGGCACTAAGGCTTCCTCATACTTGAAAATGCCATTCCCTTTTGTGAGGACCCAAAAAATACTCGTATTGCAAGGACAGCTGGTGAAAACCAAATAAACCCGGGAAGCTCTATGCACATCCATTCAGAAATTCTTGCCACATTGCTCCCTTTCTTCGGTTTTATTTCAAGAAACCTAAAGGATTCTGGAAGCAGGAGTTTTATGTGAAAAAAAATCGTGTGCTTCAGTCACCTTTGATACTGAATAGCACCTTGAATCCTATCCTCCCATCTCCTGCCTGCTGCTCAAACCCAAAATGATCTTAGCAGCCCACTAAAGCTAAAACATCCTCAGACTAGCAACCCTTGCTTTGTACTGCCTGAATGCTGACTTTCTGGGCTGTATGAAGAAGGGGGTTCTTATATCTAATAGTTCCTGACACAACAGACAGCAAAAGCATGTTGAAATTTGAATTAAGATGACAAGTATTATCTATATGTACACGAATAAAGACTTTTATTTATACAAGGTTACTATCCTCAGATAGTATAGAACTAGAACATTGTTTGGATACTGTTGCAACAGCATAATCCTGGCATTCCCGTGGGATATGGCATGTGTTTCTATCCCTGGTGATTTATGAGCTATTGGACCTTAAAACTCTCGCTGCTTCTCTCCTCTAGCAACGTTTTGCTGGCACAGCTCCAGCTCTGAATATAGCCAGTCCATAGCCTTCTTTAAAAATATTCGGTGCCTGTCATTTTTGAGGTGAGGGTCCTCACAACCCACTCTGCAAGGACAACTGCTGGGCTTGTAAGGCTTGGTATAACCCCACCAGGTTCAGCAGCCCCGCCGTCCTGATTTTACAACCCTTTGGTATCTTATCCACCATCCCACGTCAATATATCTTCAAGAAACACCAAGAAATTTAAAAACAAACAAACAATTTGACCCTGCACACCCATTAAGATAAAAATATGAAATGAACATTGAAATGAAGGGAAACACTGCTGTCACTTCCAGGGGTGAGGATTAAAGGACTCCAGCCTCATCAGATAAGGCTCTGGATTTTCTTGTCTAGCGCTCTTGTTTTAATCCATTTTCCAGTTCTATATGAAATGAATTATAGCTAGATCTGCATAGCGTTTAAGGACATAAATCTATCCTACAGTGTATTTGAATTTAAAATATACACAGCCTAATATCTTTCATGCCTGAAAAAAAATGGAAGCGAAATCTCAGGGGGAACAGAGCAATTACCTATTTCAGTCAACGTGTGAAGATTAGTCAAATAAATGGGCTAACAGGCCCACCAGCTGGAAAAATTAAACTGAAAGCCTGCTTCTGAATATATGCATTATATCACCCTTAGCCAGAATGGCTTTAATTATTCTTAAATATAGCAGTGGAATGAGAAGTAGGAAAATCTTACAGCCCTTTTCTCCCACAATGGAGAAAGAGATGAAAAAATACCATTGTTACAATTTTTGTTGCCGTTAGATAGATGGGTGGCCTTCCGGGTCATAGTAATCCTTCTTGGCTTTTTACATCATCTATTTTGCCTGAGGATCTAAAGGCTGGGGTGTTTTTTAAGTGCTTGAGAATTCTGTCACTCATCCGTCATCTGCTGGGTATGGAAATGGCATCGGGCCTGTTTTGCAGGCGGGGATAAACACTGCTGTGTCAGTGACAAAGCAGGGCCGTCGGCTGAGCCCTCCCTGTCAGTGCCCTCCTCGGACTGTCAGGCCATTCAGAGAAGTCAAGAAATGCAGGGTGGGATACATTTTACCTAGCTTGAGTGGTCTTAAAACTGCAAGACTAGACTAAGATAATAATGTAGATTTTATTTTTTTTCCCCTGGATGAATCATCTTGCTTCGCCCTACCTATTTTAGGATAAGATGAATCACCTCCTGAAAGCATCTGTCTGCTGGATGCCTAATTTTTAGACATCTCAAATCCATCCTACGGAGAAAAGCACAATCACCTCTACCTACTAAGAGTTACTAAACTCTATAACAAATCTATATAAGGCTAGTAATGTATGTGTTTTATCTAGTAACCTTTGATGGTAACTACAAAAATACTGAGTTATTAATTTTTGTAATCTCAACAGTTTCTCCTGACAGAAAACAAAACAACAAAAAAAGAAGAGCCACTATATTTAAACAGAAAATGCTTGAAGAAACCATTACTTTGTGAAGCATGCTACACAACTGAAATTAAGTCCCTTGATCAAGACAGTGAGGAAGGGAAAACAAACACATCACCAAACTTTGCAGCAAACGTGCCTTTTTCTCTAGTTCTTTTTTTTTAAATGTATTTTTTAGGAGGGGCTGAATTTACATTTGTGCTTTCTCTGCAGTCATCTGCTAGATGGGTTCTTTCTTGAATATGTGCTGTTGCAAGACGTAATTTTCCCTGAAACAACCAAGGGGAGCTCCTGGGTCAACCCCACTTTGATGCTACAGCTGGATGCAAATCTCTCCTGCCTGTATAAACCCGTGTCTGTTGCTCACTCTACTCTTGGCATCAGGTCCCAAAGAAGATGGTGGAGCTCAGTACAGATCCAGCTGTAGGAATTAATTGCTTTAGGATGACAGAAACGACAGAGTTTCCCCTGTGGGGAAAACTCCCCAGTGAATTCCCATGTGAGAGCCAAACCTCTTCCAAACCATCAGATTAAAAATAACACGTTGGGTTTCGGAAAAAATTTAATTCTGGGGTGTTTGTGTAGCCTCTGGTTTTGACCCTTTAAGGATGCACTTGTGTTGAGTTTTCAGAGGACTTCTCCACAACCGAGAAACTTCTCTGCAACCAGCTCCAGAAGCAGAGGCCTTAAGAACATCAGTCAGGGTGAGACGGCCCCGCAGGACTTAGCAACGCTGCCAATGTACATGGCAGCCCAAAAGGGCTCTGAAACCCAAGTGGCTCATCTGAGCAGAACTACAGACAGATAAAGAGCATCTCTACTTCCACAGTAACAAGTGCCTTAGAGATACCAAAAGGCACTCACAACAGCAGACAGACTGCCTCAAATTCAAACTGATGAGTGTCTATTTCATGACTGATTTCACTCCTATGGGTAATTCCCAGGGTACAAATTTCTCCCTGTTTCATGCCAAACTGCTAGCAACAGGTTTTAGGGAGGTTCTGCATAGCTTGGGGGGTTTTCTTCAAGTGTTTTAAAGCCGACATGATGAAAAACACAGTGACTGAAACTGAAAGCCTGGGCATTCTGCACCATAAGTTAACTGCTTTGCCATAGAAAAGTTCAGAGGTTTAGAGATAGCGACCGGGAAATTATGATCTCCTGCCCATCATGTTGCAAGTATGCCCCACTACTGCACCATTAGTTCTTTGATTTCATAGGCAGAAGGAAGGGAGGTGTTTATGGGTTTAGTGGGTTTTTTCCTAAAACCCGTTTCTCTGAAAAATACCTTTTAAAAAGTCTCAGCAGAAATGGACTTAGTGGATGCGCAGTGATCACAGAAGGGCTTCTGTCCTGGCCCCAAAGTGCAGTTTTCCTGCTTTAAGCAGTCAGCTCTTAGCATTGTACAGTTGCAAAGGAAACTTCTGAATGTGACCTGAGGTGACGCTAATATTCTTGAGCCTACCAGTGTACTGGCAGAAAAAGACCAAAGCTCTGGGAACTCCTCCCATCGAGCTATAGGGACAATTTAAATGATAACGGCATCGAATTATTGCATTGCTGATAATATCAATGGAACAAGTCCCTGCCCGGGTGTAAGGGCAGAGCCCAGAGTGTAAGGTTACGGGTGAGCCTGAAAATAGCTATACTTCTTTCCACCAACCTCTAACCTTCCCATATCTTCTCTATACAAACAGCTGACAGAAAGGCTCTTGAGTCTTCCTCTACTTGAGCACTGAAATCTAGGAAAGGGATTATATTACATTTTACCTTACTATGAACCAATTCCTTCTCAGCATGTGCATTCCCATGCCAGGTTTGTGAACTGTGCCACTACCGTTAGAAAAACTGTCAGTAAGTATAACTCGCTGCTAAGGAAGCTCTTCATCTAAATAAAAGGAGAGGGCTATAAACTCCAAAATATTGTAATGCAAGTTCTACAAAGAGATATATATGTACGTAAAAAGTGAATAAAAGGTGGTAAAACTGAAGGCACTTTCCCTATTCTGGGTGACAGGATTATTTGGGATTAACTTCTGTATTGGATGGATGACTCTGAGTACACTGTGGGTAAGAAGGAAATAATACACATTTTTGTGGCTACAAACACCAAACCAAAAAACTAAACTGTCTGGCTTTATATTGCTAAAACACAGAGTTGGGAAAACACTGCTGAAGTTTTGTTGCTCTAAGACCGTGGAACTAATCTTGTCTCTTTCTCAGATTCTTTATCTCAGACTTCATCTTCCCTTTCCTTTCTACTTTTTCCCATTTCTCCTTTTCTCCCCCTCAGTGTTCAGTTTCTTTTTGTCTCAGGTAGAGCAGGGTTGGTTAGCAAGGAAATCCTGATGCAATCGTGATGCTTTCCTGTCACCCTCCATTACTCACCAAGGCTATAAAACCATAATGAATGATATCACTATTACTAAATAATTTGTGCACAGATTAGATTTCAATAGCCTAATCTTCCCCTTTTGTTTCAGTTTAAAAAAACCCAAAACATTTCCTTTTTCAGTACAGCACATGGAGGGCACAAGAACATCGACAGCTGATCTCTGGACATGTTCTTTTTGGTTTTTTCCCTGCTAAGGCTGCAGTGGTGGCACCCCTTAAGGTCACCCTGGCTGCACAGGGTGCTCATGGGGTACACTGGTGAGGCAGCCCACCCTCCTGCACCCCCATCAGCACTGTCCCCTTTGGTGGGACACTGGCTGTTGAGGTGGGCTGCTGCTTCCTGAAGGTCCTTGAGATGATGGATTGCATCCCTCTGTCTCCCTGTACCCATGGGGGGAGTGGGAACCACAGCTTTGCTGTCCAGCAGTGTGCTGCTGTGCTCAACAGGAGAGCAGTGGTGTCCCCACCCCCGGATGCAGACACACAGGATGGGTTACCAGGTTTCTATGGGGTATCCAGCAAATAACCCAGACTTTAGAGGGAGCTATGGTTGGAGGGGATTTTGAAGCTCAGTCCTTGGCTTGAAAAAAGCAGGTCCTAACATCTCCTCACTGTTTACCTCCTGTGTAGAGCTCCTGCACATTAAGGTTGGTGAGATAAAAGAAACACACATACTGCGTCCGCTGCTTCCCCCTTGGCACTCTCCTACGGCTACCATACTCATTTCCATCTGTGCAAAGTGCATGTAAAACAACTTAACCCCTTGCCAGCCAGACACTGAACCATGTGATTTGAACAGTTCGGGGTTCCTGGGCCTCCCTGGGTACATAAAAGCCACGTCGATACTTCAGGAGGCAGCTGAATCGCTGCCTTTGTGTGCTGGGCACAGGGGAAACGGAGCCTGGCTGTGGGCATGTGCCAGCCCTGCTGGGTAGGAGCTGGCATTGTCCCTAACGAAGCTTTGACAATTCCACCAAGCACGCTGAGCACATTTGCAACAGCATGACCAGGCTGCACGTAGTAGAATAAAGGAGCCCACATCTCCTAAAAGCAGGCAAGTCTGCAGGCAACACATGCCTCAGAAAGAACTGGTTTTCCTTGCAAAGAACAGAGAGGACAAAACTTTCGGAGCATCCTTGAACACTGAGTTTTAGTGCGTCCTCTGCTGCTTTCACCCAGTGCCTAAGGAAAGGCACCACGGCAGGTATGGAGGATGCTAGGTGCTGACAGACATCACCCAGGGGTGCTCGAGGGGAATGTGCTGGGCAGGCAGGCAGTTTTGAATGCAGCAGCTCTATGCAAACCAGCCTTCGTTCGCTGTGTCTTGTTTCCACTTGTTACCTCCCTGTCACAGGGTACTGAGCAGCACCGAGGGTACATCACAAGGCAAAACAGAAGTGGAGGAACCTTGAGACGCAGCACTAATTCCAGTATACATCTTGCAAAGAAAAGAACACAGTAACTTGTGGCCTGCTACATGAAAAGGCCTTTCAGGAAAGTTTTTCCAGCTACAGTGGGATTCATATAGCCATGTATTTACAGTTAAGACACCAGGGAGATAATCTTTGTGCATATACTTCCAAAGTACGTTTGGACAAGAACTGGAATTTTCCTCTGCAAGTAGCATAACAACTAAATATTTAAATGGTTAGAAGGCCAAACAATTGCAAACAAGTCGGTAACAACCATATTTCTCTCAGTTCCTGCTATTGCCTGCTAAGGACAGCTGTAAAACAGGGCCTGTGTAAGCCCAAAATTATCCCTTAAAACTCAATGTAAAAATAACATTGAATAAACATCTATAGGGAGTGGAAATATGTACCCTGCCTTGAGAAAACCTACAGAGACAAGGTCAGTGCTTTAGAGACCTCACCATTTTGTCACGTACCCATCACCAAACACATCTCTGATAAATTGTTATGCAAGCTGATGGAGTTTGGACTAATTAGTCTTATGCCAGAGACAGACTCATAGAAGAGCCTTATATGGGTACCCAGCATCTAAGCAAACTCACCAAGTTTTTTGCCTGCTCAACTGATGCCACACCCTGCCAACAATTCGCAATTGCTGGTGCCTTAACAAGCCCAAGCTTTGCAAGTGACACAGCTGATTAGAAAAACATAGCAATGTTTTGCAGGGAAAGGCTGCTGGCCTATCTCCATCGCTTCCCCCCTCCCCCTCCGGTGAGGGAGGGAGATGGGCACAGGGGGCATGGGGAAGGACATCACGTGAAGGAAGAAGCGAGGCAGTACAGATGTCCTGCCAGGGCAACACCACAGTGTTCCCACTACATCCCAGCAGAGAGGAACACAGGCACGAGTGCAAACAGGGCTTGTGTGCGCTCAATGGAATTGGTTTTGTATACAAAGAGGATTTCAGCTGCTGCGAGGCAGATGGAAGGCGCTTTTGGCCACGCTGAAATGTCTGGTACTGCCTACATTTGGAAGCACGCGTGGGGCAAGGACAAAACACACTACTGTGCCATGTACGTTGTCTGGTAAAAAATTACTTGAGCACAGAGCTATTGGAACTACAGGAAAACAAGGAGGAGTGGATGGCTTACGCTGCTGCTCTGCTCTTTGCTTTCACCTAGAAGGAAGAGCTGCTCCCACCGCTGCTCATGAACACAGGCGGCTCAAAGGAAGGTGAAGGCACAGCAAGTGTCAGAGGGCTGCAACAACCATGAGAAACTTACTTTTCAGCGCAAAGGAGGATGAACAAGGAGCAGCTATAAAACCAGGAGCCTTCACCATCAGCAGAGCACTGCTCAACTCCTTTTGTCACCAGCAGCAGCTTAATTCTCTGGACTGGGGAGACATGGGCCCCTCCGGCCAGTGACTACAGCTCACTCTCCCTCAGCCCTCCTCTCCCCCAGGAGCTGCACTGCTTCTGCATGGCTTTCCGCATGGCACAGAAACAGGTGAGCCAAAAGGGAGTCCAAATTTCAGAAAGTTTTGAGAAACTCTTTACTAGACCAGCTAGTTCATCCTAGTAGGGTGATTGCATCACTTAAATATCTGGTTTGCCAAACTCTTTAATTGGGCAAGTGGTTTTCTATTGAAATTTGCAGGTCTCCTTGGATCACTTACCTTCCAGTACCCCACGCCTGTTAAAAATCTTTCTCCCAGCCCGGTTTTGTATGGTGCTAATGTCAGTCCACATCAAAGTCCACAGGAATTCTACACATGTGAATCCAAGTTTAAGCAAGAAAAAAAAAAGGCTCAGATTTTTATTACGTGAATTTTATTGGAACATTCCCTTCATGTCCCTACATACAGAAGAGCGTCTGGTTTCAGTTACAGCTGCATTTACTTCCACACATCTGCTCCCTTATTGTTACAGTTACCTATTCTCGGGGGATTTAAGAAATTACCCTCCCCCACCCCCCTCAACAGAAAAAGCCTTTCACCTTTAGGTCCATGACAAAGATCAAAAAACCTTTGGCATTCCCATACCATGACATGAATTATGCTTTGAGGCTTTTTAAAAATTGCTTTTCTAATTCAAATGCTGCTGTCGGACTGCTGGGCTTCCAGCACTGGCATACAGAAAGGCCAGTGCCCTGACCGTCCGCGTAGGTGCACAGCTTTTGTTTGTAACACACAACCTGTCTGTGAGTGGCATTTCACTGGAAGGGAAGGTATAGCGAATCTTCCTAGCAACAAACGTAGAAACAGTAAAATAAACTTTGGATGCGCCAGGTTTGACTGATTACACAAGCTGCTGGGCTGGCTGCATGATGGAAAGCAGCAGGACAGCCCCACACAGGGCCGAGTCCACCAATGGAGGATGTCAGCAGGATTAAAGGTACCCGGAACATTGAAACATAAGGTCCCAATGGTGTCAAAAATCTTATTTTAATAGAGTAATACAGCATGAGGCGAGATGCTTCCCTACTTCCCAGCTACACCTAGGTGCAGAGCCTCCAGGAGGATTTCGAGACCGGATCTTATTGTGGCCTCACTGCAAAGATGAATCCTGCTCCGGCTGAAGGCAGGAGCAACGCTTCTGGTTTATTTCAGTGCTAACGAGGGTGGGCACTAAATGCATATGTTGATGAACCTCAAGACGGGAAGGCAGCTGAGGATGCCAGGGCCGTCAGGGGTGAAGCACTGCAGCAGCACACCCAAACATACACACTGAGCTCCTGCAGCAGCTACAACCAATGTGAATCAAAAAAAAAAATAATTCCATTTCAGATTGCTTTTGTGAGCTGGGTAAGGCCAGCTAGTGTGTATCTGGGGTTGGCGCTTGGACTGATTCAAAGACACCAGCTGCACTTTCTATGCAGGAAAACATGAGCTAGGCCCCAGCAGCAGGCGTTTTCCAGGGAGACAGTTCAAAATCACTTGGTTTTAAGTACAGATGGTCATGATTTAGAAGAACCAAACGGGGTGGGGTATCAAGAAACATGCATGGCAGGGATAAAGGGTAAGCCAAGGGGAGGCATAGCTTATCTGAACTACCTCCCAGCCACCCCACTGGTGAGCTAACATTACTGGGACCTGGAACGACATGGGCAGATGCGTGCAGGCTGCAAGGCTGCCTTTGCCCTGGCCAACGTGCTGACTGCCCTGGGAAGATGCTAGTTAGTCTCGATGGCAATGTGCAGGCTATCCTCTCAACCATACAGTAGCAGTCCTATCTGAGACCTGTAAGTAAGGAGAAATGGCATATTCCTCAGCTTGTAAATTAATTTAATTCCTGGAGTGCACTTACAGAGTAATGCCTGAGGCTTACGAAGGCAAACTGGAGCTAGAGACAGCACATTAGTCTCTGGAGAGACATACCAGCTGTTTCACATCCTGATGGGGGGGGTAGGCTGGAAAACAGTTGTATACAGTCTGCACCATCCACTTGAAATGAGAAAATTTTCCCCTTACTATCCTATGCTATTTAAAAATTATATACCTGAATAAATATAGAAAATTAGCAATGTCTCAGAGATGCATTAAATCCAGATCCTCTGGTATACCTCTCAGGTGCAATGCTGAAATAGAAACAGCAGCCTTCTCCTACAGAGCATCACCAAGAAATAATGATTCTCTCTGATGAAGAAACAGATTAAAAGGGGAAATTAAACTGCGGCTTTAATTTCAATAGCAGTGCACCCAAGTCAGCTCGTAAATAAGCCAATCTTACCATCTAAATTAGGCATCAATAGAGAATTAATGTTGGCCTAAGGAAAAAATTTAAGCTTTAAGAAAAGGAAAGGGTAGATGAGTGTTCCCCTTTCAAATATGAATCTATAATCAACCCTCTAAAAAATGAAGATGGTTAGGGGCTGAGAGCAGGCAAATTTAATATAATAAATATGTAAAGGGTTTTAATCTCACTGAAGGGGCAGGGTTGGCCTCAAAGCTGAGATCCAAATGCTCCTAAGCTTTGCAGAGGCCTAAATTTGTATCCAGACATTGTGACTAGCCCATATATTTTTAATAGGCTATAGTGAATACCTTATCATACTGAAACACTTCAGATGCAAGGCTCTTCTCTAGATCTTGGTTTCCTTGACAGTAAGTGCTAAGGGTATCTGTTTTGGGGTCCTCATACATGCTTTCCAATGAGCGGTGGTTTGCACCACAGTACTGAGAATATCATGTCTCCAGCTCAGCTTGAATCCGTCAGGTAAGGCACAATGCAGCTGATCGCTCAGAGCACATAATTATAGCATCCCTGAGCTGCTCAGAGGATGCTGGCACTGACAAAGTGGGAAAGGCTAAAAGCATCATATTAAAATGTCATAAAACATTCATTTTGCATGATTAGAGAAACCAGTAATTAGCATTTTTCTTTTAGTGTTTGACTTTTTGTTCCAGCTGCTCTAATCCAGCTTCTTTCTACGTCAATTATTGCCAGGAAAGCTGAATTTGGCATTCTTTTCATGTCCACTTTAAAACCTGCTCTGTAATCTGTCAGCTAGGCAGGTCTCATATGTGGTATTAAGATAAGTGAGGGTGGGTTTTTTCCCCATAGTCAAATTCTGTTCATAGTAAGCTTCAATTGCTAAACACTGAATTGTAGGAATACATCCATACTCTATTAAACAAATCACATAAATATGTTTCATCTCTGTTGGTCTAGACTTATCTTGCCAAAGCTGAAACTTTGTGTAAAAGGACTGACCCCAGGAGTGCACGCGTCAAGCTGAATTAAGGAAAAGCAAAAAAACCCAAGGTAGAGCCATATCTGAACTTCCTAAGCATAATAGGATGTTGATTAAATTGTTAGGAAGTTAAATAAACAAGTGATTTTTTAAAAAACTGTCCTTTGAATGCCTCAGACTTGCACTCACCCTAGCTGTAAGGAGAAGAAATAGCCTGTTGCTAGAGGACACGCAGATTTCAGGAGGCAGTGCTCAGCCAAAGCCTTCTGAGTGACATTGGGTAAGTCACTGAAGCCTGAGGCATTCTGACGTCTCATTTCCATCAAACTAATTGAGTTGTTGTAGGAGTAAATAAAGAACAGAGCTCTGCAGCAGAAGGGCAAGCTAACATCTGGGTAAGGCGAGCAGCCGCGTTGCACCAGCTAAGAACCGTGCACGGGTGGCAGACCACCCTCTCAGAACACAAACACCAGCACAATCCTTTCAGGAGCATGGCTAGGAAACACTGAGAAACAAGCCACTGCAGGGCTCTGGCTGTGCACCATTGCTGCTAGCGGTATCAAGAAAAAAAGACAAAACCAGCAAGTATTTCCAAGTCTGGTGGGTGCTTCTGACCACGGGAGGGTCACATGCTACTTGGTGGAGACTCAAGTAGCATTGCCATGTCCATGCCACAGCAGAAAACCACCAACCTGGGGAGCAGAGACCTCCCTCCCTCACCTCTGAAGGTTCTTCTTCTGGGTATGCCTTCTGACTGGCCTTAGGAGAGCCATCCTGGCTCACATTCTACAAATGCTTTGCCACCTCTTAGTTCCTTTGTGAGACAACTACAAACCCTAAAAGCTCTTAACCTACAGGAGAAATATTTCCTTGACACTTCAAGCACATTTTTGCTTTTTTCAGTGCCATTCTGCCCTGCCAAGCTCTTGCCATCAGTCCTCATTGCACCAGTCCTGCTTACTAAGAGTCAGTCACTCCAGCCACCCATGAGCCTCCATGCCACTGGAAAGCCATCCAGCCACACTAGCATGGCACCTCATGCCAGCCACTGTTTCCAGCTTCCAACAAGTGCATTACCTCAGGGACAGCCTCATGCTCACATGTGTACATTCATTTTTGGACTGGAACTAGTTTAACCTTCAAGCTGTCCTTAGTGGGTAAGCAGGGCGAGCACAGGATTGTCTGCATGCCCACACTGTGACCCACAGCCACTTAGAAAAAACACAGGTACCTTTCCTCATACATGTCCTTTTAGCACTCTGCCACTGTGGTGGTTCAGCCCGAAGCAGTGGCAGAGCACCACACACCTCTCACTCACTCCTGGAGGAGAAAGAGACAGAGCCTCCATGGGTTAGGATAAGGGCAGGTTACTGACAAAAGCACCACGAAAGGGGAACAATAACAGCCAATGACACTCACACCCAGTGATAACACAGAGTACCTTACTGACTGATGATTACAGAGTGCTGCACAACACAAGGACCAACCCAATACTCTGGTTGCACTCAGACTGCACAGAAAGCACCCAGGAGCACCCTTCCCGAGCAGCCCCTTTTATGGGGGAGTGATGTCAGGTGGTGTGGAAACAGCCTGGGCTGACTCAGCTCACCTGGGTTAACTCAGCTCACCTGGGCTGACTCAGCTCACCTGGGCTGGCTGCTTGGGGAGGCTGATTCTGGCCTGGCCAGAACCAGGACAGCCACTAACCCACCTGCAGACTTACCAATCTCTTTTCAACAAGAAGTGCCAATTTTCCCAATTATAGCAAAGCCGTGCACAAAACCCAAGGGTATTTCTTGGCTCATTAATTATTTCAGAGAGGTAACCCCATGTTTCCTCTGTTGTATGATCTACAAGTTGCTTTGTCACCTCAAGTTAAATACCACAGCGAGACGTTAACCAGCTAAACAGCTACTCTTATTTCCCTAAAATGATGCTTTAGGTATTTCAAGTTCAAATGACCTTTCTGGTGCTACATAAATTCCTAATTAAAACGTAACTAATAAGCACTCCTCTTTAATATGGTAATAAGAAACCTCAGTATGTCCGCACGTTGCCACAGAGCTCTTTAACATTAGGGAAACTTAGAAAGGTACTTCTATTAGCTTTACTTACAAAAGGATCTTGCCAGCATTTCAGGACGAAAAACATGAAAATCAATACCAAGAAACATAAACACAAACAAGGAAGATATTAAATTAAGCCAGATTCGAAGAGTTCCTACTCCATGAGTACATGATGTGCAGCCAAAACCCTATTTTTATACTACAGAAAGTATTTAAGTGAGCACATCTGCAATATGCTTCTGTGGGAACATAACACCGGGGGTCTCATTCACACAACGTACACAGGTGGATTCGCAGTAGGACAGCGGACTCGGAGCATCGCAGGCCACCCATGCCTTCAGCCCACCTTCCCCGTTTACACACAGCTGTGGAGAACTGGTTCAGCCTGACATGCCAGTGTTTTCTAGATCTCTATACATACACGGCTGTGGGTCTTCCTATTGCCTTGCTGGTCTTGCTGGAAAAGACCGTGACTCCCAGCACATGGGCTTCTCCCTGCTCCCCTCCCACCCCCTGCTATTTCCCTGCAGAATGCAGGCAAAAGTACCTCTCTTTGCCAAACTGAATCTTGAGCCTGGTGAGCGCACCTGAGGAAAGCGCCTGCCGTGCTCCACTTCCCCGCTCGCTCTCCTTTTGGGACCCCCCCAGCACTCCCATGCATGACCCAGCATGCCAGATAGATATGAAGGACCCTTGCCTCACAAACGGCTTTCCAGCAGCTGAAAATATTCCAGCAGAGCCGGCTGCACCGTAACGCCTGGGGGAAACAGCAATTCCTGATGGATACCATCTCCTGTCTTCAGATATGACGTCAGCAGTGCTCTTCATTTCCTTAGAGAGCGATAAGACAAAGCGGCAAAGTAGCATTGGACCTCACAGGAGAAACCTGAAGAGTGAACCTCGTCCTTTTTAACCACTCTTGTCTTTCGCTCACAGAAATGGCGAGCTCTGTAAATGTTTTCAATAGGCCGCAACTCCGTTTTGTGCAATGATAAATATTTTAACATATGACATCAGTACAATATGTTTTCATTGTGTTTAGATCTCTTTAATTAGGATGGGGCCCGAGTTCTCCTTGCTGCCTTTGGTACTTGGACTTGGCAACCAAATTTGTTTTGTCTCAACTTACTGTTCTTTCTTCCAGTGCAAAAGGAGCAACACGCACTTCTTTTTTATTTATTGTTCTTGATAATTGGCTTCGTTTTCAGTCAGAACTGATCTGATCATCATGGAAAAAGAAATAAAACACATAAAAAAACCATTAAGGGATATTTATCTCCAAGTTAGAAGGGTAGTGAAAATAACCAGAAGGATGAGATAAGTGGTATTTCTAATCTAAAGGATAAAATCCCCACTTAAACATCTACAGACGATGATACAGCTTTCAAACTTAAGTATTTATGTCCTTTTTACTTCTGGACTTTGCACTTAATACGGTGGTTAATTTATAGCAAGCAAAGGCATAATTTACAGGCTTGCAATAAGCCAGGAGCCCAATCCCACTAGGAAAGAAGTCAATGACACACCACCCGTTCACCCTCTACCACATGGGCCACAGCTGCACGCTGGGTCGCACCTGGACAATGTCATCAGCCACAGCCCTCGGTACTGACCGGAGCAAGGCCATCCCAGGTACCCACCACCCCTTTCATTCCTCTTGGATGAGGACCAGAAGATGTTCCCATACCACCTAGCTGCTCCAAAAAGCTCTCAATGCCCTCCCAGTGCCAAATCCCACCTGCCACGCTGGGAAACTTTGGGATTATTCACCCCTTGACTGGACCTCCTGTGCACCGCTTAGTAATGCGAGAAGCGCCAGCAAAGGGTACTTTCCATAGCTTGTTTGATGTTTCCTGGTAATCACTTGGGCGACAAGTGGGCCCAGAAGCTGGGCAGAGAGGGCTGCTTCGCTGGGGCTTAGGTGAAGGATGCACAGCGGGCGGGAAATTTTTGTTTGGGTACATCCAACTACCAGAATTATTCTGCAACTTTTGCTTGTTTATTTGTGGTCATCGAAATTGCACTGCTACACCGCATTATTAGTCAAGGCAGATACTAAAATGACCAAATCGCTAGAAGATGGAAACAAGCGAGTTAGAGCGAAAGATTACACATTAGCAGAGTACACGGAGTAAGAACACAACTCCCTTTGAAAGCCAATATGGCAGCGACAACCGTTTGGGTTTTTTCCCCCTAAGCAAGCTAATAAGGAATGTTAAGCAGGGCTCCGTTCGCTCTCAAGAGAGAGGCTTTTTAAGTAGATTTAAATGTATTAACTAACATACCAAGATTCTTTATGAGAAATCCTGGGAATAGAATTACAGAGGTTGACGGCACATTTGAAGGGAGAAATTAAATCACAACTGGTGTGCCCTGTCTAATCCCAGTCATCTCAGTCAGTACGAGAGCAAAACTTGTCACAGGAAGAACAAGAACTAAATGAACGAAATGCCTGGCGAGTTTCTGGTTCTTACCCTGATGTCTCCTGGGGGCATACAGAGGGAGTTTCATCCTGTCATTCAGCCAATTGGACAAAGGTTGGACGTATCAGGGCCTGATTCCCTGCTCCCTGCCTGATTTTGGGCACATCAACTCATGGACAGATCTAGAAAAGGCAACTGCAAGGCCACAGGCTCCATGGCTCTCTGTAAGACCCACAGCAAGACCCAGAGAGCCCACCTTGGTACCTCATAGCCCTGGAGCCAGGGGAACTTGCTGGGTCACCTCAACTTGGTTTTTTGAAGCTGCCCAACCCAAGCAGGTAAGACCTATTACCCGTGGAGTCAAACCAGTAGAGCAGGCCCAACCCGCACACAGGAGCAGTGTCTCCCATATGATACGACTGCTTTCTTTCCTCTAAACATGCAGCAGAAGCCATCTTCAGTTGACGCTTACCTAGGGAATGGCTTTCTCAGTCTGAAGGCTTTCAAGGTTTCCACCACCAAGGAAAGCAGCCAAACCAACTGAATGGGGGCTGTCCTCCTCAGTGGCAAAAAAACCCCACCCCAAGCATGGGAAAAAAAAGGAGCTGATGAGTTACAGCCTCACATGAACACCGACAGCTAAATTCCTTACCCCATACAAAGCATACAGCGTGTCCTCCTGGAGAAAGAACGACAGCACTGCAGATGTTAACAAGAATACATGCTGTGGGTCTCTCTGAATTAAAAGAAATATTTAATGCATTAAATGCATGAATACAGCACGTGGAAGTACTGAAGTAGTAACATGAAAGTTATGGTATTTATGTTTCAGAATCTCTAGCAGTTACGCAACGTACATCTTTTTTCTTTAAGGATAAAAATTTGCATATAAAAGAGAGAAAATGTTTGGGGGATAAAAATAAGGAGGAGGAGCAACATGATCCACAATTCAGAGCAACATGATCCACAATTCAGATCTTCCTTCACATTTTGAAAGAAACCAGGAAGGAAAGCAAAGGCAAAGCTTCCAACCATATCGTAAGTTACTCAGTAAAAGTCTTAGTAGCACGTCTTTGAAGTACCATGGGGAAGGCTCAATCCTATTACAGCCCTCCTGAGGAAGTGTTAATCTTCTAGACAAAGAAACCAAGGCTCACTTTTTATGAACTCGCATGTATTTTTGATTGCTTCTGGCTTGGTTTATTTGTTTCTTTAAGGCTCATCAAACCCTTTATTTTTTTTTTGTTCAGAACTACAAAATCTATGGTTCGGGTCAAAGGGAAATGGAAGCTGCTACAAAACATCAGGCCACTTTCTTTTAGGAAGGGTAAATTTATGGGCCTATATTTAATTGTTATTGATGAAATGCTGGCGTTGTGGAAATCAGTAAAATAGCCCATTGCCAAAAAAAAACGACACTAGGATTTTATTTGTGATTTAGAAATTGCCAACTATGGTTTAAAAAAAAAGAAAAAAATTTATTTCACAGGTTCATAAAAAAAGGACGCAAGGAAAAATGGGAGATAAGCTATATTGATAAAATGTAATCCCTTTATGTTGGAATTAAAAAGGATTCCAGGTTTATATTCCTGGTGCTTTAGACTATGTTTATCATAAATAAGCCCAAGTTAGTATAATGTTGTGGCACAGGCTGTTAGGGAAAATTTACAAATCACCCCCTTTATTAGGATTACTGTTATTACCTTAAGGGAGGGCACTCAAATCCAAACTCTGGGCTTTTTTTTTTTTTATCTTCCAGAGACAGATGAACAGCTTTTGGTTGGGGATTTTTTTTTTTTTCCAAAGTATAAAAACCAATTACTGGTCTTGACTGAAGCTGAATTCAATTCCCTTTTTGATGTTCTGCAGCGTACTTCTGAGCAGCTTTTGCAAGCTATGACTAGCGTGCAGCATTTGCAGTCCCTCCAACAAAACAGAAAATGTATTTGTAAGCTTATTACTACTAGAATAACGGCATGGATACGACTCACAGAGTTTGTTCTTGCAACGATGATGAAAATTCCCAGTATGAGCAAGGGGAAAATCAGAGCGATCAATTTCTGGTTTATTTAATCAGTTGTTTGTGGGGTTTTTTTTTAATGTCTAGGTGTAGATTCATCACATTGGGTCCTTTTTGGCACCTCCACCTTCTTGAAGAAAGGCTGGCAGCAGGTCTCAAAGGCAAGTGGTCCGAGAGGCCAGCATGCATCTTACACAAACCTGTACCCTGCTCAAAAGGTCTTCAAACTGTATTTAAAGGATCTGAAGACATGATGCATTGCTTTTCCCTTTGCAAGGATCAAGGGCGCATCATTTGCCATGCTCACCCTTCCTCTTGTTGACCAGGGGGATCTCCTGCCTGAGGTTTGCCTGCTGTTTGCCCTGGGGCCCAGCCTTGCTCCCCAGCTGTGCACCGTCCTGCCCGCTCTTGAACAAGGAAACCTCTGCGTGACCGACCCACGGAGAAGGAGAAAGATTTGCTACCTACACGCGGGCTCCACCTGGTATCCAATGCCAGGATCAAGACTTAAAACGCAGCAAATGCATTCGTTGTGGTGCTAATGATGCTCTGCCTGTGCATGGCAGGCTGCTCGGGTCGGCTATTAAGTGGGGGGAAAAAATGCACCGTGGAATTTAGTTATTACATTAATTTGATTTTGTTAAGCAGCAAAGGAGAATAAAAAAGATATATGAGAGCAGCTTCAGACATAAACAAGGAGCGTATCCCATTTTAGACGGCCTCACGCGCTGTGTATGGCACAACATGTAGTTTTCTTCTTCTTGTTTGTTGTTTTCAGTTTAGGTTTTATCCAATTATATATCTATTGTGTGACAGGCCTGGCATGAGAGATCCCATTTACAGGAAATATTTCTGAGATCACAGGCCCTGCAGGCTAAATGCAAACACTGGAGCAGATGGTAACTGATCCAGTAGAGCTGTACCTAGGGGTGCTGGAAGGGGGAAAAGACTTGGAAAGTAAAGCCGCTAACAAAATAACCTCGCATTATTAAAAACTACAACCAAATCAGCCCAGCGAGCAGCTAGGGACCTCATTAGGGATGCCTCTGACCACTGCCGTCAACCTGCTCGTGGCAAGGGGACGGAGATGGGAGGGAGGACGGGGAGAAGAGGGTGCTTGGCTATGAAATTACTTTCTACCTGCCCAAGAGCAGGGCAAAGGGGGTGCTTTGCCCATCGAGCAATCACCGCTGGATAGCGGCAAAACTCTTAAGAGGAGAAACTCACAAGCTAAATGTCAACCTACCCTTTAACAGAGTCATTCCCAGGCTCTCCCTTTGGCACGGCCGGAGGATGTTGAGACTAGCCCTGCAAGACCAGCTCCCTCCCCTTCCTAACAATACGGCGTCTGTGCCCGGCCCAGGCCTGCTGATGCTCCTATTCAAGTGGGTGCCCTCTAATCTGCAACGCATCTCGTGTTTACGGCAGCCCGGGCCAGAGCCAGGTCCGCACTAGGAATAGCTGACCGGTGTAACTACAGCAACTTAATCGCACAGGCGAGCTCAGGCGGTGCAAATGCCATTTGTCCTGGGGGAGGGTGGGGATTAAGGAAGGAAGCTTGCATCAGTATGCTCTCTAGCACTTTTCTTGCAGCAAAAAACACCCTTTTGATGATAAAACTACCTTTCTGCTAGGGTTATAAAAGTGCTGTGATGAGAAATCACAGCCCTTACAAACCATAGTGTAGCAGGAAAACAATTCAACCACAGACCTGCAAAAGCAGGTAACTGCCTCCTTGTATATTGAAGCAGCATCTATCGCAGTGCATTTCCAACCTCGCTACTAGGACAGTATCTCGGTATTGCTACAGTAACTTTGGGCTTAAACACATGTGCAGAAGTTCAGGGAGACTGGATGACAAAAGTGAGATTCCGGACCAGTAAACGGGAACAGCTGACCAAAGCCCTTGAGAAACACTGACTCATTCATGATCAGTATTTTAAAAGTTGGTAAAAGTTACATCACTTCATACGGCAGAGTGCACAATACCAGACTGAGTTATTTTATCTACTTTATTTGCTGGAGAGGGACTAATTATGTCCACTTGCCTGCATTAATTACACCATCTCATCTTTACTAAATAAGGTTTATTTAAGCAAGAGGGTGTCCCTCAACTATGCCTGTGCAATTTTTGACACTTCTGCCCTTGTTCTATGCCCTTCGGGCGCTGCTGCTGCTTCCTGCTCATTTGAAGACTTATCCTGCCATCCCTCAGCCTTCGGCACTCTTTCACAGACCAAACAAGGAGTGTTTGCTCAGATCTGCCTTGTGGGCCATGCTCCCCAGGCCACAGGGGAGTCCTCTGGACTCCCTCTCAGACTGGCCGACTGCTTTTTTTGTTCAAAGCGGGGCACAGCATCCAGCTGAGACTTCACTAGCACAGAGTCTCTGTATAAAGGTTTCTTCACACGTCTTGCGTCTCCCTCCCCTCATATGACTTCTTCACCCTTCGGAATGCAAAAATAAGCCTTGATTTACATGAGCAGTCCAGTTTTACCAGGATCCTCTAACATAAACCCTCCTTGCTGCTGCAGAGCCCTGTTTAAATCAAGAGGCCTGCACATGGGTGAAGATGTCTTAAAGTAAGATCGGGATGTAACTCTGTCACAATTATTATGATTTGGTAACATTTAGCAGCTGTGGTTTTTTGCTGTTGACATCAGTTTTATAGCTGAAACTGCTCCTTTAATTTTTTTTTTTTGCAAGAATCTTTTGCTATTTTTTTTTGTCATTGTTGTTTCCTGGACTCCTAAATATAGCCAAGTGGAATAACTAGCACCTCTGTAAACTGTTGGTTAAATGCCATGCTGAGTTTCATTTTGCACTCTGGAAGGCCATTTAAAAACACATCAGATTTGTAGAGCTCAAAATTTAGGAAATTATTTACATTCTGGGAATAATTTCTAACCGTTTCCTCAGGCTTTTCTGCCTTTAATACACGCTAATGCTATTCCCACCAAATAAAAGAGTGGCCTGAAAAACACCAGGCGTCAAAATAAATGGCACTTCAAAGTTTAAAAAACACAGTCGAGAAATGAAAAACTGGAAAGGTTGCTCTGTTGTCACAAGGTGTTTTGTCACCAGGATGTTAAACAGCAAGTGGACAGCTTTGGGCTTCACGGGAAATTTCAGGCAAACCCAGACTGGCAAACTCACTGGCATCAGATGGAGCCACTGCTGCACTTAACCCTATGGAGCCGAGTTCACTGATGATGGCACACTATTTCAAAACTAGAAACATCATGGAATTGAGTGTCATATTTCTGCTTGAAGGGGAAGGAAGATCTCCATCCGTCTAGTGTCCACATGCCACAAGGCGTAAGATGGTGAATGGCGTGGCCATTGGAGGCAAGGTGCGAGTCCTTCACTCCATCCTAAAACACTGCCCGCCCCCCTCTCACCCCCCACAACAGCAAGCTAAGGTGTGAGGGTCAGTATTGGAAAACACGCTGAGTCCTTGGAGATCCAGAAGCCTGTGCTACATCCCTTGAGTCCAAAGTCATTTGAAAAAATGGAAGCTCTGAAGTGCCTTTGAAAATCTGACCGCCTGACCTGCAGTAAGTAAAACTTGCTTATTTATTCAATTTTCTGTCAACATTTCAAAGGAATTATCATGCCCATTTTGCAGCAGCTAAGCTGTTTGCCTAAGGTCAAAGAGTGACACAACATTAAACCAGATTACAGAGCATCGTGGTTCCCATTCCTGTGGTCAACCAGCGAGGATCTGATTAGGTCACCCCAGCACATTTAATTTACAAAGAATGCTGAATCTAACACTCTGCTAAAAAATGCTTGGGCCTTCAATAAAAAATCATGTGAAAGTGAGAGAGGGAACAATAAACCAGAAGGCTTCCTAAGGCTCAGTAACTTGCAAACCCAAAGAGACGAAAAGCAATCCAAAGTACTGTACTGAAATACCGGCATTTGCTGAAAAAAAAAAAGAAAAAAAAAAGCCACATAAATACTCCTGTCTTTTCAGGCACAGATGCAGTCTGAGGGGTCTGACCACTGCTGCAGCCCAGGGACAGAGCAAGCAGCTTTGGAGAGGCTCTGCAGCTGCTCTCCGATAGCCCCAGCGGTCCTGGGCATCTCCAAAGGCATCACAGCCCAGCCAGAAGGAAGGGACAATGAACATTAGGCCAAATTAATACCACTCAAAATAATTTTTTGTATTCTTTAGCTCTGAAAGAGAAGACGGGTTATAGGAGCTGCAGGCCACACACGCAAAGAATCTCCTCCAGAAACACCAACTGGCCTGGGCTGGGAGGGAAACTGGAGAGTTTTTACATAATTAACTGCATTCCTCTTCTATGTGCCGATGAAATCCGTAACAGCAAAACCAAGATTTTTGCTAGTTTTATTTTTTTGTATTCATTGAAGGGGCTGGAGTTATCAGTCATGTAGAAGAAGAGAAACACATGTTTTTGCAAGGCCCAGCTATTGCTTCTGTTACCATTGGCAAGCCAGCGAATAGCTGTCTGCCCACACCAAACTGCCGCACCTCGCGTACAAACACTTGTACCCTGGTACATTTAAGATTCTAAAACCAGCCCTGAACTCTGGATTTGTACTTTGAAGCAGGAGGAAACTTACAGAGATTTTGCTGAAAATATATATTCAGCATCATTTGTTGACAATTCCAAACATCAAATAGCCTTCTGTACCTGTTTGGTTATTTAAACAAAGCTTGTTCAGTTTGCCTGCCAAGCAAAATGTTTCTGAATTCACCATTCAGACAACCACTAAGTAACATAAACTGTGAAGATAGGTCTTCAGAAAAAAATAATCAAAGCATCAGCTATCAGTCTAAATAAAACACCATTTAGCCCCAAACTAAGCCCTGCAGCACATCCACTGAGCTTGTCTCTATGTGGGACTACTGAAGAGCGACTATTTCTGAATTCCTCCATGAGTTGCCACGCTTGCTCTGCAGTAAGAGTGCTTTGTTTCTCTTTAGCCAAAACCATTGCTGCAATACATGAGCAATGTAGTCTCTTTAAAAAAAAAAGACTACAGGTTCATGGGGTTGTTCAAGAGTAGCTACTCCTCCATACTTGTTTCTGAGTAACATGTGAGTAGAGAAATCCTGAGAAATCTGTGTCATCCAAAATGTCAATGGACTAGTGAGATGCGTTCATGACCTACAGGGAGGTCACTTGGTAACAAATCTGGACTGTGGAGGTTAGGTAACTGGATATTAGGAAGAGGTTCTTTATTGAGAGGGTGGTCGGGCCCTGGAACAGGCTCCTCAGGGAAGGGGTCACAGTCCTGAGCTTGGCTGAGTTCAAGAAGCGTCTAGATGATGCCCTCAGCCCCATGCTCTGACTTGGCTGGCCCTGTGTGGAGCCAGGAGTTGGACTTGATGATCCTTAGAGGTCCCTTCCAAAGCAGGAGATTCTATGATTCTATGAACTGTCCCAGATGAGCTGTATGAAAAGCTGTTAGGAAATAAGTCACTACAAAGCCTTAAAGAATAAAGAGTGGAGTTTCTGCTGGTGGAACCACCATGGGTTTCCCAAAGAGCTTCCATGATACCACCTATCAGCTTGGTTATAGCCAATTCACTGCCAATTTTCATGACCCATCACTCTGTGGACACATGATCCATCACAAACATGCCTTTTCACACAGAATGGTATTCTCACATGGAAAATAAATGATTTACTTTGCATATAAATTCAGTCTTCGTGTACAAAAATTAACACCCAAACAGGTAAATGAAAACAAGTGTCATGTTTTCTAAACTTAATTCTAAGACTACACTGCAGAAGGAATAGCAAGAAGACATACTGGACAGCCAGCTACAATTCATACATTTTTAGGCTTCTTTTTCTACTCATGCCTCCCCAAAGATCTTTCTTAATTCAGCAGTCAGCCACATGGCCACTTCCCTTCGACACATCCCGCGGAGGTTTGTGGATGTGTAATAAATGCACAAGGCCTGCTTCCCATAAGTTGCACTGATAAAGGTAGGGCTGCGTTTCAACCAAAGGAATGACAGTGATGTACTTAAAGAAACCTTCCTTAATGGGCAAGTAGCAGTGAAAAAGAATGCATTCATCCATCTGTGCAACACAGTCTCTGTCCATGAAGATCTTGTGGAGGAGGTGGGATGTCCTTCCTCCTGTCTGCTCTCCTTGGTTCACACACCTCTAAAATTATCAACGCAGCTCTATAGCTCTGTTGGTAGTTTCACCAAGCAGTTTTACCAGCCTTCTCCTCCAAACTCCCACACAGCAGAAGTATCCTGCTTGCACCCACACCTCGTATGCTAGCATGGAAGAAAGCTTGAGCGCTTACCGCTACACCCACAGCTGTTTTCCACGAATGTGAAGAATGCCATCAGCCTAATTGTTTCTTTGAAGATAGACCATCCTTTTCCTGTGGCCTAATTTAGACTTAGCATTAAAAGCATATAGAACTAAAAACGGAAAATCACTCATAAGTGAACTTGCAAAATATAGAATCTATTTGTCACGAAACAATCTCAAATTCTTTTTTTTTCCTTCTCTTTCCTTGCACAGACCGTTTCCTACCTTAAATGGCAAACACTACAGCAATGACCTACTCGGTTATGAGCTCCAGCACTGCTGACCTGTGGCAAGTAGGACACAACCCGAGGTGAAAAAGGATGGCTTCGGATGTGACTCAAAGTGTACCAAGGTCAAGTGAGAGTCTGCTGGGACTGGGATTATGCCCGCAAGGACTGTGGACCTCCTGAGACAAAAGCAGTACATGACAGAAGAGCACAGAGGCAATAGCAGGAGGCCAATAAACATTGGCCTTTTGCTGAAAATGAGCAGCTGTTGGGTGTTATGATAAGCTGCTAAAATAATGCTGTTTACTGCCAGTGAGTAAGCAGTTTCAGAGCACGCTTAGTAGAGGGAATGTTACACGAGCATCGCACACAATTGTGAAACATGAAACATCTTTAATTCAGCAGAGAAAGTGAAGTTGCAATGCACTCAGAAACGTTTGGTCCAGACCTGAGGGCCCAGGTTGCCCCCAGCTGATGATACGGCCTCAGCCCAATGGCCAGCAAGCAAGGAGCTATGAAAATGCCCCCAGACACGAAGTCTACGTGGGTCCTTGCAAAACCTGGGAACTGTGCTATCCATTCTTCAGCACCATCTGCTGGTACCGTACCTAGTGCCAATCTGCTTGCCTACAGGCCATGGCCAGCTATCACTTGCCCATGTCCCCAAGAAAACCGTCTGGGTCCAAGGTCCTTCTGTCATGAACAACAGCCTTTCCCGGGTGGCCCGTACACTCCCATGACACTTCTGGGACTTACTAAACTACCTCCCACACTGAGACACTGAGATCTTAGACATGACTATGATACCAGGGGCCTGGATTAAGACTGTTCCAGCTCAAGAAGTGGAATTATGTATTCCCATGACCAATGTGTTCCTGACCGTACCCGCAATATTGACCTACAAACATCTTTGGATCTGTTGACCACAAAGCACTATGTAACAAGTTCTATCTTACTTCCTCTTCATGTCTCTATCACCGTTTTGGCTACAGTTGCATCTAAATAGCATCATCACCCTTGAGTGACTTGGTCAATGACAATCAACTCTTCAAGAGTGGCTTCAGTAGGACAAGAGACAAAGTGCAAGACACAGCAGCATCCCCAAGGATGCCACACGCATTAAGCACACACAAACATGCTGGCCTTGCATGGGGGAAGAGCAGACCACCCCAGCTGAGCCACCCTGAAATGAAAAGGTGTCTGTTTCTCACCATGCAAGCTCTGAGCAGCACATGCAAAACCAGCCCCCAGCAAATACTCGATCTGCAGGTTGCAGCTGGTTAGGCTGCTTCTGGAAAGCAAAGCAGTTGAAGGAAATGTTCTCATTAATAGAGAAGAGGCTTTCTGGGGCCACGTGGACACCTCTGGAGACCAGAGTCACTACAGTGCGTGGCTCCCATCTCTGCTTCAGCATCCTTGTGCCCTGCTGATTCCACTGCTTTAGCTGAGTGTTGGGAAAGTGTTGACATGGATTTCAAAGGGAATTTTCTAGTCTAAACACATTGTTGAATCGAGGCCCTTGGTAGCTGTTTTGTTGCACAAGAGAAAGGGGGGATAACATGAAATGAAAAAGCTACTGCAAGCACTTTCCCAGGGCACAGGCACAATCACCCAAAAAGCTGAAGCACAGCCACAGGCTACATGTGGAGAGCTGCAGCAAGACCTGTGCCCTGCCCACCCATCAGCTCGCTCGCACCATCCCTCCACCAGCCTCCAAAAGTCACACCGCCAAATCGGTCGGCACCATTCTGTTTGTTTACATGGTGACTGCGTGCGAGCTGATGGGCATCTCTGCTCTCCTGGAGCAAAAGCCCTGCTGAACCTGGTCGCTCCCTGGCCAGCATGGCTCTGCGCAGCCCAGCACTCCGCTGCAAATATCGACCATTTCTCAAGGACGCTGCTGGGCTATTTAGGAGAGCGCTGCCGAAAGAGAAGATGAAAATCACCGCTGGCAAAAAAAATTCCAATTGGGACTTTCCAGCTTGTTTTGGGAAGACACGGGGTATGTAAAGACCAAAGAAAAAATAATCTGCTTTCTTATCTTACTGCATAAGAAAGCGACTTTGAAGATTCCGAACAAACAAAATTCACCCAAAGGGAGGGTAAAGGAAGACCCAAACAGAGATGATAACTACTGGCATTCCACTTTAAGCCTAATTTTTAGGTCTGAACAAGGAATTTAAATACACAATACATAATGTAGGCAGAAGTGAAGTTCACCCTCTGACACCCGTGGTTTTTTCCTGTTCGGCTCAGACATTTAAAGGAACAACTTTCCCCTTGAACTCTAATCAGTTTTGAATGAATTATTAAAAAGCCTGGCTTTACAAGCAGATTTCCTTTTATATACAAGAGCACACAAATAAAAGAGGAAACTGATTAAACAGGGAACATGACAGTACTCACTTGACAGCATACTTTGTAAAAAACAAATTGGGCATGTGGGGAGCACGCGCGCACATCTGCGGGCGAGAAGGGATGGTTTATTACTTTAGTCTTCCTTCTCATTTAGAATAACCACGTGCTGTTCTGGCACTTTTAATTTTAACATATCCAGCTAATTATGATATCTTTTTAAAATTTGGTAGGGCCTCTTTAAAGAGATAAAACATTTTGGTTTGCATTTACATTCATTTCTGTACACTTATACTGAAGTAATGGAGCATAAGTTACATTCTTGAATGGCTTGCATTTCATCTCCAAAAAATCCTAATAATTCTGGGATAACTTATTCCTTCTTGTTGCAAACAGACTCTATATTATATTCATAATAAAAACCAAGGGATGCTGCCAGCTCTCTTTTGAAAAGTCATGGCAATAAGATGCTTATGTTTTGCAACTCCACATACTTAATGAAGACCGATAAAAGACTTCTTCTGAAGTAAATTATAAGCGTGCGGTACCTTGAAGTGATTAAAAGGGAGTAAGAGAGCTAAATATGTCTTATCTTTTTTTTTTCTTGGTGGAAACAATCACTTCTATAGCAGCAAGGATGCAGCATGAATGGGACCAATTTTCCCATAACTCCGCGCATTAAAGCAAAGCTTCTCTCAGGGTAGGTGGGCACACAGGACCAACCAGAGGTTCTTGTGTCCTGTCACTGCCTAGGCTGAGGCTTCTGTTGGTTTCTGCAGAGGGCATGCACAGTCAGTGACTTACACATTTGTCTATTCTAGATACCATTAGCTTCCCATACGAAAAAAAAATAGAAGAGGAACATGAACATACTTGCCAGCTTGCTTTCAGAGAACTACAAATCCACACAAGAACATGATGACAGGATGATTTTGAATGAAAATGACACCAGTATAAACCTTGTCTAGGAAATCATTCCTCTAATATTAAGGTCAGAAAACACTAAGGCTGACTTTTTGGGTACAAACTGGACTGTGAATCTCAGTCTGTGCTGCTACCCACAATGATATCAGTTATCTCTGTAAAACTCTCCTGCTTTTCAGAGGACCAGCACAAGCCTACTCATCCCTTAATGCCAGCCGAGGCTCGCGGGGAGAAGCGCCGCAACGCTGATGCCTTGCCCGGATGCTCAGCACTGGGGTGAGTTTTGCCCACAGTGAGTCATCGGAGGGGACACGCTGCCAAGTGATACACCCGATATCACCCAGCCGGATCACGTACCCAATTACCGGCCAGCGGCACAGAGTAAGACGACATGTATCCTCTCCAGCATGCGATCCCGCAACCTCGGGTGACGCTGACGTCCAAGGACTGTTTGCCAAGATACTGACTGCTGCACTGGGCCCCGGGGTCATACATCAAATGTTCACATGCACTGACAGATGTTTATGTTGGTCATCCTGATTTAACTCCCATTACATCATTTACCAAGCTACTGATGTTATCATAAACGATTAAACAAGCCGGCAAAGGAGACTCGAATACAAATTTGATTCCCTTGTGATACAAGGGCATTACACTCCAGACAGCGTCTTGCTCTTAAATCAAATCGAACCACTGTACGGATTCTTTAATTCATTTGAATTCCCCATGAAAAAGTGCCTCCTTCTTCCTTTTTTTCTCTCTCTCTCTTTTTTTTTTTTCCCAGAAAACTGATTTCATTCATATTTAACCATCTCAGGGTGAATGAAAGGAATTAAAAGGGAACAGGCAGGCCAGACTTTGAATTACAAATTATCACTATAAAACGAAAACCAGTTTTGTACCTTAATTAAGGAGCCATTTAGGCTGGGATTCATTTCAGCTACCTTAATTCCTGAACATCTACTTCATTATTCAGTGCTTCCAGTCACTTCTGGCTTGTGTCTGGACTATTTTAACACGCTGAAAGCAACTGAAAGTTTCGAGGGAACAAAATTATGAAGCAGAGGAAGTCCTCAATCTAGTGTGTACATAACATGCTTGCTGCCTGCCACTGAAATACAGTCCTATTATCAAATACAAGGGGTTAAATTAAACTCCATGGCCGCCTCCCTGCTTGGTTGGTTGTCATTAAGTGTGGGGAGGGAATAGGAAACACTTCACACATCTTGTTTTCCGCTTCTAATATATTTTTGAGTCTTCTAGTACAGGCTTTGCTTGGATGTGTAATCACTGTGGAATGGCTACTATACCCTTGCTACACTGCATAATACTTTCCCTTCCTCCTTCTGTAGGATTTCTCATGAAAATAGGCACTTTGTGTTTTTGGCCCTAAGGACAGAACATAATGTACTGTCTCTAGGAAAAAATAAAATTAAAAGAAATCATTAAAACATTTTCCACTACTTAAAATAACAACCACAACACATGAAGTACTACTGTATTTCTTTTACACACATGACTTCATAGATAGATGTGTGCATCCCCACACAGACAAATGCATTCAGTTTTCAATTTAGCTATTTATAGAGCTCTATAATTTTTCCTGGCTCAAGTTTTAGTAAGCCTTCCCTGATGGGGTTCAGTTCACATGGTTTCACGGCCTTTCATTTTGCTTCAAGCTCATATGCATGGAACACACACCCCCACCCACCCCCCACAACCCCTGCTGCCTCCTCCTCCTCAAATCCCATTTAGTGTTTTGCCAATTAAACTGGCTGGTTGCTTTACTAGACTCATCACAAAAAGGAGTGGGTTTTTCCTTTCCCAAGGAGCCACATGGGTTTTGTCAGTTTTCCTTGCAACCTCCTAGTGTCAAAACTCACAGATGCAGTCCTGTCTGCCCATAGCCACCCTTCTCCTGCTGAAGTAACTAACATCCACATGCATCTAGAGGGTCTTGGCAGAGCGCTATATAAAGGTCTTCCAGCCACACTGTGGCTCCCTTATGAAGCAGCAATGCAGGTTCCAGGAACATTTGAGGGTTGTGGAGCCTTCCAGCCATGCTGGCAGCAGCTCTGGAAGATGGGCATCCACCACGATGCTGCTTGCTTGCTACACTTCCAGTGAGATGAGCAACAAGATCGACTTACATGGAGACCTCAAGGCGGGGAAAGCTTATTCTCACCCTCAACTCAGTCCACTCTTTGGTCCCTTTGTATTGCATCAAACTGGCTTGTCCTAGGGCAAAGGACAGCCCCAGCTGATCTAGGACAGTTGGGTCTGGTGGTGCTTCATCTCTTCCCATCCCCTTCCCAGCTCCCCAGGCTGGGAGGCAAGGCTGAACTGCGCTGCAACCCAGCGAGCTCCCGTTGCGTGCACGCCCCCTGAGAGCTCAAACGCCTGCTTGTGTAAGTACCTTCCAGCAAAGCTCTGCCTTCGTCTGGTACGAAATCACCTCCCCGCTGTGCCAAGGTGCAGCGCTGGAGCACATGGGCACACAACGATGGAGAGAAACAACTAATTGCCCCCTCTCTCCACTTTGCAGAGCTCGGCTGAGCTGGGCCAGCGGCCTGCAGCCTGCATAAAGGACAGAGAGGTAGAGCTCAGAAAGTAAAAAGCTATTAAAGCAAAAACCCATGAGGCTGATAACAGCTCACTGCCAGACTTTTCAAAATTTAAGTGTTGATTGTTCAGAATTTATGTCTAGATTTTTCTTAAGAATGCAATTTCCTGGCACATGGTACAAGTCGCTCTAGACCTGCATGTCAGCACAGCAGGCATCCTGTTGCAAAGGTTATTATGGAACTATTGAATGTTGTCATGCCAAATTTGTCCAAATTAAACCGAGGGGAATGGAAATACTTTCCCTGGATAGGTGGTGGTTGCATTAGGTGGGTTTGTTTATAAGGAGAATAAAAGTTACAGCTAAATATAAAAGCAGATATATCATAATATTGTCTGAGAACTTGAATAACATGTCATTCAGCCTGCGTGCTGTGGAAAGAACACGAAGGTCAAGTCTAAAATAAGATCAGTGACTGTTTGACAATAGAAACATGTAGGAGGTAGAACAGGAGAATTTTCCACATTTTTTTAAATGACATTTTTCTTTCAAAAAGTAATCTTGCCTACCTTGCTGCGGGTCTGATGCAAAACCCCCTTGAACTTTGTGCAAAACATACTGCTGAATTCGGCATGTTTTTGATCAACCCCCTGGCAAACCTGCATTAGTCATTTGTGCCAACTGTTTACTTTTTGCATTGTGCTCAGTTGGGAAAATGAAAGGAGGCTTCTCTCTTGCATTTTTGGTTTTATAGAGTTTCACTTTCTGCTTCAGCCCTCTCATCCTGCTTCCCTGGAAGTCACAGACTTCAGCGAGGCTGCTGCTACCTCTCTTAAAGGTAAGCACATCTGGGTTTGCAGCACTGGGGAGCTAGGAGAATTCCTGGCAAGGTCAAAAAGAGGAGATAAAACAAAGACCCAAACCACTACCTGAATTTATTTTATAAAATCCAAAGCATTCCTTTTTCATTTCGTTCACCCACCAAAACCTGGGGTGAAGATATGACATCGGGGTCTTGCCATTTCCAAAAGTGTAACTGAGGGAGGAATTTCAGTCCCTGCCCTGCAGCTGGGGTAACCGCCCCTCAGCAAGTCTTGTCTGAGAAATGGGGCGCTCACAATCCCACTCTTGACAGAGACATCCAGTGTACTCCGCTTTTAACTTCAGACAGTGAAGTTGGATGTACATTTCTCTTTCCTATATTAACTGTTAAATACAGTTACAGCCACCTTCCTGTAAAAGGCGTTACAAAAGACATGCAAATGCCCTAATGCCCCCTCCTCAACAACCCCACTGACAAACTCCCATGACTTTAAACAAAGGCAGAGACAGAAACTAGCCCGAGGCCAAGGTCTGAAGGCAGCTGTCCTATCTTTCCCCTCACGCTGTGGCAGACAGTCCGTGTAGTTTATAGAGCTAAAGCTAAAGCATTCATCATCCTCATGTCACTCCCCTTCCAGAAGGAGGGGTCTGAGGAAGAAGAGGGCGATATGAGGGCAGAGCATCCTCTCCACAGCTCCCTTGACCTGTGCCTGTCCTCTGAAGACTCTGTACCAAAGCTCGGGGTGGACATGGGCTGCCAACTCCTCTCTGGCAAGCACAGCCCCACATGCATCTTTTGCTACTGGGCATCCTCATATTTCAGCTGGGAGCTCATATCAAAAGGAGCCACAACATGCCTTCTTGTTTCTCAAACACAATGACGCCTCTCTGGAGCAGCATGGAAAGGGAGGGAGGGAAGCCTTCTGCAAGGTCTCCACCCTGGGGATGACCCATCCTCTCTTAGGGACCTCTGATGAGGCTGCAGGAGTAGAGCAAAGAGCCAGTGCATCATGGCGATAGTGTGGGGAGAGCATCAGCCTTGCTGGGCGGGGGGGTCAGGAGAGCCCCCAGACACAGCCTGACCAGAGCCTGGGGTGAGGCATGGGGAGCTGCAGAAACTGGTCTGTGCTTCATAGCCCACTTCCACCCAACCTCCAAACCATGGGGCCAAAATTAGCATCACATCAAGGGCTGGCACGCGCTGGTTTTGACCCTAACAATCCCACTGGGAATGCAGTATTGTTCTGGCCATATTAACAATAATTTGCATGCTGTCTAATGGCCCTTAGAAGGAAAAAAAAAATAATAAAAAGGGTGGCAGGTCCTGAGGGAGGAGAAAAGGAAATGGGAGCGCTGCCATCTTCTTCCGAGAACTGGCAAAATAAGAAGGTTGACTTTCTTAAGGAGCCAGAGGTAAAACTAGTCATTGCAAAATTATTTATTATCTAAATAATCACCCAGCCTTTGTCACTTCAAAGCAGGGTTTTGAGAACCAGTGTAATTTAGCTGTACCGAAGAGCTCTTGTCAGCCCAGCTTGGTAGGGACTTTGATCACAGGAAACTTCTTTTAGCGGGACCCCGAGTATCTCCCAAGGTGACCCTTCACGATGAGGAGCTGCTCTCAACAAAAGGATCTAAACTATGGAGACAAGGGACGTCTGCACACAATGTTTCTCCATCACACTTACAGCCTTACATACAAAGAGCTGCCAGTAACACCAAGCTGCCACAGTTGCACTCTTTTTTTGTTGTTGCTGTTGAGAGGAGTTCCTTTAGGGATCAAAGCGTTCTCAAAACCAAACAAGCTGACTGTCCATCCCTTCCAAGGGAACAGGTAGTTTATTCCAGCTGTCAGTGACTGCAAACCAAACAGCTCCTCTCCCACTGTCAGTTTTAGCTCTAGGCCAGTTATTAAAATTAAACAGTTTCGTTTGTGTGAATGATGTATTTGTGTCTGCAGGGGGGAGAGAAGGAGAGCAGAGAGGGGAAAAAAAGAGAGTAAGTTTTCTAAAACAAACCCTAAGCCCATTTACACAGCCTCACAGTGTGCCAGTGCTGCTTCTTCCTCCAGCCCGTTAAACTGCCACAGAAGTCCTGGCCTGCAGGATGTGCTACCATGTCCCAAACATCCTTCTGGCTGGGTGCAGGAAAATAAGGTAATAAAAAGGCAAAACCCTCCAGTTTCTTGCAAAGTAAGCACACGCTATTCCCTTGCAAAAGAATCGGCCTCAACAGAATGAAGCGATGCTTTGACGGGTTTCCCCACCACTTCTGCCACCCAGGCTGGAGAACAGAGAGGGGAGGTCCCTACTCAAGGTCCGAAGGCACCGGGGAAGCTCATCAGCCCTCTCCTGGGGAGAAGACACCACTGAACAGGACCAATTTCTAGATAGACGCTGTGGTTCTGGTGGGCCACCACTGCCCCCAGCCCACAGGGGCACTGTCAGAAGGACATTTGTGGCATCCTAGGCCAGGTTCCACTCACAGTGAGGATGCCTACAGAGGCTGAGGAGCACGGGTCTCCAGGCAAAAACCAAGGCAGCTTCTCTCTGGTTTTCCACCACTGCACATACATGCCCAACCATGCACTACACCCAAAACTTCGTACAACGCTTTACAGATCCCTTTTTGGGTGAGTCTGCCCATATGCTCACTGCTATAATGAGGCTGGATACACTCGGTTTTAGCGTCCATAGTGGAAAAAAATAGCTGTTGACTCCATCCAGGCAAGGACTTCACACATGCGATCCAGAGCCACACACACAAATTTTCTACTGCAGGAATTTTTTCTGCAGACAGCCATGAGCTACTGCAGAAGCCTGAACAGACTCCAGGCCAGCTCATTTACTTGCAGCCTTGATTGCCACCTGACATTTCAAGCAGCCAGTTTTATTTCCTCCCTCGCCGATGCGCCTCACTGTCACACTCCAACCCTGCAAGGAGGAAAGCCTTTCCCTCGCCTGGGCTTCATGGCAGCGCTGCTACTTCCTGGGGACCCGGGCAAGGGTGAGAGGAACAGGTCAAGCTGGAACCCAAAAATAATACGGGCATTAGGCCTCTTCTCAGTTATCTTTGGGACCTTTTGCATGCAGCAGCAGAATTTAGACAGTGTGATTTACTGTGATTTGCCAGATGACTTCAGGAGAGGGGCTTTGGCTATGTCTAACTTGTACTAAAATTTGCAGACGCTTGGACCGTGACGCAGGATTTGCTTCTATTATGAACAAGGGAGTTCTCCACATTTTTTAATGTCATTTTTCACTTGAGCTGCGCATGCATTCTTGAGAAGTTCAACAGTTTAGCAATCTATACCACTGACCATCATATTCTGCTAATGGAAATGACAACTCATTTACAACTGTATTTGAATCTGCTTCTGAGTCATTTTTCATTCTTTTTTCATCAGGGAAAAAAGATTAGAAATAGGGTCCTCTCCTACTTTTTGCATTACGCAACCTGAACACGGGTTTTCTTAAGAAAGGAGTTCTCTCCTTTACAGACAAAGTTGGCAATAATTATTCCATCACAAAGACACGCTACAGGACTGTCCCATACCGCAGAGGGAGGCATTTCACTGGCTTTCTATCCAAGGACCTATCCCGACTTTCCAGTGACTCATGCAAGTCTCTCCAGAGCACGCAACAGGAATTTTGTCTCCTAAGCCTCAACTCAGCACAATACTCAAAACTAACTTCAACCGCACGGTCAAGCCAAAAGGCTTGACTAGTACTCACTTTTTTTTATTTAATATTTTAAAACTACTTTTACTGCCTGTACCTGAACACTTAATGAAGGTTGTGAATGGCAGCCAAAGAATAGGCGTGTGTGAAGGTACCTCTTACAGGTGCACTTAACGTTGCCACAGACAGCTTTCACATGTGGTGGGAATAGAAATGGAAGGGAAATTTCCTTCATGAAACACCGGATGAACTGTGCTGATACATAAAGGAAAACACTGTCAGTTGCCATTTCTCACACCGCTCTCAACCTTTTCCTAAATAAAAGCTAGAAATCAACACCTGAAACTGATCTTTTTAATCTGTTTCCATCACAAGCATTGCTAAACACATCCGGACAGTAGAGTTGAAAAAGCTCAAGCCAAATTTTAAACTATTTTTTCTTTCTTTCTTCTACCTCCCCCCTCCACTCAAATCTTACCCCCAGGTAGTTTCACGCTCTGACTCACTTCGCCCTTTCCCAGGCTAGTGAGCTCCAGCAACGACAAGACGCAACGCTACAGATTTGAATTTTACACCTAAGTCCCAAATTACCACGACAAGACATTTTGTTTAATATTGTACCTCAGATATTTTTCTTCTAATTAAGAAAACATCAGCCCAACCCATGATAGTGTGCTGTGGGCAATAATACACTTCCCAGACCTGGTTTGCTGTAGAGCCAGAGAGAATACCCCTTTCACAGCTGGCTTCACTGAGAGAGATGTTAATGATTTGCCCCATATCCTATCGTGTGCTGAGTACTACAGCCAAGAATAGGAAGTTAAGTTTTGACTCTCGGTTGCTTTCTCGAACAACTGTGCGGCAGCCCCTTTCAATCAGCCTGTGGGAAAAATGAGGCCTTTTCTTTTTGATTGTACCTGGTGCACATACACAAATTAATCACAAAAGTACCCCGAAACCCACTGAGTTGCCCTTTCAATCAACAAAGCGGGATCACCCTTTTTATGCTCCAATAAAATCAAATAAAATGGCAATATAAGGGTGCGTGCCCCGAAGGGTGCTGGCTATTTCTTAGGGTAACTAACTCTAGATGTGGCGATTCCTAACAGATCTTCAGTCAGCGCAGGAGTAAACTCAGCGCTGTGGGTGCTCTTAGCAACACAACAAGCATATTTCCAATTACCTTTACTTTTACAAAATGCCCATGGAACTAAGTTTTCCCTGGCTGGATGAGACCGGCTGTACATCTATCCCAGTATCCCCAGTCACCAACCAGCACCAGGTGCTCTGGGGGAGAAGCAATGTAACAGATAATTTTGAAACAGCATTCCCCAGAGAAAGGCCTCCCCTCAGCACCTGGTGATCTCATTTCAGTAGCTGATGTTAAATTTACCCCCTGTTTCATCAACGGGTATGACTGCCCTTCCCAGCAATTTTATTCAGACTTAAGTATGGATGTTTTCCTCACTCTTATAAATACCTAAGCCTTTCCTGAATGAAACTTAGTTCTTCCACTCACAGCTCTCCCATGAAAACAGCTCCCAAAGCTTAATCGTGCGTTACAGAAAAGGCTGTTTTTCTCTATTAGATGAAAACCTGTGGCTTTTTCATTTGATCTTATTTTTCTTGCCGCATATACAAAGTAAACATAACTACAATTGTCCAATTAAGTGCCTCTTCCTGTTCCTATTGAAGTCACTGGCAACACAGTCTAAAATCAGATTTGATTTCTTATTCGTTAACTGCAAAATCCAGAAACCTGCAAGGAACTTTCCAGCAAGGGGGATTTAGCAAAGTCTATCAATACTCAGTAATTATGACAGCAAACTAACATGAGGATAAAATAACAGAAAATAGATTCCAGACTTTTAGATGCACTTGGAAAAGTTATCTGGTTTCATGGTCATACAGGACACCAAAAAGAACAGGGGGTGCGGGGGGGGAAGCCATCAGATTGTTAATGAGACTGAAAGCCAGAGTAAAATAAAAATCCCTCAAATCTGTCATCAGCATTCGTGTTTGCCAAGAAAGCCTGGATGTTATCCTGCTGGGGAAAAGAAGATTTATGGTACTGCACACCTTCATCCATCCTATTCCTATGTATGAAATGGAAAATAAAACAGGCTGGTACTGCCCTTAGAAATAATCAGTATTTTGCTGCCACCGAGTAACAAGTGTTGTTATTATTATTAAATCAGCAGGTACAGGAGCAGCCACGAGGTTCTTATAAATAAATTATTTTTAAAAAAACAACAAACTGAACAGGGCTGGGCTCCACCCTCCCAAGGGCGTGAAGGAAAACAAAACAGGCCCAGAGAGGGAGGTAGGAAGGGCCGGACCCAGCACACACTGTGGCTGATAGCTGGGCGGCGGCACTCAGGACTGCAGCCGATGACTGGTACCTGGTGCCAGCAGTGCTGATGAAAAGGGATGGTCAGGAAGGCCTGCAGGAAGCTGGGACATGGCAAGAGTGCTGGTGGCTTGCATGAGTGAGCAAAGCAGCGTACAGAGGGGCCACTGCTTTCAGCCGAAGCCGCCCCAAGCCCCAGGGCCTGGCATCCATGGGTGGTGATGGTGGAGCACAAGGCTGGCTCATCAGCGTGCCCAGCACAAACCATTACACGAGACCAAAACCACAACAGAGGTTTCTGAGTGACACCTGAGTGCTGCTCCTGCTTCTACATCCACCTCCCTCCACCATCCCAGGTCCAACCCACTGAAAGATGACCCTTTCACCAAGGATGCCTGTATGGCACACAAGGGCTTAATGTTTGCTAGCAGTGCAGCACAAAGTTCCAGTGCTGCCTTAGGAAGCCCGGGCCCTGGTATCTGGCTGCTGAGAAAACACTTCTACTCCACATGCAATTTCACACATCATTGCATAGGTCTTGTGATTCTCCTGCTAGAGCTGTGTGCTTCGCCACCGGAGAAACGCCTGCGCCCCAGCAGAACAACTCAACTGGATTTGCTTCGTGGATTACCGACTCCAAATTTCAAGCTACATACTCGAGGAACTAAGCTACTTACTGCCCAGCAGAGCTCACGCAGCAGCTCGAGAGAGGCCTGGGCTAATGCAGGCATAGAACTCACTTCTTTCTCAATACTGAAAGTAAAGTAAAACTTTTTAATAGGATTGCTGTTTGAACTTTACGGTTCTTTGCAAGATCAAGGCAAATGACATCATCTCCATAACCGAGACCCCTGGTTCTGAAATTTAAAGGTCACAGTCAGTACATATATTTAAAAAATAATAATAAAAAAAAAGACGACAAGACTTCTGAGAAAATACACAACCTAACGTCATTGCACGTTACGGAGAAAACTATTATAAATGAAAGGGACTAAAGAACCACAGTCATTTTCTCTTTCTGCCCTACCTCTTCCACTCCGTGCTTCAGCAGAGATCCTCTGCAGAATGAATTTCTCATTCTTCAGCAACAGCAAAAAGGAAAATATTTTGATAATATTTTGAGAATTCGATTATAAACCCACAAAGCCACAAAAACTGGCAAAGGACCTAGAAGGTGTAGCACTTGAAACTGCCAATTCATTTATTTAACTGAGTGGATTTCAGACAGTTTCCTTTCACCAGTCAAACAGTGATTTGGGGTTAGCCCCACTGGGGATTGAGTCGTTACAAGGCCGCATGTTGCCGGCAAAAAAAGCTCAAAGCTCCTCTCTCCAGCTCCAAGCAAGCCACCATCCTGCAACGGACAAGTGGCAGGCTTTTCCTCGGGACTTGGGAGAAAAGCTCGTGCAGGTGCCTGGCTGAGCTGCTGGGAGAGCAGCTCCACAGGCTGCAAGGGATGAGGTTTCAGCTGGTGCCCGACACATGAGCACGGGAAGGCCCCCCGCGTCACACAGACATCCATGACCTCGAGCACTGCCCCGGAGGCAGATGTGTCTGAGGTCCCTCACCTTCATGGAGCTACGGACCATCTGAGAGCACGGTGACTCTCCATACTTCCCCTTTCCAAGGTGTGCCACCCAGGAAAGAGAATTAAAAATTTACTAGATGCAAAAAAAAAAAAAAAA